>JAJJWW010010591.1:0-417228 GCA_023531295.1 Papaver armeniacum | reverse complement strand
ATGAATTCCATATAAAAACCTAAAAAAATGTAGTTCATTCCGCAAAATGAACTCCTAATAAAAACTCTATATAAAAATGTAGTTCATTCCAAATGAACTCCCGATAAAAACCTATATCAATACGGAGTTCATTCCAGTGAATGAACTCCGAGCAAAAAAATCCATAAAATCAGAGTCTCATTCTTTAAAATGAACCTACAAAAAAATCCATAAACACCTAACTTCATCTTCGCTCTTCATCATTCTTCAACACCAAATGCAAAAAAACATCAAATTCAAGATCTTCACCACGAGCAACAAACATTAAAAATCAAAGATCTACATCAAAATCAAGATCTTCAACATAAAAAATCAAGATCCCATTTAACAACAAACATCAATATCAGCCATTCTTTCAACAAAGCAAATAAAGAATTCCTTCAATGCAGCGTATGAGTTCGTCTTCATCATCAACAACCGCAATGAAGAATAACAAATAACAACATGAGTTCGTCAGAAATCGCCTTCATCATCGCAACATGAGCAAATAAATAAACGATTTAACAATAGCAAGAATATCAGATCTATCGCTTACAATTCAATGTTAGCAAAGTAGTGGGTGGACAATCAACCAAGTCTCTGCACGACCTGGAATTGGTTAAACCACGATTTCCCACTTTCCCACTCTTTCACTCGAGCAACCATCACACTTATTGGAGATCAATGTGTCTACTATTCTGGCAATATAAATAAGTCCCTGAATCAACGATTGAACAACAGAAGAATTCTGATCGAGCAATTACTCTCAAGAATTCAATCAATCGACCAGAACTTATTTGAACTCAACAGTTCACCAGAAAGCTTGCAGAAACTTTAAATACATTCACAATCCTTGATCATCATTTATCTCACACACTTCTCAGCTTCCCTCATACAGATTAACCCTCTTCCCTCTTTGTGACTGAATTGACTCTGGAATGGCCATTGTCTTGGTTTAGGCCGGAGTCCCACACATTGATCTCTCGAACTCAAAGCACCCGTGCAGTGCAACTATTTAAGGTTAGGCAGTTTGCTCGATTAAGGAGTCTCCATCCGCACGGTCATCTCTCCACTTCCTAAAAAACCATCAAATCGTTTTGCCCCATCTACAACGACTTTCAAAACTCTTATGTGTTCGATATTTTAACCTTGTAAGAAGATAACTCACCTTATCTGCAGGATATTCTTCCATTCGAAAACAACTCTCGTATATAACACATTCCTTGTTTTTCTAGATAACTACCGAAAATAAGAGGTTCTGATTCCTCTTTTATTTCCCAAACACGTCATTCAATACATGTGTATGGTAAGAAGATTCTCATGTATCAAATCCCTTGAAAATCTCCCATGTAACTTCCCAACATACCGAGTTTCTCTATCTTCCCCTGTTTAGTCGAGATGGACATAAATCTTCGAATCTAGGCCACATAGCTTCCATGTATCAATGAAACAGGGTTATATCGATCCATAGCCCAGGTAAAATCCAGCCCAAACTCTTTAGAATCTTCAACTACTTTCCTCATAAACCCGGTGTATGTATTATCCTCTTTTTCGGTTCCAATCAGCGTTCTAGCCAATTTGGGTCCATTTCAGCACCCATACCAGGTTTGTTTAGGGCTAAGAAACAATCCCAAGAAAAATCAGAGCTTTAGTCTCTTTGAAACTTGCCCAAAATCGCAACCCTAATTTGTTCTTCACTGTAGCAATTTTTCCCGCCAAAATCAATTATTAGAATTCTTGAAGATGAGTGCCCTTATCTGACTGATGGGGTGCGATTAGCAGGTTTGGTTGCCCCTTAGTAATTGAGTACCCCTTATCCAAAGTGAGGGTCCCTTTACCAGATGCCCTGAGGTGAAAATAGTAATTTTGGGGTGCTTTTAACACATTTCTGCGGTGCCTTTAGTAATTTTCTCTCAGGAGTGCAAATACCACTTTTCGAGCAACTTTTTCCGCAAGAGTTTATTTCTTTAAAAAATACCTACAAAGACATAAAAACCATAATAAGTACAACAATTGAGCACTAACAATATATAGAATCGAGACAAATCAGACACAAAAATATGTCTATCAAACACCCCCAAACTTATTATTTTCTAGTCCTCGGGAAAATTTAATCTACAAAATAAAACCCTAACTCACTGTCGCAGGCATCGCGATTGCACTTAGCGTGTGCAACAAGCCTTTGAACCCCTAGGTGGCCCTAGTGGCCGAGTTATAGTCTCGGGAGGGTTTACAAGAGGTGTACCCACACAACCTTTACTCCAGACCCTAGCTATCTATGCAGAACCTTGGAACGGTACTAAAGAATCTCCTTGGTTTGCGTACTCTCATTGACTATAGGAGGAAGTACCCTGATGCGAGTAATAGAGCTCTACTCAGATAGTCGCACTATGGACATCAATATCTGGAGTCAACAAACTACAATCACATGTGAGTAGATTAAGAATATAGATATGGAGATAATAGATGGTTTGAAATGATTGTGACTAAAGTGAACGGTGTTTCCAATATATGTCTGAAGGCCATTTCCAAGACGAACCTATGAATCCTAATGGACTGAGATACTGGTCTAGACTAATATCAACACGACTAGCATATACAAGGGAACCAATGGTCGATAATGCTAATTCTAGATCAACACGACTGGCATATACAAGGGAACCAGCGGTCGATTTTATTCAACAATAAGAATAATATTTTTTATTTTTTTTTAACAACATGATTAGATCTTGTGGATCCAAGTGCATGCTTCTTGTCAGCAGATTACATGGTAATTCCCGTGGATCCTGCATTCCATGCTTGTTTAGGCGACGGAGACAGGGAGAATACACACATACTGTTATCCAAGTGTTTATTTTTTTTATTATTATTTTGAGAATTATTCCGTTTGGTCTGATTGGTCTGGTCTCTTTATTTTATTTTTAGTAACTCAATCACTCTACTTCATCCTAGCGGTGGTAACAATTCGATGCGTGTTCCCCACCAAATCACTTAGAGAAACATATAAGTTTTCAAAAGGATAAAAACTAAAACAGAAAGTGATATGGTGACGACTCCGAGATACAGTGAAACTACCATGTTATTTCTAACACCTGAGCTTTGTGCTTTTATGAATAAACTCTATTGTTGGGTTCCTCAACTCCTACAACCAAGATGCTTCCATCCATTTAGATTGGTTAGTGCAGTCCTTAATTGGCACAAATTTCTAAGATCTGGAGTTTATTTATCGCAACAAAAAGCTAACAAAAAGTTAATTTCTTCCCCACCCCCAAACTTAAATCTAACATTGTCCCAAATGTTTCAAATAAAAGTGCAGTACCAGCAGTATAGTAACACGAGGAATCAGTAAAAAGGGAAGTTAAGAAAGATAGTACATGGGTGGAGTGTAACAATCCTTCCAAGGAGAATAAAGAGGGAAATAAAAATAAAAACCTAAAAACAAATAGCAAGAATAATATACAACATACAAATACCAAATACCTCGATGGTCAATCAAGGTAAACAAGGTCCTCCAGAGGGACCTCCTCGACTTCACCTGTAGGAAAAGGTTCTAAAAAGGGATTCAATCTCTGACCATTATCCTTTGAAGAACTACTACCATCTAGTGTCTCAATTTCAACAACGCCATGAAGTAAAACAGTACATACCACAAAAGGACCGGTCCACCGATAACGTAAATTCCCAGTGAATAGATGCAAACGAGTATCATACAGAAGAAATTTTTGAACTGGAGAAAATGACTTTCTTAAAATATTATTATCATGCACAAGTTTCATTTTGTTCTTATACTCCTTAGCACTATCGTATGCATCTCTACGAATCTCTTCCAACTCATTAATTAAGCTGGAGTTTTCTGTGAGCTCCTGCTTTGTCAAGTGAAAAAGTTTAGATGTTAACAGCCTAATATATGCTATATGCTTTAAGTCAACAGGTAAGTGACATGCCTTTCCAAATACTAGACTATAAGGTGACATTCCAATGGGGGTCTTAAACACAGTACGGAAAGCCCATAAGGCATCAGTAAGCCTTGACGACCAGTCTTTCCGATTAGGATTAACTGTATTCTATAATATGCGTTTTATCTCCCTATTGGAAACATCTACCTGATCACTAGTCTATGGGTGATATAGGGTAGCTACTTTGTGGGTAATACCATATTGTTTCATTAAAAGCGCAAATGGTCTCTTACGAAAGTGTGTTCCTCCATCACTAATTATAGCTCGCGGTGTACCAAAACGTTTAAGTATATTATATTTTAAAAACTAGAGTACGACCTTGTGGTTATTTGTTTTACACGGAACCGCCTCAACCCACTTACACACATAATCTACATCGACAACTATGTAAAGATAACCAAGAGAATTAGGAAATGGACCCATAAATCAATGCCCCACACATTAAAGACCTCAATTACTAAAATAGGGTTCAAAGGCATCATATTTCTTCGGGAAATGGTCCCTAAATTCTGGCAATGCTCACAAGAAACACAGTGACTATGGGAGTCTTTAAAAAACGAAGGTTAGTAAAATCCACATTGTAATATCTTAGCAGCAGTCTTCTTAGTACTAAAGTGTCCTCCACATGCATGTTCATGACAAAAGGAGATAATACTGGACTGGTCACTCTCGGGTACACATCTCCTAATAATCTGATCTGGAAAATACTTAAACAAATAAGGATCATCCCAAAAGAAGTGCTTAACCTCAGCTAAACATATAGAACGACCTTGCTTACCCCAATGCTGAAGTAATCGACCAGTACCAAGATAGTTCACTATATTTGCATACCAAGGCAATTCGGAAACAAATAACAATTTTTCATCAGGAAAGCTATCCCGAACAGGAGTGAAATCGTCAGGGGAATCCACAACAAGCCTAGACAAGTGATCTGCTACTACATTTTCTGCACCCTTTTTGTCTATAATATCTAACTTGAATTCTTGTAACAACAGGATCCATCTCATCAATCTAGATTTTGAATCCTTTTTAGACAAAAGATATTACAAAGCAGCATGATTAGTAAATATTTTGACCTTAGAACCTAATATGTAGGAGATAAACTTATCCAAGGCAAAAACGATGGCTAACAGTTCCTTCTCGGTAGTTGTATAGTTTACTTGGTCCTCATTTAGAGTTTTTACAGCATAGTAAATCACATGAAGTAATTTGTTTTCTCGTTTTCCTAACACAACACCTATAGCATAATATGAAGCATCGCACATAATCTCAAAGGGTAGGTTCCAGTTAGGTGCCTGGACTATGGGGACGGAAGTGAGTAGAGTCTTTAGCTTCTCAAAAGCCTCTAAACAAGCATCATCAAAGATAAACTTAACATCTTTCGCAAGTAAATTGCAAAGAGGTCTAGAAATCAAGCTAAAATCTTTAATGAATCGACGATAAAAACCTGCGTGCTCTAAGAATGACCTAATTTGTTTTACGTTGTTTGGGACCTGTAAAGTCTTAATAAAGTCAACTTTGGATTTGTCTACCTTTATACCCTTCGAAGATACGATATCCCCTAACACAATTCATAATTTAACCATGAAATGACATTTTTCCCATTTAAGCACTAAATTCTTTTCTTTACACCTAGTCAACACTAATGTCAAATGATGCAAGCACTCATCAAAAGGTGAACCAAACACTGAAAAGTCATCCATAAAGACCATTAAGAACCGTTTTCTCTTGGTCTTATGGGAAATAACGATCTGATTATAGCCCGAGTAGCCATCTAAGAAGCAATAATGACTATGTCCAGCTAATTTCTCTAGCATTTGGTCAATAAAAGGAAGGGGAAAGTGATCCTTCGTTGTGCCCTTGTTCAATTTCGCAGTGATCAGGCCCGGGCGACTGTTTACCAAAAACACAGGTCTCCGCAAAGTCGTAAGATCATGTATGGGGGATGACACCTGCCCAGTGCCAGATAATCAAGGAAGTTGGTGACCTGATGAAAGGGAAGCCGGCGACCGAAGCCCCGGTGAATGGCGACGGTAACTATAACGGTCCTAAGGTACCGAAATTCCTTGTCGGGTAAGTTCTGACCCGCACTAAAGGCGTAACGATCTGGGCACTATCTCGGAGAGAGGCTCGGTGAAATACACATGTATGTAAAGATGCGTACTACCTGAACCTGGACAGAAATACCCTATGGAGCTTTATTGTTCCTTGGGATTGGCTTTGGGCTTTTCCTGCGCAGCTTAGGTGGAAGGCGAAGAAGGCCTCCTTCCGGGGGGCCGAGCCATCAGTGAGATACCACTCTGGAAGAGCTAAATTCTAACCTTGTGCCAGGACCTACGGGCCAATGGACAGTCTCCGGTAGACAGTTTCCATGGGGCGTGGGCCTCCCTAAAGGTAACGGAGGCATGCAAAGTTTTCCTCGGTCCCGATGAAGATTAGCCCTCGAGTCCAAAGGTAGAAGGGAGCTTGAATGCAAGACCCACCCGTCGAGTAGGGACGAAAGTCGGCCTTAGTGATATGACGGTGCCAAGTAGAAGGGACGTCGCTCAACGGATAAAAGTTACTCTAGGGATAACAAGCTGATCTTTCCCAATAGTTCACATCGACGGGAAGGTTTGGCACCTCGATGTCGTCTCTTCGCCACCTGGGGTTGTAATATGTTCCAAGGGTTGGGCTCTTCACCCATTAAAGTGGTACGTGAGCTGGGTTCAGAATGTCGTGAGACAGTTCGGTCTATATCCGGTGTGGGATTAGAGCATTGAGAGGACCTTTCCCTAATACGAGAGGACTGGGAAGGAAGCACCTCTGGTGTACCAATTATCGTGCCACGATAAAAGCTGGGTAGCCAAGTGCTGAGCGGATAACTACTGAAAGCATCTAAGTAGTAAGCCCACCCCAATTTGAGTGCTCTCCTATTACGATTTCCCCAAATCCTCTGGTAGCACGGCCGAGACAACCACGGGTTCTCTTCCCCTGCGGGGATGAAACGAGAGAATTCTTGAGAATCCAAGAAAAGTTCACCGCGAGACGAGCCGTTTATCATTACGATATGTGTCAAGTGGAAGTGCACTGATATATGTAGCTGAGGCATCCTAACAGACCGATAGGCATACACCTTGTTCCTACATGACCCGATCAATTCGATCAGGCACTCTCCATTATTTTCATTGTTCAACTCTTTGACAACACGAAAAACCAATTGTTCAACTCTTTGACAACATGAAAAACCAACAGCTCTGCCCTCCCTCTCTATCCAAGGGATGGAAGGGCAGAGGCCTTTGGTGTCCTCTCCAGTCAAAAATTGGGGCCTCACAATCACCATCCAATATAATAAATATATGCTTTTATCTCATGTCATTATTCGTTCATGGTTCGATATTCTGGTGTCCTAGGCGTAGAGGAACCACACCAATCCATCCTGAACTTGGTGGTTAAACTCTACTGCAGTGACGATGATGTAGGGGAGGTCCTGGGGTAAAATAGCTCGACGCCATGATGATAAAAATCTTAACACTTCTCATTCTTATTAATTATTCAATATGAAGAAAAAAAAATGAAAAAGGTCGTTTTCTTCAAAACCCCAATTATGATATCCCTTTTCTCCCACTTCACACCTCGGAAGGCACCCTTCGTCTAGAGAGAAACGCGCTTTCCACATCTTATTAACCCGAAATGAAATGGATGAGGAAAAGTTCCTTTTTAAGGGTACTCCCGAGAACAGATCGCGTGGAGACGGGGCGGGGCTTGTAGCTCAGAGGATTAGAGCAGGTGGCTACGAACCACGGTGTCGGAGGTTCGAATCCCTCCTGGACCTCAACTGGCCCAAAAGGGAAGGACCTTTCCTTTACCTCTGGGGGTGGGAAAATACTGATCTGGATAGTGGACCCAAAGTTATGTAACTTGGGTGTGAGTATTTTGTCGAAACAGAATGGTCTTATTTTTTCTTATTTTTTCTTATTTATCGCGAATGATTCCATCATGAAATAAAGTATGCCCGGCCTGATACCATCTTCTTCCTCAGTCAAGCTTGGGCTGACTAGTAGAGCAAGTACAAGTATTAGTAGCATAGCAAAGAAGCGTGACTCGTCATATGTTTGCTCGCGGTGCTTGTAGCCTCTCGGGAGAATCAATGATTGCATCTTTGATGCACTGCTAGTACTAATGCATCTGAGAATGATTAATTATCTAGTTATAAATAGCCCCATGGATATGTAATAAAGGATTATCCTAGATCTACACCGAGGTATTGACGGCGATTCTCAAATATCGCAGAACAAAATGTGATACGATGTGATAGAATGCAATAGAAAAAAATCCTAACGGTCAACGCGAGCCCTTTCATTTAATTCTGAATTCTTTCATTCAGAGTGAATAAATTCTTCCCAAGTAGGATTCGAACCTACGACCAATCAGTTAACAGCCGGCCGCTCTACCACTGAGCTACTGAGGAACAACGGGAAATCCGAGCTCATAGAGTTCAATTCTCATTCATGTAAGAGGAGAAAGATTTCCCATACAATATGCATGGGATTATCCGCTTCAATGGGGTCTTTCGTCCTGGTCGGAGGAGAAATTACCAAACGTCTAACATTCCCTCACGGTTGGCGCCAATGCGTTTTATATTTGAGAGAAAAAAGAAGATTATGCCTTCGTAAAAAAAATGAATAATAAAATAATAATAGCATGGCACTTCGAGTTCGATATCAGCAAACCATCATTGTTCTTTTATAACATGAGATTCCATATCGAGAGAGTAGTATGAGACAAAAGGAATTTCTGATTTGATTTTATCTATCGTGGTGACATCGATTTCGAAATGGAAAATCAAGAGATCACAAATTTTTTGTTTTCACATCACATATAATGGCGTGCGATCAGAAGGAGAGAAGGCTCATGAGCGAAGGAAGGAGAGAGCGAGCAAAAAAAGACCCGAGAATCAAATTATTAAAATGATTGCCGAAAATAGATACACAAGATTAGAAGTGCCGATGGGAGGAATACCTCCTGTACTCCAATTTGATCGGATCAAAAGAAACTTTACTGGATTGCTAAATTACAAATGGTTTGAGGGTCTACTAGGGAACACAATCACATCATTCAATCATTTACAAGCCACATTCCCCGAGCATAAATAATAACTCTTCGAATTGAAGATGTATTCGCAAAGGGTTGGCGAAGCTTGAGGCAGTTGACAATAAGAAGGACCATCAGTTGAGGAAAGATATCTTATTCTCTCATTTTGTGAATGCTCTTCGCGACTAACTTGTTATTTTTTTAGAGTCAAAAATACAATCACGATGGCGTAATCGCGAGAGTTAGAATACATCGCCTTAGAAGAAAGACAGAATGAAATGAATTCTTATCCAGCAGGGACAAATGAGAGAATTATGGGAAGCCATGACCAGGAGGAGTTTGAACAAGAAAGGAACTACTATAACCGTAATGAAATAATAAGATTCCGAGGCTAGATCATGTGCAAGAAACTTACGGTGGACGAAGGCAATATAACCATGGAGGGCAAGAAATAGTATGGGAACCAATTAAGATGCCTCCACCGAATGCTAGTGTGGAAAAGATCTGGAGAGCTATACTTGTGATGGAAGATGTACCGAAGACCTTGGAACGCGGGATGGAACCACCACCGAAGCAGTTTGATCAAGGAAGCTGAATCACTTTCTAAAAGGAGAAGAAAAAGGCGGACATTACCACCACCACCGAAATGCACAGAATCGGCCGCGCAAAGGAAAGGGAAACATTGTGATAGAAATCGGAACGAAAGCCAAAAATTTGAATTGCAACTCTATCGTCCACTCTTATCGCACAATCGAAGATTTTCATGACAACGTACTCGATTCTTTGCGAGAGATGCTAAAGAAATAATGAGCAAAACGCCTTGAAAATTAGAGATTAACCCGAAACCAGTCAGAAGCTTGTTGGGCGATCAACCGAATCCTAATCGACACCGGAAGTTCGGTAAATATTCTCTTTACCATACTTACAAGACGATGGGAGGAAAAGATTCTTGGGAGCGCATCGACATATCATCAATGTATAAAATTTCCACATCCAAATGGCATTGGTATCATACAGGGAGATTGGAAGGAGTCGCAACAATGTCATGAAGTTTATATAGAAAGTCAAGCAAGAAAGAAATACCAAAAGAAAAGGTTGGAAGCAAGATGAGATGAGCAAAGAAAGGAAAAATTGATGGTGGATGCTATAGAAGTAAGGGTAGAAGATACCTCGCGGGGTGAATGCCTAGAGACAGGCACATATTATGGTAATAAAGAAGCAAAAGATATTAAGAAGTGAATAATCTAGCAATTGAAGTAATGATGTGCGAGAATCTCGCAAGAGTATATGGAATTCAGTTAAGAAAGAAAATGAAAATAGCAATTGTGCGAATACTTCGGCAAATAATGAAATATGAATGATTGAATGATTTAACAAATATGAATGAGTAAAAGAATGGGACGAACCTATGGCGTACACCCTAGTTCGCGAATAAAATTTCTCGTATTGTAAGACCTAAAGCAAGGCGTCATATAAGGGGGTATCTCTCAACATGGCTCAGGGGAAGGTTACACCGCCCCGAAGCCCGAGTCATGAAAAAAATTTGGGCCCATGAAAGCCTATCCTAAGAGGTACCTTGGATTCCTAACTATATATATAAGGTTATACTGGTTGGGCGGCCGAGGTCTCTTCTAGGGAGTCGCGTATGCTCAAGGCGCCGAGGTACAGCCGAGTGCCCGGATGGATGAACCTACCCCGGCCATTCTTGGCAAGTCTTGGCATATGTTGCCTCACTCCACTTAGGGTGCAGTCTCGTAACCATAAACCATATAGGTATAAGGATAAGAGGCGCGAAACAACTTAGTCTTGTATGGCCGATGTTTCGCACTCCTTGGAAGGGGGCAACCTGGGGAGATGATAAGGGCGACTCTCCATTAGGGGGTGTCCAAAATTGACGAAATGTCATGAGGCTATGTTTTCAAGAGAATTTAGGCTTGTCATATTTATAAAATCCTGCAGAGGCAATAATAAGGGTAAGACAGATCAATGGGTCTTTACACGACGGACGTCCCGCGGAATGGGGCTTTATGTTCGCAAGGATATCTAGACCTCGTCATATTGTCGCACCAAAACATCAGAGGCAAAAAATACTGAAAAATGATAAGGCAAGATCTGGGTCTTTACATGCAAGTGTAAGACGTCCTGCGATTTTGTCGGTTAGCCAATTATATTACAAGGAAGAACTATCAGGGGAAAATCTAAGAAATACAATAAGGATACGATATTGTGGTCCTTACAAACATACTTGCCTCCATTGCGAAAACGAACAAAGATCATTATTAAAGTTCCCCACTGCCGTTAGAAATTGTTTCTTCAACTTGGAATATCTCTTTTTCGGTTTCGAGTTCTTCAATTCTCGCTGAAAATTCGCGATTCAAGCTCTCTAATTCTAACTTGAAGCCTCTTTCTCAGATTCTGCAAATAAGAAACAACAAGTTAATAATTTACAAGCAATATGCATTATCCGCGTCAATGGGGTCTTTCGGGCTCTAACATTCCCTCATTAAAATTTGAAAAAGATTATGCCTTCGTAAAAAAATGATAATAAAATAATAATAGCATGGCACTTGAGTTCGATTTGAACCATCATTGTTCTTTTATAACATGAAGATTCCATATCGAGAGAGTAGTATGACAAAGGAATTTCTAAATTTGATTTTATCTATCGGGGAATTCGATTTTTTTTTTTCCTTTAGCGTCACAAATTTTTTGTTTTCACATCACACATCGAGATTAAAATGATAAAAAGATACACAATTACCCTACAATATAAAGAACCATCATTGATCGGATCAAAAGAAACTTTTTTAAATTAACTAAATTCCTAAGATCATAGTATTTTTAACTCTTAGGAAGAAAGGGTGGTAAATGAATTATTTATCGATCTGGGTTTGATAGATCCTCCACCTTAGGTAAAAGTAGATTTCATTCTAGAGTCGTATGCAATGCGCAAAAAAATGCATGTACGGTTCTTCAATTCAATTTTTTCTTGTCTCTTTCGATCATTGAGATAGAGGAAGCATTCATTATGTTATATCATCAGGGGTAATGATCTACCAACCTGCTAGCTCTTTTTACGAGCCACAAACAAGAGAATTTGTCCTGGAAGCGGAAGAACTGCTGAAACTTCGTGAAACCCTCACAAGGGTTTATGTACAAAGAACGGGCAATCCGTTATGGGTTGTATCTGAAGACATGGAAAGGGACATTTTTAAGTTAGCAACAAAAGCCCAAGCTCATGGAATTATTGATCTTGTAGCGGTCGAAAATACTGGGACTTCACGTAAATCTGTGATTCCATTCCATTTCGAACCATAATTGACTGAGCTATGTTATTTCGTATTTTATTTTCTTACTGAGGTTAAAAGTGGTAGTGGTAAAATATTCAATGAAATGGAAGGAATTCAGAATCATCCGGTTAGGATTTATCTAAACCAACCCATTTTGTATACGATCCAGGATGTCAACTATTAAACATCTTATTAGAAATACAAGACAGCCAATCAGAAATGTTACAAAATTCCCCACCCTTCGGGGATGTCCTTAGCGTCGAGGAACATGTACTAGGGTGTATGTGCGACTCGTTTAGATCATGAACTGGAACAAAAGATATGAGACTTTTTTAACGGTACCAATGATCGGTTCCAATGAATAGGAATGGAAAAACCCCATATCACTATCGAAAAAAGGACCTCTATTGTGTATGAAATTTATGGTTTCCTTTGGTATAAATCCAATCATGTCAACTAGAGATGAGAAGCAACTCCCCATTGGTAGCAAATGGTTATCCATTAAGCGGGGGAATGGAATGGTATTTAAGAAGCAGAGAGATTATGCTCCCATTCTTGCAAAAATGGACTAACATGATCAGCTACCTAACCAACCTTCATAATGAAATGCATTTACTGTATGGGTGGATCTAGTTATTGTACATGGGGCAAAACGAGTTGCTGTTTTTAAGGAATTGAGGAGACGACCGTGCGGAGGAAACTCCTTGAACCGAGTGAACTGTCTAACCTCACACAGATGCACTGCAAAAAGGGAGTGCTTTGAATTCGAGAGATCAATCTGTAGGACTCCGGCCTAAACCAAGACAATGGCCATCCCAGAGTCAATTCGGTCACAAGAGAGGATGGGTCGATCTGTAGGAGGGAATCTGAGAAATGTATGAGATCAATGGTGATCGAAATTGTAGGTGTGTTGTGTATTCTGCATGAAGAAATAAGATAAGTTCTGATTGATTGAATTTTCTCTGTTGAGAGTAATTGCTCAGACGCTGAGTTCTTGTTCTCTTATTGTCTGTTGTTTCAATCATGATTCAGAGACCTATTTATACTGCAAGAATTGTAGACACCTTGATCCCATGAAGTGTGACAGTTGCTGGAGTCAAAGAGTGGAGAAGTGGGAATCGTGTTAAAAACAGTTGCTCATCGTGCGGAGACTTGGTTGATTTTCTACCCACTACTTTGCTAACTCCTCTAACTGCTTGCACGACTTGCTCAAATTCTCATCGTGTGTATGAACACACGTGCCGTAGACCACCAGACCAAAACCCTAGTTTATATCCCCCCATGTGACACGATTGATGTCTCGTGATTTTAATTAGTCTGTTTTTGACTTGATGAGACGATGAGTCTTTGTATTGCTGAGTTGAACATGATTCGAAAATGTTCTATAACTCATGAATTGAACGTTGATAGTTAAGATGAACAAATATTATTCATTTGATGAATTTTTGAATATTGATAGTTGAACCGATATTCCTTAGTCTGAGCAAATATTGCTCATTTGAGCAAATGTTGCTCGTTTGATGAATCATTAATTTAAAATACTGGCAACTGAACCGAGTATAATCAATTAAAATGTTGATCATGGGATCAACGTAAAATTATTAGTGTTTGAATCTGGAATTATGAACCTTGGATTCAAAACCCTAATTTCGATCAATTGCTGATCAACTGATGATTTATTAAAAATCAACCACAGAGTGAAGGAGGGACCGGCTACATGGGATGATGGGTCGACCATGTAGCGCCCATATGCTTGAGTGAGCAAATATCAAAGTCTCTTGAAGACTTAGTGAAAAGATGATTAAATGCTGGTTTAATCATTTATTAAAATAGTGCTCGTCTGAGCCTTAGGTGATAAAACCTAATTATGACGGCATGAGGGACCGACCAAGAAGTCATGGAACTGGCCCTGGTTGATCACGGGATTGATTGATGATCATTTGATGAAATTCCAAGTTGTTTGGAAGAGTTTGAACCTAATATGAACAAATTAGGTCAAATTATGAAAATATGTGGGACCGACTTTTTGCAGGCCAAAAGGCCAACCTTGGTCGGTCAAGGTAATATGCCGATGTCACCAAAGTGTTCGTGTCTCATTCTTGAGAATTTTGATATTTTCTGATGCGCGTTTGAGCAACATTTGAGAAAATATGAAGAAATCAGGGTTTTTGCTCAAACTGAGGAAACTTCATAAGGTGAAGGAAATAATAATAATAAAATAAGGAATCATGAAGTGTGGGACCGGCTATGGCTAAGGCACGGCCGTACGGCCAATAAGCCCGGCCCCATGGCACTTTTCCTAATTTTATATTATTTTTATGATTTGAAGGAAATATCATGAAATCAAGGAGTTTGTTGAAATAAAGGAGTTTCCTTAAAGTGAAGGAGTTTCCATGAGATGAAGGAAACAACAATAATAATTATAATTATAATAAAATAAGGGGCGTGTGGGACCGGCCATGGCTAGGGCATGGTCGGCCGGCTAGTGGCCCGGTCCCATGAACCTCACTAATTTTATACCCTTTCCTTGGTGTGAAGGAAATATCATGAAATTGAGGAATTTCATGGGATGAAGGAAATAATAATAATAAAATAATAAGGAACGCAAGGTGTGGGACCGACCACAACTAGGGCATGACTGGCCGACTAGTGAACCCGGTCCCGTGACACTTTTCCTAATTTTAAATTATTTCCTTGATACAAAGAAACACCATGAAACTGAGGAGTTTCCTTAAAATGGAGGAGTTTTGTTCAAATGAAGGAATTTTCATGAGATGAAGGAAAAATAATAAAATATGATAAAATAAAGAACTAGGCGTGGGACTGGCCACGACATGACTGGCCATCCGGTGGGCCCAGTCCCCTAGAGCCTTAGCTAATATTTTATTATTATTTTTTTCTTCCTATTTTGCATAGGTTGATCGTTCCTTTGTATTTTTGAATGCTCGTTCGTGCATTCAAGTGCTCGTTAGTGCATTATTGCTGAGTACACTTGCACCATTTTGGTCGGGGCTTACTCGATAGTGGCTCAGATGCCCGTACGTTGAATATTTATTACTAACCCATGGAATTCTGCTGGGAAGAGCCATGAATTGAAGTAATGAAATATTATGAAAAACGTAGAATATTTCCTAATATTCAGTTAATGAATTTAATGATTATAAATAATTAATTGATGGCTCTATACTAGCAGACATGCTGTCTAGGAGCATTAATTATTTAAGGATTGAATGATATGAGCTAGTTGAAGCGTTATATTTATTTTATATAGTCAGGGAAAACATTGTTGCATCTTGAAGACGTTATCGCTCTATACTAACAGGCAAGCTGTCTAGGAGCCGTCCAATCGTTCGATTCTATATAAAAGTGATTACTAAAATTGCTCAGTATTCGTGAGATATGTCGTTGCCTCAGCTGAGAGACTGCACATCCATATATGCTATGAGAGACAGTATACTCAGTCAGAGGTTCTTGCGGCATGAGCTTTCATGCTTCAATGAGAGACATGAGCCTCAATACTAATCTGATTGCTGGATCAGGAGTATGTACAATTATGGTTTTACGATTTTAGCTTTTGTCGAAAATCCACCATCTACATTAAGTCTCTGCCTAGTGAGGGACAGTCATGTTCCTCAGTCAGCACTGGATGGTGATTTTTTAGTTACAGACGAAATAAGTAATTGAACTTAGTCGTAAGAAAGAATGTTACCGGATTTTCGTTTTGCTCTAATGATGTCACGTATGAGCAATTTCCGAAATAAAAATCCTGGTAGTATGATAGAGCGTCGTCTAGTGAGCATGGAGTGATGAGGCGCTAATTTGGGTGGTGGAATGTCCAATTTGATGGGTTTAGCATTCGTCATCCTCCCATACGAGCAGAAGAACTTGCTGAAACTTCACTACCTCGAGTAATTTTTTTTTTTTTTTGAAGATGGACGTGCGTCCAGCAAAATTCTTTTATAGATGTGGGTTTTCACGAAAAGTTTTGCTTTAAGAATGAATGTTCGTTCGTTTAAGAAAACTAAAGATTATCCCTTGCATGAGAGAGAGATTTTATTTTGAGTAACGAATTTTTTGCTCGTTTTTGTAGGTTTGAAGAAACGAGCAAGTTTTTGAAATCACCAATCGTTAGTGAAATTGTAAACATATAAAATTTGGATTGTTACCGTTTTGCGCATGTTGTTTCCAACGTGTTTTGACTCCACGCTTTTCGTAATAGACAATGGTGACTCCTGGGTGTGATTTTCCCGAGAAATGTTCTGGAAACACCAAACCAAGATGAGGACTTTTGCAGATGTTCATGTCAAGGTGAATCGTCATGTGACGAGGGAGTTGATTCGTGGTACGCCTCTTGATCAACTGAGGAAGATGAGAGCCGAAGATGAAAAGTTGGATTCTTGTCGACATAAATAGCGTTGGATTCAGGGAGCAAGACTAGCGGCTGAGATGAGCCATGATCATTCGTTGATGGTGTAGCTCCTATTCAGATGCAGATGAAGTCGAACCTGCCTGGGAACCCATTGATCGTAAAGTTGAGCCGTATCCACCGGTATGAAGGCTGAACGTTTAGCCAAGATCGATTTACATGGTGAATGTAAGGAAAATGACCATTTGGATGTTGTCTATGATGATCCTGAATACCATCTCTAAGAGATTGCTGCAAAAACATCCATTTGCTTGCGTCTTCGAAATTTAGGAAGTCATGGAGGGACGTGCAGTATCACAGTAGCAGACTGTCAGTCCCCAGTATCGGTGGGATCTTCGTTCCTTCTCTTTATTATTTGTTATTTATAGAAAGATGGAGATATTGAGGTTTAAATACTTTGTGGAAATACCTAGGGGACGTCGCTCAACTGTGAGTGTTATGAATTCCGTGTAGAAAATTCTGCTTGCATGTCATCTGCTCTGGAAGTTGCTCTAACTTCATACGATGTCGGAATTTGATGATTGACCCCAACTTTCGAAGCTAAGAGACTGAAGAATCATATGCAAAAAATAATCCTTTGGTTTGGAGATGTCTATGGCAGTCAATGGCGCGTGCACATTCATAACTTGTAATCCCGTGCAAATTTTCAGATTTCATGAACTTGAGTGTGGAAGCCATATCTTTCTGCTCATATGTCCGATTGATGCGCCCTTTTAGTATATTATAGCAGAGGCATAAATGAACATCTTTCATCAAGGAAGTATTGTCCAATTCCTCACTCATTGGTACGTTTTTGTAAACCCGTGACCTGAAGTATGTTGTATCTCATTTGTAGAGGTGATGATAACATCTTGTAGAAGACTTTGGCTTGTGCTTGTTCGTCGTGCAGGCTTTGGGAAGACTTTCATGTCTTCATATCTTGATATGAATCATTAGTGCTTGGATAAGTGTGATCCATCGAGTAACACTTCAGAGGATGGATAGTTGATGAAGCCGGTCTTGAGGATGTTGCTCCTGAGACTGTTGTTAATGTTGAGATCACAATTGAATTTGCTTCAGAGATCCTTGTTAGTGTTGAGATCGTGGATTGATGTGGATTTCACGGAATTGGAAGAAAGTGTCCGGGACGGAGAAGTCAAAAGTTGTTAATGCTCCTTCCACCAGGACTTTTCTTATCCGTGTAATTAAGATCACCAAACCAATGTTTGTTACTTCGTTTCAGAATTTTGCTCCATAAAGTATCGACGGTCTTCAATTCCCTACTGCTGGACAAGCGGCTCCCATGAGGAAATTTCCATGGGAAAGGAGAGTACAGATGATACTTGCTCGTCTTCGGAGGATGGTGAAGAAGAAGATTCTCAGAATCCAGGACCGAATGAAAGCAATGATGCTCCTGATACAGGCAATTCTGGCTATTTGAATGCTTCAGAGACCACCCAAGTGAGTATTTTATTCATAGAAGCATAAAATTGTTGATTTGTGGATGAATCCATGAAAAAGTTTTGCCAGTCACCAGAAATTCAGAACTCAGCCTTTTAGCAAAAACGCTGTAGAATCTTCATCCGATGTCGTATTTTTACGGTCTACCCCAGTTTTCTCATGCCCAGGAAATTTCCAAGCCTTTGTAAAGAATCTTGTTGTGTTTTGAGCATGTTTATGAGTCGAAATCGGTGAAACAGTAAACTTTCAGGAGACTTCCAGAAAATTTTCAGTTGTCATGTAGTCCAATGTTTTGGACACATCTCTTTGCTCGTTTATCCAATTGTTATGAAATTTTGATATGTTGTAAAGAACATCCATACGAAGATAATGGTATATAACTCAACCTTAGATTCTTCACCAATTGCTCCCAGTTCGTCGTCTTATACGGGGCAGTGTAAAATCTCTTCGGACGAGCTTGTTGTAAAACGTGTTTTTATGACTTTTGTAGTTGCAGAAAATCCCACAATACACCCCTCACTATATTTTGTTTAACTAATCCATTCAGAAGATAATAGATGAACAATTATGAATGTTTATTAATAATTTTCTTGAAATGTTTACACCGGAAGATGAAATTACACTTAAGATCTTACAAACATTCTCTCTGTTTCTCTCTCCTAATGACTTGCTTTCCAATCCAAAAAGAACTCTCTCTTCCGACAGATTCATTCATCCCTTTATATAGGGTAATACATAGTGAATGACAGCTAAGCTGTCCTTTATTTTCGGGAATGTCTCGCGAAGTGTCGCAGACGTACAAATATTCGTATTCGCGACACTTCTTTACTTTCGCCAGATTTCATATCTTCCTATCGTCATCCAGTGCGTCATTCATATTAATCTTCTGCGACTCACTCGCAATGTTGTTATCCGTTGTCTTCGCGAATTGTTGTTGTGGCGATATTATGATCCTACATCTTGCCTCTTTTTTCTTGAATATTGCTTGAAGAGCGATCTTTAAGAAAAAAATACATTGTTGTAATAGTCTCTGATTTTTATTGATGAAGGAACGAGCGAAAGAATACTGGACTTGAAAAGTACGTACTTGCCTCTATTCTTTGGCGAAGTTCCGAAGTTTTTAGAAGTATGTATGAAATATCATTTCTTGCCTCATGGGTTATGGAAAATAATGGATCTCGCAATCTCTTCTCGCGAGTTAGGAAAATAATTGAATCTCATATGATAAGAAAATATGTTGTGCAATTCCCGAATACTACGTCTTCTCGCCTCTCCTTATGTTTCCTTACGTTGTGCGATATCCGAATTCTTTGTCGCAACCGTTCATTTTCCATTAAAAATCTTCTTCAGCATAGCTCCATGAATCTAGGAATGACCGTTTACACGTGTTTAAAACCATTCTTTTTACCGGTACATTTAATGTTATCCGGTCATAACACTTTCTTGCCTATTTATAGGAGAGTCTTTTGTGAAGAACATTTCTTTCCTTCTATTTCATCTCCTTTATCGTCTCGCAATCGTTCTTTCCGTTATTCTTCTTCACCATCGTCTTCATCATCCTTCTGCTATTTCTTATTTGCTATCACTTCCATGGCATCCAGGTTTGTTAATCTTGCTAGATTCGATTGATTCTGTGATTGATTGATTTTTGTGATTAACTTCCCTTTTTGAGATTATCTTATTCTTTTTAATCTTTTTCTGCCATTTTTGTTTCAGCAAGAACAAACCCATCACCAAGTTCACCGTGAAGAACCCCCTTCTTTCTTTGGATTCACAGTCGAAACCAACTTCTCAACAAGAATCCACCTTGCCACCAAAGTCCTCTTCGCAAGCTAAACATACCGTTTCTAAAAGAAAGCCTGCGAGTGATAAGGTATTTTAAGAAGCATTTACCTTTTAATAACAACGTACTTGCCTCTGTTTCTTACTTAATTTATCATTCACAGGATGACAAAACTATTGACAAAACTCCCAAAAGATCTCGCCACTCTAAACCTGTTACTCCTGATGTCCCTTTTCCCTCATTTACACCTTCTTCTCCTGGGGCGCGAAATCATCGCAGGATAATCTTGTCGCAAGTGACAATATTCCGATGCCTCAACTCCTCATAGATCAAGTTCCTCATAATAGTCCTACTACAAATGAACTTACTCCTTCTCCTACCATCAATGTCCCTGTCATTCCTCCCATCACTACCTTTCCTGAAATCTCCTCTTCTCATGATGTTCCTTTGGCGAAGAATGATTCGTCTCTTCCTTCTTTGCCCGAGCAAATCCCTCTTACTGCAGAAAATTTGGAAGGAATAGACGTGGCTTTCAAAGTTCTCTCGGACCTTGTGAATGATGCCAAAAAGACTTCTATCGATCCTGTCAAGTCTGATGTCTACGAGATTTTAAGTAAACATCTCGGTTCTGATAGGATCTCGCAAGCATCCTTAGTTCAAGAAATTAATGTACTGAAAAATGATCTTCAAGCTATGACTGCTAAATGCAATAATCTCCATCTTGAAAATCAAAAATTTCACAACCTCTCACTAGATCGTGATAATCTTCGCAAGAAGAATGAAGAGTTAAAAGGTAAACTCTTTCCCCTTAAGCTTTTTTTTTTTTTTTTTTTTTTTTTTTTAAAAAAAAACTTAAATTCTTGTTCGCCCTTCAAGCTCTAAACCAGAAACGAATAATGGAGATATATCAGTTGGAATCAATTGTTGAAGAGGTTCGAGTTGAAAGAGACGCTTGGATGGAGCAATATAACTTCTTAAATAATCTTCATACATATGCTGTTGATCAAATAGATAATTTGTCTAAAGAAAACTTTGATTTAGCTCAAAAAGCAAGATTCATTAAGTAAAGACTTATCTCGCCTTTCTTACTCTTTGACTAAGGCTAATTTGGAGTTGGAAACTTTATCAGATGAGAATGGGACTCTTTCTCAGGAGAAGCGATCTCTGCTAAACAAGGTCGCGACTTATTCGCAAGAATATGATGCTTGTCAAAAATTACGTGAAGAACAAGAACAATTTATTCATACTTTGAAAAACCAACTTGAAGAAATTACTGCCGAGAGAGATAAACTTATTCAGGGTAGAATAACCTTGAGTCTGAAAGCAAACCAATTCAAGGATCAATGTTCCAAATTAGAAAAATCCAACTCTACCCTTGTGACTGAGAATTCCATACTTGTTTCGAATGAAAAAGCTTGCGAGCTCGATTGAAAGGCCTAGTTGGAGATACATTTGATGATGCCATGGACTGTTTGGGGAATAATTTTGCAGCTTTAATTCAACATCTTACTTCTCAGAAGGAAGGTAGTCATATTATTTGACTATCTTAATACATTAATTTATTCCAAAAAATCTTTAATTATCCTGAAAATTCCAAAAATATTCCGTAAAAGCTTTCTTTAATCTTGTGTACTTGTTATGCGACTGAGAAAAAGCTTCACTCTGTTATCTCCACCCTCGGATCAGATTATTCTAAGATTCGCAAAGAAAATGGGTTACTCGCCGCCTTTCTTGCTCGTTCTCGCGACCGTGCGAACGAAGATTTGATTATATGTCTTATCAAAGACATAGATAGCAAGAATCGTCAAAAGGCGTTGCTTCGTCAATTCCCCCTCAAAGTCAAGTCCTTGTGAATGAGATTTTATTGTCTAAGTCCCTTGATCCTATTCACGTTGATCCTTTGGAAGTAAGTGATGATGAAGTCCCCGATTCTCCTGATAGTGATTATGACTATGAAAGCGGCGAAGATATCGCTAATATTGAAGTTGTCAACAAAGATCCGACTGAAAAAATTTCTGATGAAAATCCACCAATTGGCGAAAATGAAGGTGCTTGAAAACATTTCTCGATGAAAATCCACCAACCTAGTGAAGGTGAAGTCGATAAAGGCAAAGAAAGATCTCGACCATCCTCTATGGTTGATAATATTGATGTAGAGAATTAAACTTTCTTTGTAATTTGTCAAAACTTCTTTTTGTTTGTAAGGATTAAGTCTTTGATCGAGTAATCCCCTTATTTTCTCCCTTTTCCCTTATTTAAGGTGTTTGAACATAATCTCGCGAGCATGTTCGCTTATTGAATCTTTTATTAAGTAAAACCATCCCAATTAGGAATTTCACTTTATTTCTTCTCATTGCGACAAGATCGCAGGCCGCCTTTACATTTTCATGTAATGACCCATTGACCTTGCCTTATCATCTTTGATGGTCTTCTAAGTTTGACCTTCCTATTTAAAGGTCTTACTCGCCACCCTTTATTGCGACAAGGTCGCAGGACGTCTTTACACTTGCATGTAAAAACCCATTGACCTTGTCTTATCATTTTTCAAGTATTTTTGCCTCTGCGCAGATATTTTGCTTGCGACAATATGACAGCCTAAATTTTCTTGCGAAAGTAAAGCCCCATGACATTGTCGTCTTGCGACGAAATCGCAGGACGTCTTTACACTTACATGTAAGGACCCATTGATCTCGTCTTACCCTCGCGTTAGTATTATTGCCTCTCGGGATCATTGCACAAATATGACAAGCCTAAGTTTCCTTGCGAAAACAAAGCCTCGTGACATTTGCGTCTTTGGCACTTATCGCCTCCCTAATGGAGGGTGCCGCCCTTATCATCTCCCCTGGTTGCCCCTTCAAGGAGGCATACATCGGCCATACAAGGCTAGCTCCTCCCATCCGGTCTTAACAACAACCAGCTTGTTTTCGCAGCCTCTTATCCCTTATACCTATAGGGTTTATGGTTACAAGGCTGCACCCTAAGTGGAGTTTTCTTCGGGCCGAGTGCAGATGCGCCAAGACTTGTCAAGAGTGGTAAGGAAGTTCCATGCTCCCCGCACTCTTGACTCAACCGTGTACCTCGGCGCCTTGATCATACGCCGACTCCTTGAAAGAGACCCTCGGTCGCCCAACCAGTATAACCTACATATATAGTTGGGAATCCAAGGTACCTCCTCCTGGATAGGCTTTCATGGGCCCCAAATCTGCATGACCCGAGTTCCGGGGGGGTGTAACCTTTTCCCCGAGCCATGTTAAGAGATACCCCCTTATATGACGCACTTTAGGTCTTACATTTGCCTCTTACGAAGTATAATTCGCGAACTAGGTGTACGCCATAAAGGTTCGTCCCATTCATTCAATCATGTTTATTCATTCATTCATTCGTTATTTCTTGCCATTCTCGCTCGCGAGACATTCGCTGATATCTTGGTCACGTATTTTATTGAATTTCGCAAATATCTTGCATTAAAGTACTTCATCTAACCCATTTTTACGGGTAGTATTTCTTTAGATATAATCTTCCACCACTTTGCCTAATCTTTGTCCCATATCTTTGCCTTCAGGATCCATCAATCTATAAGCCCCTGTACCAACTACTTCTTTGATAATATAAGGTCCATCCCATTTTCTCGCCAGCTTGCCTCCATTTTCTCGCTGATATATTGGTGTCTCTCGCAGTACCAAGTCTCCTGGTTGAAATTCACGTATCTTCACACGCTTGTTATATTCTCTGGCCAGTCTTCGTTGATAATTCTCCATGTGTCGTAACGCCTTCTCCCTTTTCTCTTCTAATTCGTCCAACTTGATTAGAATGTTACCTGCACTAAGATTTTTCTCCCAAACTTCTTTCTTAGTTGTTGGGATCATAACTTCTGTTGGGAGCACAGCTTCAACTCCATATGTTAAGCAAAAAGGTGACATTCCAGTAGCTTCTCTTCTGGTTGTATTGTATGCCCATACTGCACTGGGTACTTGTTCGCACCATCCTCTATTGTGTCCTTCTAACTTCTTCTTCAATATATCCGCGATTGTTTTATTTGTTGCCTCCGCCTGACCGTTAGCTTGCGGATATAGTGGAGTCGATTTCCCACATTTTATTTGAAATGCATTAAGTAACAACTCTATGTTTTGCCCTTCAAATTGTTTCCCATTATCAGATACCAACTGCGCGGGGATCCCAAATCTGCATATAATATTCTCGAATATGAAAGTAAAAACGTCTTTGTCGCGAATGTGTTGTACCGCTTTCACTTCCGCCCATTTGGTGAAATAATCCGTTGCGACAATTAAGTATCTTCTCTGCCTGTTCCTCGGTAAAAAAGGTCCCACAATATCTAGACCCCACTTTCCGAAAGGCCACACACTTGTAGAAGAATTTAATGGTGCCCCAGGTGCATGTATTTTCTTCCCATGCCTTTGACAATCTTCGCAGCGCCTTGACATTGCTCTCGCGTCTTCATGCATATATGGCCGTAATATCCTTGCATTTTTGCTTTATATGCTAGAGATCTTCCACCGCTATGGTTTCCAAAGATCTCCACTATGCAACATCTTCAATATGATTTCTCCCTCTTCCCTCGTTAAGCATCGAAGTGAAGGTCCATCAAAAGATCGTCGATAAAGTACACCATCTCTTAATTCATAATTCGTTGCACGGCTTTTCAATTTGTGTGCTCCTAATCTATTTCTTGGTACCTCCCCTTTCATCAGGTAAGCGTGAAGTTCTGTTCTCCAATCTTTATCGCGACATTGTGGTATGTCTTCTACTAACATTGCATCCGCTTCTTGGTCTTCTTCTTTATTGATTGATGGTGCCAAAAGTGTTTGTATTTTGATATTCCTCGCAGTGGGGTCTGTCATCATACTTGATATAAAGGCAAAAGCATCTGCGAGTCTGTTATTTCTCCTTGATATATGCCTCCACCTCATTTTTGGTATCTGTGCTGACAATTCTTCGACAAGCTTTCTGTACTTTTGCAAAGATGGCTCATTCGTAGCGTATTTCTCTGTTATCTGGCGAATTGCTAATTGCGAATCACTGGTAATCCTCACATTTTCTAACTTCATTTCTATTGCGAATCGCAGAGCATGTATTATAGCTTCATACTCCGTTTCATTATTGGTGGATTCAAACTCCAATCTAAAAGAGAAAGCTAATTTATTGCCTTCTGGCGAAATCACAACAATTCCCACTCCATTACCTTCTCCATTTGATGATCCGTCTACCAATATTTCCCACCTATCTGGTTCAGTTAACAAATCATTTGGGTCTCCATGCTCTTCTTCTACATCCATCATTTCATCCACTGCTTCATCTTCTTCCAAAGGAAATTCTGCCAAAAAGTCTGCGACTACCTGTGACTTGGTTGAGGATAATATTTCATATTTGAGTTTATAATGGCTTATTTGGGCATTCCACCTTTCTACTCTTCCCGATCTTTTTGAATTTTTCATTACTGATTCGATTGGTACTTTTGTTACCACCTGACAAAGATGTGCTTGAAAATATATGCGAAGCTTAAATGTTGCATAGACTAACGCCAGGATTAGTTTTTCAATCTTCGAATAATTCCTTTCTGCGGCATTAAAAGTCTTACTGATATAGTAAATCGGTTTTTCTACTCCAACGTCTATTCGCAGCAATACTGCGCTTAACGCGTGCGATGTTGTCGCAAGATATACCAACAATTCCTCTCCTGGCTCTGCTTTTTGCATAATGGATACTTCCATTAGATGTTCTTTAATTCCCTGTAAGGCCTTTTCACATTCGTCTGTCCATTTAAACTTCGATCCCTTTTTCAGGATGCTGAAAAAATGTTTACACTTATCAGATGACCGCGAAATGAATCTTCCTAGTGATGCTAATAATCCATTTAGCTTTTGAACATCCTTTATTGTCGCAGGTGTTGGCATATCGCGAACTGCTTTCACTTTCTCTGGGTCAACTTGTATTCCTTCCTTTGATACTATATAACCCAAAAATTTTCCCGATGCCACTCCGAAGGTACATTTTTCCGGATTTACTTTGATGTTGAATCGCCTCATCTGTTCAAAGATTTCTCTCAGATCTTGTACATGGTTTTCTGCTTTCTTACTTTTTACGAGCATATCATCTACGTATACCTCCAAAGTGTTTTATGTATCCATTCTCGCGAACACTTCTTCTACCATTCTTTGGTATGTTGCTCCAAAGATTTCGTAAACCAAACGGCATTTTTGTATAACAATATAACCCTCTTGGAGCGAAAAAAAGCAAGATGCTCTTGGTCTTCCTCGGCGAGAGGAATCTGGTTGTAACCTTTATACCCGTCCGAGATGATATTCTTTCATTTCCCGCCGCTGATTCGACTAGTTGTGGGATATCCGGCAATGGAAAACTATCTTTAGGACAAGCTTTGTTTAAATCAAATGAAATCTATGCAAATTCTTATCCCCTTTTTCTTCTTTGGGACTATAACCATATTTGCTATCCATTCAGATACTTTGTTGGCTTTGATGATTCCCGCATCTAGCATTTTCTCGCAATTCTTCTTCTATTTGGGGGTGATAAGTCTGTTGCGATTTTTCTAATTCTCTCGCTTGAACGGCTTCACCCTTTTATCTATTTCCAGCTTTGTGACAAGCTATCGATGGATCTATACCAGGCATATCATCCATGTTCCACGCGAAGATATCCTTATAGTCTCGCAAAGAACTCTACAGTCCTTTTTTCCTCATCCGCTTCCATACTGGTCCCAATCTTCAACATTTTGGGCTCTTCATTAGTTCCGACATTCACTTCTTTCGTTTGCTCTGCCGCGACGTAACTAGCTTGCGATTCTCCCATAGGGGTTGGTCCTTTCAACTCTTTCGCGAGTCCATTTTCTTCTCCCGAAATCTCGCTAGGTATCCCTTTTCCTTCCTTTGCTCTTATCATGTAAACTCTAAATTCTTCTTCTTTTTTAGCTGCTTTGCTTGCTCTTCATGATATTTTATTTCAATTTGATAACATATTCTTCCTTTATCCACATCTCCTCTAATCTCGCCGATTCCAGTTGGTGTGGGAAATTTGATACATTGATGAAATGTTGATGCTACTGCTTTTATTGCATGTACCCATGGTCTCCCTAGTAATACGTTGTATGGCGATTCCATATCTACTACACACAAGGTTACTCGTGTCTCGATGTCTCCCAACAGAATTCGTATTTTTACTTCTCCTTTAACCTTTGTTATGGATTTACCAAAACCATGGATGTTGTAGGCCGTGGGAATCATTTCTTTATCTTTATATCCCATTTTCTTGTAAGCATGATAAAACATGATATTCACCAAGCTTCCCGTATCGATTAAAGTTCTATTTATCATCCAGGTTGGCGTTGCCTTTACTAATTCTTCTCCTTTGCACGCGTTTATTGTGATTACCAGTGGAGATGTGTGATTCAAATTTTCTTTAGATATTTCTGAAGCTGTGAATGTTATCCTTTGCTTTTCCCATTCTTCTAAAGGCAATGTCACCTCTCTATCTGTGATTTTCTTTCCTTCAAAATCCCGCTTGTGTATTCTTCCCTTGATATTTTCATGAAACTCATCAATCATTGTCTTTGTGTCCGAACTGTACTCCATATCTTTCTCCTTTGTCTCATCTAATTTAACATTTTCTTTTTCTTTCATTTTCTTGATTTGAATGATTCTGATTGCCTTCTTTCTTTCTTCTCAGTCCTCTTTTCTAGCGCCAATATGTAGTTGCAGAAATCCCACAATACACCCTCACTATATTTTGTTTAACTAATCCATTCAGAAGATAATAGATGAACAATTATGAATGTTTATTAATAATTTTCTTGAAATGTTTACACCGGAAGATGAAATTACACTTAAGATCTTACAAACATTCTCTCTGTTTCTCTCTCCTAATGACTTGCTTTCCAATCCAAAAAGAACTCTCCTCTCCGACAGATTCATTCATCCCTTTATATAGGGTAATACATAGTGAATGACAGCTAAGCTGTCCTTTATTTTCGGGAATGTCTCGCGAAGTGTCGCAGACGTACAAATATTCGTATTCGCGACACTTCTTTACTTTCGCCAGATTTCATATCTTCCTATCGTCATCCAGTGCGTCATTCATATTAATCTTCTGCGACTCACTCGCAATGTTGTTATCCGTTGTCTTCGCGAATTGTTGTTGTGGCGATATTATGATCCTACAACTTTCACGCTATTTGCTCATGTCTTGCACGTATAATAAGGAACTTAAATAGTATTAGTTCACTTACATGCTAGATTTTATGATTTCCCTTGGTTTCATGCTTGGATAGCTCTAATCTCATGTAATCTTCATATTAGGTGCCAAATGCCGAAGTTGAGAATGAAGGAACCAATAATGATAACTCGAGCAACCCTGGGGTTATTGATGAAGAAACGACCATATATGCACTTCAAAGTCGTGAGGGAGTTGTTGCTGAAATTGTTAAAGAGACCGAGACTTCAATTGTTGTTACTTCAGTGATGGAAGGAACCGAGACACGAGTAGAAGAGACCAAGAGACTGTTGCCTTGACCAGAGAAGTTGCTCCGATAATTGAAAATCGTATTGTGGTGCATGAATATCCAAGTGCAAGAGTTGCTTTTGATCCTCCATTTGGCGCATCACTCCAATATCACGAACTAGTTGGCGGATTCAACGTTCCTATTGGATATGTAGGCTTGTACGCGAAGATATTGAGGAAGTTTGGTCACATCATCCTTGACAGAGACCTCAAGCGTGCTTATTCTTTAAAAATGCAAGTAGGTGTTATCTTGCGTGTTATAAATGATATATGCACCAGAGCTAGAAATATTGTTACTCCAGATGTACTATTTGATTGGGAGTTCAACTTGGAGAATTCTGAGAGACTTGGCTTCAACGTGAAGTGGCTTCGTAAGAAGATAAATGCTATCAAGGACTCATGCGAGAATAACATACCCTTTCCCAATGATTTTGTGATGGAGAAGGAAGATAAGATTGCTAGATTGACTGAAGAGCTAAACATGGAGAAGGCGGCTTTACAAGTCTTGAAGGATGCAGAGGAGCGAAAATCTTACTTTGCTGATTTTCTTTCCATAATCTCTTGAACTTCTGAACTTCTGAGAGATGTGAGGTTTTATTTTTTGGTTTTGATTGGTTTTGGATAAGTAGATGATTGAGGATTTTCTTTGGATTTGATAGAGATTTTCTTTAAGTAAACTGAATTTTGATAAATTGCCGAATTCAAATTACTGAATGCAAGTATTGCAAACATTTTGGAGGAAATTGAAATATAGTTAAAGAAATCCTAAATGCCAAATTCAGATATTTTTGAGCGTTCATGCCTTGAACTCCAATACCTCAATGATCCAATATCTTAGGCGTCAAATGCTTTGAGCCAAGTCTCGTGTATTACTGCCACATTCGCCTTGCTATCCATGTTGATCAATCGGTAGTATCCACCAGCAACAGACTTAGAGATCATAAAAGGTCCTTCCCAGTTGGAGTTCTTTGCAGAATGAAAGTTACGCTTAGTTGCTTTGAGAACTAAATCCCCTTCTTGGAATTTGTTAGACTTGATTGTTCGTGCCCTGAATATCTTCTGTTGGTTCGGAATTCCTCGTGTAGTGGGATTCCATGTTGTCGAAGCCTTCCAATCTTGCGGTACATATGGACATTCGCGGAGGGGAGAGTATCTAAGATACTGCTTGTCTTGTTCAGCCATTATTTCAGCAATGACTGTATTAGTGAGGTACTCGATTCGGAGAGGTTCTGCGTCCAACCACTTGGTGAAATATTGCTGAGGTGAGGTTATCCATTCATATCATTTTGCAATAGCTAAGTTGTTGGTGGAGTAAAGCCCTCGAACCAAAGCAACATGTTTGAAAACTGATAATATGGACACATGAGGAGGAATAAGACTTGCCTGAGTGCGAAACCTTTTGATGAAAGCATTTGCATTTTATTCAGGCTTTTGTATCAGCTCCGTCAAGATTTTGACTTCCTTTAGATACTCAAACGGTGGAGTATTGATAGACGCATTTATGTGTCTAATTTGTCCTCAATGTTTCGTATTGTTAGTACTCGTTTTTATGGTATTTTGTGTGTTTGTAGGTATTTTTTAGAAATAAAGATTGTTGGAAAATTCGGCTCGAAAAGTTGCTCTAACACCCCGAGGACATTTGCTATTCGGACTCCCATTTTGGTTAAGGGGCACCTCGGTTGGGCACTGCTATTCGCACCCTGCAACGAGTTAGGGGACACCCATCTTCTTCACGGGAAGAACAAATTTTAAGGGAATTTTTTTTTTTTTGAAATTTCGAAACAACAAATTTTTTTGGTTTAATTTTAGTCGAGATTTTTGGAGATTTGGTCTTGGATATGGGTTGGTATTGGTCTTGTACATCAAAACAGGGCCGGTAATGCTTTAAGTTTGGATAAAAAAGGAATGAAACGTGTAATCACACGAAACAGGGAAGTAAGAGAAATACTCGGGATTACACGAGTTTTGTGCGAGAAATTTCGTGGCTGCTGCATTGGAGTGTTGTCTGAGATAAGGGAGAAGTATGTTTGAGTACATTGAACTACAACAAACGCGTGAGAAGACAAGAGTGGAAAGAAAATATTCCCGAGAATATTTTCTTCAATACCGAGTAAATGAAGATTTTCAGGAGTAATGAGAGAAGATTATTATCCCTGTTGTGTTATAAATAGTTGCTGGTTTATCAAAGAAGGGATACGGAGAGTTGGGAGAGAGAACAGAGCAAAAAAATCCAAGTTTCAGAGATCTGCTGCTGCTGCCATTAAAGAGAGCTCGAAGAACATAAGACGCACGTAGGACCGTCGTTTTTGCTATAGTGACAACGACTCACAAACGTGGGTCGTAGTCCATAGGACAGTCTTAAAGCAACATTGACAACGACACTCTTGTTTTATCGTTCTCTGTAACAGATCGGTTTGTAACAAATATAATTGTTACAAACCCGGTTTTCATTATTTTTCTCCATTTCATCATTTGTACACCTCCTTTGAGCAATAAAAATGAATTTTGAGCGTGTTTCCAACATGATGAGCGGCTAATTCTCTCACAACCAAGGCAATGAGGAAGCTATTTACGCATGAATAATTGGTAATTATTTATTTTCTCTAATTTATAATTTATAATTCGCTCAATCACTGCTTTTGCAGAGTTTTTAATTGTTTGCAAAATTTTCTTCATTAGTTGTGATTCAATTAGATAGGTTATGCTTTGTATTAAGATAATCTATGCTTAGGGGATACAATTAATTTTTGAGAATTTTCCTGATTATATGTGAATTAAGAAATAAGGGACTTAAAAGATAATTAGAGTTTTGGATTATTTACCATAATTTATTCATGTGTAATAGTGGAATCAGTGTCTTGGTTATTTTCTCATATCTTGAATCAAATTTTGAGCTAAGTTTTGTTTGTTTTAAGTTTTATAAGTCTAAAATCTTTTTCTTTCACAAGTCTCAACGAACCTTTTTACTACAACATTATTGAGATCACATCAATTTTTGGCGCTGATAAGCATGTAAATGCTACATTTTATACCCATATTTATATTAGCTAGGATACAATATTTTAGTTACTAATACTATTTTAGTGCTTTTGTAGAAAGTACAAGTGAATTCGATCATCCAGCGAATAATAAACAACAAAATGTGAGACTTAATGGTGTTTGCGACAAAAATGGCAAAATGTGGTTGGCCTCGGTACTTCCATATATCAAGAACCATGATGGTGAAATGTGGTTGGCCTGGTATTTCCATGTATCATCAACCACAATGATCAAATATGTTGGCCTGGTATTTTTTATATATCAACGGCACTTATTATGCTGGCCTGGTATTTCTATATATCAACAACACTTATTACGTTGGCCTGGTATTTCTATATATCAGCGGCACTTATTACGCTGGCCTGGTATTTCTATATATCAGCAGCCAGGTTGGCCTGGTATTTCCATATATCAGTAACCACAATGATGAAATGGGTTGGCCCTGAGGTAGCTGACATATTCAAGGCAAGAGCCAAGGTAAGAGGTTACTATTTTGAAGAATGCATTTTCTAGTACAACTCAATCAGGAAAATCTGGTTTCCTGATCACAATGGCCATCTATGGCTATATATCAGCAACCATGATGGTGAAAATGACAAAATGTAGCTGGCCTGGTATCTCCATATATATCAGCAGCATAGAATTATTTCATAGGCGAGGCAAAAACGCAGCAAAGGAATTGAAATCAAAGTGGGGTTGGCACATGGAAACTGAAAATGGGAACTGTTTTATCTTTCTTACTTTATTACAAATATATTCCACCGAGAAAGATAATTTATTTGTCATGTGAAGAATTAATTGAGGAATATTTACACGTGACTATTTTGGAAATAAAATAACTCTTTCTTCATTTGGGAGATTTTGGAAATAAGGGGAGTTTATTATTTCATTGGAAAAACGAGGTGGCAATACTATTTGGGGAAAGATACTGATGATGACATCAACTTGCATGCAAGATATTTCATTGAATAATTTATTTTCATACTTTGATTAATGAAATAAAAGAAAAGGAAGGTGTATAAGAAGGGGGGTGACTATTTGAGAGGGGGAGCCCCGGCCATAGTGCCGCAAGGAGAGAAGGATTTTGAAGTTTTGTTTTTGATTCTTCATTTTTCATTAGCTAGAGTTTAATTTTAATATGTTTATGGCTTTTGAGAAAGCCATGTCTAGCTAGAGCCATGTTAGGGTTTAGGTAGAAACCAATTTTATTGTGTAAACTCTACATTGATATGCTTAATAATGACTTGATTGATTAATAGTTCTTCTTCATATAGCTTGGTATTTAATCGTTTATGTGATTTTCTTGATTATTTATGCTTTTGAATTGATATTTCGTTCTTCGGTTAAATCCCTAGACGTGGTATGCAAGGATTGATAGGTAATGCTTTAGAATCACTACCCATGAAGCGAAGGAAACTATAACGGAGAAACAATATTTGATAATGCATGGAATATATTTTTAAAGATTAGTAGAGTTTGCATAGTTAATTGGTGGAAACCGAAGACCCTAGCAACCCATTCTCATTTTGTTTATTGTTAGAATTATTTTTATCTCGTTTTGCTTCAAATTTCTGAAAATCGTTCAAACATCATCTCATTGGTTACTTAATTCTTGATATTAGTTGGTAGAGTATTTCACACTTCTCGTGGGAACGACCCGCATTTGCTATCGATACTACAATTGACCCGTGCGCTTGCGGATATAACTAGGTTTTATTTAATCGTTAATTTGGTCATATAAAATCTACATCAAGTATCCTCTTTTTCTTCTTCCGAATCATAGGTTTCCTCAACGGAGAAATGTGCAATTGAAGGTGTTGGAGTTACCTTTCCAGCATGGATCCACGTACGTCCAAGGATCATATCATATCCTGGATCTTCTCGGATTATGTAAAATTTTGTTTCTGTCCAGGCTGAGTTTATCTTCATCTTGAGAGTAATGTAGCCATAAGCATCTTTGGGTGTCCCTTCATGATCCATGACTGAGACCGGAGCATGAATGGCTTCTTGTCGCGTGATACCAGCAGCTCTGAGAGTTTTCATAGGGATAATATTGACAGCAGTGCCAACATCAATTAATGCTCGTTTGAACTCGTTTCCTTTGAGATGGACTGTGGTGAGAAGTCCCCAGTCGTACATTTCTTTGTCTGTTGTTGAAGGATCAGGGAGTGTCTCCTGAATAAATAAACGCTTCCCTGACACGATGTGGTTCAATGCAGCAAACATGTCTTTCCTTTGAGCCTTTGATAAGTACAGCAATTCACAGACATGCTCGATTAAGGATTGAACTGCTTCCTTGACGGGTGGTTCATAGAGAGTGAAGGTTCTAACCGGGAGGGGGTCTCTGTGTACTCCTTCAGCCCCCAGGTTAAGTTCTCCTGATTTGACCTTTTCTTGGAATATGCGCTTCAAGATTCTGCAGTCTTTTGTGGGATGATTGACAAATCTGTGAAAGCGACAATAACGAGGATTTTCCATATCTTCTTCAATTGGTTCTTTCTTGACATATGGTAACTTGATTGCACCGTCTTGAACCCAGAAATCTAATAATTCAATCACCTCTTCGATGGGAAAAGGGAAATCATGTGCTTATTGACCTCCCGTGTGTTGGGTAGGAGCTTGTGCATCTCGAGTTTGATTATCCTTCCTTTATGCTTTCGAAGGGGTCGGAGAAGTGTGCTTGCGCTGCGGCTCGGATTTTCGTTTGCTCCCTTATACAACAACATTTGTGGAAGGTTGGAGGTTGTACTGTTTTTTTGATTAAACGTTTGCTACCTCGAGTTTCTCGTGGTTCTTCAGCTTTTGTAGTTTTAGCTCTCTCCAGTAAAGCAGGTGCAGTGGTTGCCGATCTCTTAGCCGCTTCATGAAGTTCTGAGAAAGTCTGGAACCTGAGATTTTTCAGTAAAGCCCTATAGACTGGAATCATTCCATTGATGTACAAGTCCACAAGTTGTTGTTCTATGACATTTGGATCATGACAGTCCAGAGCTTGAACTCTGAACCTTTTCAAATAATCATTAGGATGTTCATTGCTCATTTGAAACATCCTTCCAAGATCAGAGAGGGTGATTTGCTCTGAAATGAAGAAATATTTTCTGTAGAAAGCATTAACCATTTCTCCCCAATTTCTGATACTTCCTGGTGCGATGTTGTTGTACCAGGTATATGCCCTGCCTTTCAGAGACTTTGAAAATTCTTTCAGACGGACAACATGGTTGTGCTCATGTTCACCCAATGCTTCCAGAAATCAAGAAACATGTTCTCGAGCATTGCATGTTCCATCATAAAGGGTGAATGTTGGAGAGGTATAACCTTTTGGCAGAGGAATCCTTTGCGTAGCAGCAGGATATGGATGTTGGTGTCGGTGGACAGAGGGGGTCTTGTCTTTTCCACGATCCTCCAAAAGGTGTTCCAGGTCTTCACGAGTGATGAAACTGGACGGTTCTTTCGCCGATGGATTGTATGCAGCCTTAGGAACTTCCTCATCATCTACTACATGGATTGGAGTGACTTCAGGATCAGCATATGAAGATGTTTCTTTAGCTTTTCCTTTCTCCTGAGTTTTCTCTGACATCTTGTCTGTAAGAGTCATGAGATAATTGCATAATTTCTTCTGAGTGGTAGCCATGTCAACCTGATTCTTAGCAAGAGTCTCTTGCACCTTCATGAGATCACCTATGGTATGCGGATTTTCTATGACTTCTTCAGGAGATCGACCTAAAAGAGGATTGTGGATGGCGCCAGTACCATCGCTTGCAGGAGTGATCACTGGAGCACATGTATTTGGAGGAGGAGTATTGGCAGGTTGCGCCAGAGGAGTGGTATTAGCGGTACCACTAGAGCTTGCGATATTAGTGTCGGGTGTTGAACCCGAGTTGGCAACTAAACCAGACCTAAGACCGGCCATCTTTTGCGAGAATTAGATTGCAACCGAGAGAATGATCTCCCACTGTGGTCGCCAAATCTGTAGATGGGGCAAAACGAGTTGCTGGTTTTTAAGGAATTGAGGAGACGACCGTGCGGAAGAAACTCCTTGAACCGAGCAAACTGTCTAACCTCACACAGATGCACTGCAAAAAGGGAGTGCTTTGAATTCGAGAGATCAATTTGTAAGACTCCGGCCTAAACCAAGACAATGGTCGTTCCAGAGTCAATTCAGTCACAAGAGAGGATGGGTCGATCTGTAGGAGGGAAGCTGAGAAATGTGTGAGATCAATGGTGATCGAAATTATAGGTGTGTTGTGTATTCTGCGTGAATAAATAAGATAAGTTCTGATTGATTGAATTTTCTCTGTTGAGAGTAATTGCTCAGACGTTGAGTTCTTGTTCTCTTGTTGTCTGTTGTTTCAATCATGATTCAGAGACCTATTTATACTGCAAGAATTGTAGACACCTTGATCCCATGAAGTGTGACAGTTGATGGAGTCAAAGAGTGGAGAAGTGGGAATCGTGTTAAAACCAGTTGCTCATTGTGCGGAGACTTGGTTGATTTTCCACCCACTACTTTGCTAACTCTAACTTCTTGCACGACTTGCTCACACTCTCATCGTGTGTATGAACACACGTGCCGTAGACCGCCAGACCAAAACCCTAGTTGATATCCCCCATGTGACATGATTGATGTCTCGTGATTTTAATTATTCAGTTGTTGACTTGATAAGACGATGAGTCTTTGTATTGCTGAGTTGAACATGATTCGCAAATGTTCTAGAACTCATGAATTGAACGTGTCTGTTGAGACAGAGGTACAATTTTCGAATAAATGTTGATAGTTAAGATGAACAAATATTATTCATTTAATGAATTGTTGAATATTGATAGTTGAACCGATATTCCTTAGTCTAAGCAAATATTGCTCATCTGAGCAAATGTTGCTCGTTTGATGAATCATTAATTTAAAATACTAGCAACTGAACCGAGTATAATCAATTAAAATGTTGATCATGGGATCAACGTAAAATTATTAGTGTTTGAATTTGGAATTATGAACCTTGGATTCGAAACCCTAATTTCGATCAATTGCTGATCAACTGATGATTTATTGAAAATCAACCACGGAGTGAAGGAGGGACCGGCTACATGGGATGATGGGTCGACCATGTAGCGTCCAGATGCTCGAGTGAGAAAATATCAAAGTCTCTTGAAGACTTGGTGAAAGGATGATTAAATGCTGGTTTAATCATTTATTAAAATAGTGCTCATCTGAGCCTTAGGTGATAAAACCTAATTATGACGGCGTGAGGGACCGACCAAGAAGTCGTGGAACTGGCCCTGGTTGGTCACATGATTGATTGACGATCATTTGATGAAATTCCAAGTTGTTTGGAAGAGTTTGAACCTAATATGAACAAATTAGGTCAAATTATGAAAATATGTGGGACCGGCTTCTTGCAAGCCAAAAGGCCAACCTTGGTCGGTCAAGGTAATATGCCCATTTCACCAAAGTGTTCGTGTCTCAGTCCTGAGAATTTTAATATTTTTTGATGCGCGTTTGAGCAACATTTGAGAAAATATGAAGAAATAAGGGTTTTTGCTCAAACTGAACTTCATAAGGTGAAGGAAATAATAATAATAAAATAAGGAATCATGAAGTGTGGGACCGGCTATGGCTAAGGCACGGCCGGCCGGCCAATAAGCCCGGTCCCATGGCACTTTTCCTAATTTTATATTATTTTCATGATTTGAAGGAAGTATCATGAAATCAAGGAGTTTGTTGAAATAAAGGAGTTTCCTAAAAGTGAAGGAGTTTCCATGAGATGAAGGAAACAATAATAATAATAAAAATAAAATAAGAGGCGTGTGGGACCGGCCATGGCTAGGGCATGGTCGGCCAGCTAGTGGCCCGGTCCCGTGAACCTCACTTATTTTATACCTTTCCTTGGTGTGAAGGAAATATCATGAAATTGAGGAATTTCATGGGATGAAGGAAATAATAATAATAAAATAATAAGGAACGCAAGGTGTGGGACCGGCCACAACTAGGGCATGACCGGCCGGCTAGTGAACCCGGTCCCGTGACACTTTTCCTAATTTTATATTATTTCCTTGATACAAAGGAAACACCATGAAACTGAGGAGTTTCCTTAAAATGAAGGAGTTTTGTTCATATGAAGGAATTTTCATGAGATCAAGGAAAAATAATAAAATATGATAAAATAAAGAACTAGGAGTGGGACTGGCCACGACATGACCGGCCGGCCGGTGGGCCCAGTCCACGACATGACTCGTTAGTGCATTATTGCTGAGTACACTTGCACCATTTTGGTCGGGGCTTACTCGATAGTGGCTCAGATGCCCGTACGTTGAATATGTATTACTAACCCATGGAATTCTGCTGGGAAGATCCATGAATTGAAGTAATGAAATATTATGAAAAACGTAGAATATTTCCTAGTATTCAGTTAATGAATTTAATGATTAGAAATAGTTAATTGATGGCTCGATACTAGCAGGCATGCTATCTAGGAGCATTAATTATTTAAGGATTGAATGATATGAGCTAGTTGAAGCGTTATATTTATTTTATATAGTCAGGGAAAACATTGTTGCATCCTGAAGACGTTATCGCTCTATACTAGCAGGCAAGCTGTCTAGGAGCCGTCCAATCGTTCGATTTTATACAAAAGTGATTACTAAAATTGCTCAGTATTTGTGAAATATGTCGTTGCCTCAGCTGAGAGACTGCACATCCATATATGCTCTGAGTGACAGTATACTCAGTCAGAGGTTCTTGCGGCATGAGCTTTCATGCTTCAATGAGAGACATGAGCCTCAATGCTAATCGATTGCTGGATCAGGAGTATGTACAATTATGGTTTTACTATTTTAGCCTTTGTCGAAAATCCACCATCTACAAGATTGTGAAAAGACCTATTATTGGATAATTCATGGGTAGAGCCAAAGAGTGTGAACTGTACAAGTTACTAAATAGGTAAGAGGCTCTGGTGTATAGAAAGGACCTCATCGTTTAAACAGTAACCATAGAAACGATGGAACCCACAATTTATCTTTTTTTTTTTTTTTTATACCAAGTATCAATAAAATTTATTATTTCAAGATGAAATGAAATGCCTCAAAAAATCGTGGTTGGGAAGGTCATAGTAGCAAAAGCCATTGGAATTTTTATTTTATACATCAGAAGAATCAATTTTGTTATTAATAGACTATGGGGAAAAAAGAATGACTGAAAGAAAAGAAGTGAATTAGTTATTCATCAAAATTTTATTTCATTCAATGACCAGAATTAAACGAGGATATATAGCTCGGAGACGTAGAACAAAAATTTGTTTATTTGCATCAACCTTTCGAGGGGCGCATTCAAGACTTACTCGAACTATGACTTAACAGAAAATGAGAGCTTTAGTTTTGGCTCATCGGGATAGGGGCAGGCAAAAGAGAGATTTTCGTCGTTTGTGGATCACTCGTATAAATGCAATAATTCGTGAGAATAGGATATCCTATAGTTATTGTCGATTAATACATGATCTCACAAGGGGCAGTTACTTCGTAATCGTAAAATACTTGCACAAATAGCTATATCAAATAGGAACTGTCTTTACATGATTTCCAACGAGATCATTAAATAAGAGGATTGTAAGGGACCCAACAGAATGATCTAAATGGAGTTCCCCGGAGAATGAACTCCGGGAGGGTAGGGTATAAATTAATATATATATATATAATAAAGTAGTAAAAAGAAACTAAGATGTTTCCATAATAATAATTAAGGACTTTCTCTTTTTCTTCCCCAATTATTTTTTCTTATGACATTACAATACAATCTAGATTCTAGAATTTTTGAACAAAATACCAACCAGAGTTGGGGTTCGGGTTGGAATTTTTATTAAATTGAGGCATGGGCCTATTTATTTCTGGTTCTAGGACCGGTAGTTCTAGGAGTCGACTCGGTTCTCTCAAATTATTTCTCATTATTAAGAAAAGGTAACGAAGATAAAATACGTGCTTGTTTTATAGCAATAGTAATTAATCGTTGTTGTTTCAAGGTTAATCTATTCACTCGTCTAGATAATATTTTTCCTTGTTCACTAATAAATCGACTAATAAAACTCATGTTTCTATAATCAATTCGATCTCCCGATCCAATTGGGGGCAAACTCTTATGAAAAGATCGCTTGGATTTAAGAAAAGGTCGCTTGGATTTTTCTATTGTTTATTACTTATCCCGAAAATACTATTTCTGAATTCAAATTCATTTTTGATACGATCGAATTAGGATTCGATTTGTTTCTATTTCCTATAGTCAAGATTACACACGCCATCCCGTGGTCACTCGGGTTGGGATTAATTCATTGTTATCATTCTGGACTACAGTGATACCTGATTTCTTGGGAACAATCTGAACGAGGCTGACCCACTTACTGTCTGAAATGGGGTAGATAATACCCGCATCTAAAATCTTAAGTACTTCATTTCGAACTACTTCCTTCATATTAGGGTTCATTCGATGTTGCATCTCCCTAGAGGGTTTAGTGTCATCTTCTAAATGAATCTGATGCATACAAACAGTAGGACTTATACCCTTAATGTTTGTTATGGTCCACCCTAAAGCTTCCTTATTGTCTTGAAGTATGGTGACTATCCTACTTTCCTGATCATTATCCAAGTCGGAAGCAACAATCACAGGTAAATTCTCAGATGGGCCTAAAAACACATACTTCGGGGTATCTGGTAGTAGTTTAAGGTCCAACTTAGGGGGATCTTCTAAAGAGGGAATTAAAGTAAATTTAGAAATTGGTAGTGGTTCGAACTTAGATCTCCATCCATTACTAGTGTTCATCAAAGGGGCGACATCTAGCAAAGCATTCACCTCATTAATCACACTATCATCATCAAAATCAAACCCAAAGTGGTTTAGGCATTTCTCTAAGGGATCTTCTAGCAAAGTGTTTGGTAATGACTCCTGAACCAAGGTTCCTATCATGTTTACCTCTTCAAAGGACGAGTCGTCTAACTCAGAGGGTTGCTTACAAATATTGAAAATATTTAGCTCAATAATCATATTACCAAAAGACAAATTCATGATACCATTTTGACAGTAAATGATCGCATTGGATGTAGCTAAGAATGGACGACCTAAAATCACATGTATCTAGTTTTTGGTCTGGGCCAGGTTGAGTATCTAGGATAACAAAATCCTATGGATATATAAACTTGTCGAGCTCAATTAGTGTTAGAGCATTGCTCGGTCGAACTCGCAAGCGTTGCTATCTCAAGTTTAGTTGATCAAAACTATAGTCTTGATTTCTTACTTATAGCTATGTCTCGGATTAGGATAGAATGTGTAGTTGAGCTTTAAAATTCACGGTTTTCATCGATTGAAGACGAAATCTACTGAGGAGAGCTTGGAGGAACTTCATCAACAAAAGGTATGTGGAGACTAAAACTTATATCTATCACTCAGAAGTTCTATCTCCTAATGAGACTAAGTCGTATAGCTATATAGGCCTTTATATTATACACATTTGATATTTCGAGCTGAGGTTAACTCGGTTATCTATTTCTCGAAATATGAGTTGAAAGCTTTTTGCTTTAACTATGTTCATCATTATCCTTGACGAGTTTAGTTGGAGAAAATTTATTTGTTGGAAACTAAATAATAAGTCAAAAGATGATCATGTGGAAATTTCCTTGAAACATATTACATGAACGGCTATGATGCCAATTGTTGTATCCCTACAACAATCAACACACATATGGGATAGATTTGGTGAAAAATCACCTTCTGAATCAAAGATTCAAGCCAAAAATCTGAGCACAGAGGCACAACCAAAGGGTTTCATTTCTATTAATTTTCAGATAGATTCAACAGAAGACTCTCTTACATCTTTATAGAAAATCATTGAACCTAATTCTACTCACAGGATCACTGGCATGTGTCCTAGATCCAACGGACTCACTATTATCAGAATAACAGCCCAACAGAGTTGATGGGGCACTCAACTATTCAAACTACAGGCAGATTCTAAGGTAGCCCTTACTAGAGGGATACAACACGGTCAAGTTTAGATTTGCAATCAATCAATATAGATTCCAATAAGAAACTATAAGGTGATGCCGATCTCACGAAACTAATCAATCGAATAAATCCGATTCTAGTTGGATCCCAACCGATCAAGGTTTGTGCTACACAAAGATATGAGAAACCAATAAGAAATCTTCTTCATCTTCAAATCTTCTTTAATCTTCAATTAAAACCTGCACAACACCACTTGAATCTCTTTTGATCAATCACGCACAGAACGAAGTCTGTTAACAATGGATTATCACAAGATGTCTTTAGATCTACAAACAGTTCTACAAATCCCGTCGATACTTCAATCTAGTTTGAGTGAATCTTATATCAGAAGAGAAGATTCTCAAGAATAAACAAACTAGGTGCAATCAAAGTTCAACAACCGTTAGTCAATCAAATCAATCAAAAACTAATAAACTGCAATTATCTAGTTTCCCACCAACGGTACTCGTAGAGCTTCTTGATCCCACAGAAGTCTTTAAACGAGCGGTCGTAAGAGATTTCGCCTAATTAGGGTACTTTCCTCTCCGGATAGACGACTCCACCAGTAACAACAAAAAGATGAAGTTTGCCTAGCTCTTAGGATAGTTTGCTAGAAATGCAAACTTAGGTATTTATAGACCAAGGATGTTTGGACACCAAGGAATTTCCAAAACCGAAAGTATTATCAAGATATGCAATAAATGCCCAATCGGTTTTCATAATTCCTGGAAATGCTTTGTCCAATATTTTCCGAAATCTCTCAATAGAAAATCTCCAATTGGTAAATGCACATTACTAATTTTTAATCTCTAGAGATATGCATTTAATTGCTGGTAATTAAAGCATATAAAGCTAATAACCTTAATCAAAAGATTCTTAATTTTTTTCGGACCGGGATCTCCTTGAGTAATTAAGGAATAACTTTGAACAATAAAAGATAAGAGTTATTGTTCGTGTTCAAAGTATGTTGACATCTTTCTTTGTAAATCATCTTTCATATTTACAATCTTGGAATCGATTATACCACACTTCCAAACAAGTTTAGAATTGGTTCATCTGTATTTCAAGACAACTATGTGATTGATCAAATATCAAATCACAATCATGGGTTCAATCGATTCTACCAATCACTAGGATCAGTTATAAATTAATATGGAACACTTGTGATCGGTCACACAAGTTACCAGGACCAGTTACATCAGTTACCAGGATCGGTTACGTCAATTACTAGGACCGGTTACCATATACTCATGGTATTGCTTGTGATCGGTCACACCAGTCACTAGGATCGGTTACACCAATTACTAGGACCGGTTACACCAATTACAAGGATCGATTACATAACTCTTTTGTGATCGGTCGCACCAAATATTTGTAATCGGTCACACCAATTACAAATATCGATCATACCATCTTAGGTGATTACTTAGGATCAGTTACACTAATTAATCAAAACTAGTCATACCAAATCATAAGTCAGGCATTGTGATTAGTGATACCAAGATACATAACAAGTTATGATCGGTTTTACTAACTCACACATATTGGTAATCCAAAGATATGCAATGAATAACAATACCAATAAGCCTAGCGATTACCCTTTCGATTCATAAAACAAGTTCATGAATGTACTTCCTTTAAACAAATGTAAAAATTCTTTCCTAGGATGAAATCTTCACCTTTACCCATAGACATAATCACAATAGCATTCATACGATTATGTCGATGTCATATCTACGAAGTTCAAAAGATAAGCGTTATACTTTGTAGTCTAATTCCTTAATATTATGATCATATGATCATGTCTCAATACTAGAGTAAAATATTCATTCACAGCTTCGCAGTTATGTTTTCAATATAGCACGACTTGAAAGATACGTTAGGAATGAAATAGTTCAAGTCAATATTACTAACCTCAATAAGAAGGATGATGTCGTCGTTGTAGCTCGTTACTTCTTCACGTTCTTCAGGTCTTCGAGTAATACTTGTATGTCTCATATTCCTAGACTTTATAGTCTAACCTATACGAAGTTGTCTCTAGTACATGATCAAGCGACTTTTATATGAGTTTTGGTTCACTAAATTACGACAACCAAACTTGACATACCAACGCTTGGTGGGTTCAACCGAGATCTGCTCTAACAATCTCCCCCTTTGTCAATTTTAGTGACAAAACTCTCAGTACATATGGATAAACAAATTACAAGAATTCATTAAACATACGCTTGATTCCAAGTTTCAACAGCACAATAACCTGCATATATTCAATCAATAAATGTCTTTCTTGACATCTGAATAACAAAGCTTATACTCCCCCTAAAGGTAAGATAGGTAGATATTCAATCCGAACATCTTTGTTATTCCCCTTTTGTAGTCAAGATAACTACAAACATCACGTAAGGTACGCTTTGTAGCATTTCTCCTCCTTAGTGAATACATCAATATGATATGTTTATCCCCCTTAGTCAATGCTTTACTCTTCCGTTAGATATAACGTTTAAGCACAATTGTCCTTTCCTAAGTGATTACAAATCACTTGTTTACTCCATATATTTCTCCCCCTTTTTGTCACAAAATTACAAAGGTCCGAGCAAATACCAAAAACCGAAAGGATCTTACAATCTAAAATAATTGTACAACCTATAAGAGTTAAGCACAAAGGTTTCACATACCACTTTAGATAACCAATATCAAAACTGAAACTACAAGTAATTTGGTTTTAATATGTTATCAAGGAAACAATTGCCTGAAGCAATCTTCCCTAATAGTTTAACAAATTGACTAAGAAAACTTAGTTCCCTTGCTAAATCGATTGCACAAGTACAATCGCTTATTTCGATAAGACCAAAATAAAGATCAGAATGAACTTTATTTTTCTCATCAGGCACTACTTATTCAGACAATAACTTAGACCTTTCACTTTAGACGAGACAAATACTGGTTAGTTAACTAATATTTCTTGTCAAGGCATTTGATTAGACTTGAATAATCGAATCCTTCTGTAGTTACCTAAAATCGATGAAAGGCTAGAGATGGGATTCTAGGGTTTTGAAAGTGAGTTTCGGGGGGATGAGCACGAACAGTCTTCACCTAAACCACGCACAATGGCCGTTCAAAGGCTTCTTTAGTCACATGGATTGAGGTTTAGGCCTGGTCTTAGGGAGGGAAGCAGATGAAGAGAGAGACTAGAGAATTCTAGGGTTTGAAGAAGAATTGCTCTGAGAGGTTATGAGAAAGATGATCGTAGCTTGGAAAAATAGAGGACCTATTTATAGCTGAATTATCTAATCTCAGGTCGGTGAAGATAAGGATTGCTTTCCGTGCCGTGCGGAGCAATTCTCCAGTCTCTTCAGGAATAGAGATAAACTAGGTTGAATTTATCTCATTACATTATTCCACCGCCTTTAATCTCTTCTGCGGTGAGAAATAAGCCGGGTATTTCTCACGCGTTCCGTAGACCGCCAGACCAAAACCCTAATTGTTATCCCCACATTTATGTGAAGCTGAGTCAGCCTTTGTGATTATGTGTTGAGAGAGAGAAATATTCTCTTTAGCTGAGTTGGCCAAGATAGAGAGATATTCTCTGTTTTATGAGAATTACTAGGATGAGTCACGTGAAAAGGCATGGAATTCCTCAGGAATCGTGTGCAGAGTGTGAGAGGAGCTGAGGCTGATCTCCCTCTCTCCATGGCCGGTTACATCTGTCATGTGAAGACCGTATTACACTAGTACAAACTGACCCTTTTGCCACGCCAAATTGGCGTGTCCATAGGGGTTTTGACACGCCAATTTGGTTTGGACTTGGCGTGGCTTCTGCTCGCGTGGTTTTAGGTATGATGGCGTGGCTTTAGGTGCTCTATAGCAACGCCTACCTTGCGTGTCTATAGTTGCATGAAATAGACACGCCAAAACCCGTAGGCGTTGCTATAGAGTGTCCCAAAACTTAAGTACTGATACCCTATAGACACTCAATTTATTATTTTGGCGTGGCCATTGGTAGCCTATAGACACACAATTTGCTTTTTGGCGTGGCCTTTGTCTCTTTAAAGACACACAAGTTTTTTTTTGGCGTGGCCATTGCTTATCCTATGGACACGCAATTGTTTTTTTTGGCGTGGCTATTGGTTATCCTATAGACACGCACAAAAAAATGATGTGGCTATTGGTTACCTATAGACACACTAAGTTTTTTTTGTTGGCATGACCATTGATTACCCTATGGACACGCAATTGTTTTTTGGCGTGGCTACTGATTATTCTATAGACATGCAAAAAAAAAATGGTGTGTCTATTGGTAACCTATGAACACGCAATTTGTTTTTGGCGTGGTAATTGATTCCCTAATGACACGCAATTTGTTTTCTGGCGTGGCCATGGCGTTCTATAGACACGCATAATCTGATTTTTGTGTGTCTATATGTGATGTTTAGCCATATTTGATGCAATCTTGTACCGTCCATGTGTTCTAGATTTGGTATAATATAATGTAACTTCGACCATTCATATTTGAGGCATCTATCACCGTTCACATGTGTTAATCTGCAACGATAAAACGGATGAATACGATAGAATTTCAAAGATACATCTTTCACCATCCAAATATAACCATCTCGAGGAGTTCATTTTTTTATTATATTTTAAAAAGCTATGAAACGTGGTTAAATCTCTAACGGAACACGTTTTTTGAAATTGATGAAAGATTATGAAATCTCAATCGTCAAATTAGATGCATCTTCCACCATCCAAATGGCATTATCTCATGCCCTTAATTCAAAAATCAATATTTTCTTTCCAAATTTGATATATTTAAAAATAATGGCAAATTTATTACCCAGAATTAACAAAAAATTTATTCCAAATAAGACCTAATCAAATGTTGCAAAATAAATTGATTCCTGTCCATGAACAGAAACCTGAAGACTAATTTTTTCGAATATTCAATACTATCAACATTAACTACACCATAATCCAGAAAACATGACAGAAACCACTATAACAATGGTTAACTATGGTGATTTGAACACTAATAGCATAGCATACATCTTCAGAATGATGGTAGTCCGCTAAACACTAGACTTAGAAGCATTGGTAGAGTTGGTAATAGCTTCAGTCTCGTACGAAGTAAACTGTAGTTCCAGCTCGCTAGCCCTTAGTATGTCTGCAAGAAGAGCCATGGCTTCATCATGTTGAGCATCTCATGCTGTGATTGGGATTGTTTTGGCACCCCAGAAGTTTCCTGCATTATCAAGAAGAGTTGTACCAATTCTAATAGTACGATTAGAATCTATATAAGCATTAAAATAAATGAGGTGGATTCTGGTTACAGGGAGAAGTTATCGGTTGAGGAATACTACTAGGGTTAACCAGAGACTGATGTTCATGTGTTAGTTCAAACTGAACAGACTATTGATGCTGAATAAAGTATAAGGTACTAATAGTAGTATTTGAATTAAGATTATAAACCTTGACATGAGCCAACAATGACAAATCAATTACATAGGGAAAACCATCACCTTTGTAAGCCTTGAATGGAGCAAGCGCAGCAGCATAAAGTTTAGTCTTGTGAAGAATCAAACTACAAAACAGAAATCCATACGTAGAATCAAATCAACGATATATGAATTCTACTAGAGTTAATAACAAAGACATCAATATAATCAGTAAGTGTCAAAACATGTAAACGCATCCGCATCGAAGAGAAGAAAGGGCGTGACTACTCCAGGTCTTATTTACTGCAGATGCATGTCCTCACTCACACTGCAAGAGCTCCTCCAAACTGTCGCTAGGATGTCGCTTGCCCATGCAAAAGAGAAAAGTAAAACAAATTGTATAGTCTGTATTAATCAGAATTTTACTTTTTGGATCCACCAGTTTCATGGGTGCCTTTAGTGTTGTCTATAGTGCACTAATGATATATCCTAAATCCAAAACGTATAGATTTGAAACTGCAAGTACCAAATTCATATATCTTTAGTAGATTGCATGATGAATAAGTAACAAGATGTCCAGTAATCAGTACTTATAATAACATAAGCAGAGTACCATATGTAAGCACATCAAGTTTGACCCATACTCTAACTAGCGTACCATGAAAAGTATCAGACGACGACCGAAGAAAATCAACTTATGTCCTAGTTTCCATGTTGCTGCTTATCAATGTACGCTTGCAACTGTCCCCGCTCGCTGGCAATATAAGACCTACAGTTGCGCATTTTTACTGTTAAGAGAGATTTTAAACTATAAAATATAAAATATGAACTTTTACAGTCTAGACGGAGTGAAAGAATCGCTATCCATACTGGAAAAAAATTCATGCTTCAGCGATCGATACCTAGATTTAAAGCAGAAGGCCGTCCAGGTCTTAATTTGAACATGGGATGGAATTGCACTTCCGTCTAAAAATGGTGACTTGGAATCTCTACAATCCGCAAAAAAAACGATAAATTGTTTATCAGACATTATAACATCAAATAATGGACTAAAGTGCTGGTCCTTATTGTTATTGACCAGATTATGTACCTCCAGTACTTTCCACTTTCATCCCCACCACAAATTTCAGGTCAGCTGCCTCAAACTTTTAAGTGTACTCTGGATTCACATACACAATTCAAAATAATGTAAATGAGCATTGGAAAAGGAAATTTAGCGGCTAGGGCCACAAAATCTAGTACAATGAGTAAATTTTTGCAAGGTAAATGAAAATGAGCATTGAAAAGGGAAATTTAGCGCGCCACAAAATCTAGTGTAATGAGTAAATTTTTGCAAGGTAATTTGGCTGTAGATCTTTTGCAATGGGAAGATATTCGCATGCTGGAATTAAGAGAACAGAACAAAAACATTAAGTAACATGTGCAACTACATTGAGGCCAAAAGATACTATGTAGAGAGACTCACTAAGTGGTACCAGTATTGATTTTAGGAAAACATACTAACTATGATATTAGCCAACGCGATATCAGTGTGAATTACCAAGGACATTTCAAACCAGACTCCATGACCTAAGTTAGAACGAGTCTCAACACATAAGCAACATGGAAAGCCAATTCATCTTTAAAATAGGTATCAACGCAAAATATGATGCCAAGGAAGAAACAAACTTACCAATTTCACTTAAAGATAAAAAGGATGGATCTCTCATACTCTAGCAATCCTTATCTTCAGGCTACCTGCATTTAAAAGTCTAATACAATCAAAATCGGACAAGTAATTCACGATGATTTCAAATAATAAAAAAAAAACTCTACAATACAATGAATCCCTGATTTAATACTTGAGAAAAATATGACATCCATTAACCAAACAATTGACAACGAATTCAAACTCTTAACAGAAAAAAGGAAAACAAACAATCATCTTTTCTTAATAGAACCCAATAAAATTGTTTGCCCTAAAAAACAATTTGCCGGAAAAAAATCAATTTTCACAGAGATAATCTAATTGCACAATAGTAAAAAATCCCAAAATGTTGGTGTAGATCCAATGAAACACCAAGAGCAAAATACTAGCAGTTTTACCTTTAAACATCAAAAGAGAAAGCCTCCATGTTTAGTAGTTTTCCTTCCATTTTTTTCTTCAAAATATGCAATTGAGATCAAGAGACAAAGAAAAAAGAATTGATTGGTTGTATTGGAACTTCCAATTCATACTCCAGAAAAAAAATACAAGACTCCTCATTAGGTACATAAGTTGAATAAAAATTGAGCTTACCACAAGCCATTGTGCTTTAGAACCTCGAAAATCTAATTCTTCCTGCTTCTCTGCTTTGGACTAATCTTCTCAATATCTGAAGAAAAAAAATACAAACGAACTCATTATATATATAACAAATGGAATATCTAAATGATGGAATACTACTAAATGATGTAATCTACTAAGAGACAAACCAAAACAAAACAAAAGCAAAAATAAACCGTAGAAAATCAATACAACCAGATGTACAGAAATATAGTAACCTAACTCAAAACTCAGATCATAAAACTGGAATTAGAACCAAACCCATGATTTAAACTTCATAAAATCAAATGAAAATTGCGAATTCTAGAAAAAAAAAAATTATGTAAGAAATTAGACCCACATCATCAGCATAAACAAGGAAACTAGGGTTTTATAAACTCATCTTCTTGGACTAGTCGGCAAGATGTCGTGCAGAGATTAAAGAGATTAGATCAAAATTCTAGGGTTCAATATGAAATTTGGAGTACTGAAGATTGGGTTTGGTTTCTGAAGATGGATTTGGTTTATGAGATATGGGTTTAGAAAAGATAACTTTGATTGATCTTAACATGAATGGAATGAAAGAATTATGAGAGATTGAGAGAAGATCAACTGCCTAGTGTTAGGGTTTGAGGTGAGAAAAATGGGGGATTCTTCTGACTTCCGTTCGGCAAGTAGTTGTGGATTGACTTGGTTTTTTTTTCTTTACATAAAGAGCAGGCGGAGATCATGGGAATGAGATACGAGAGAGATGGAAGTGAAAGTGAAAGTAAAGGTAAAGCTACTGCTAGAGTTAGGGTAAGTTTCGAACGACATAGAGGCGGTTCTAAGTGTGGCACGCCTAAGCACGTGCCCACATGAAATTTCCAAAAACAAAGTTCTATAACTATAACTACATATATTGAGCACATGCTATTATCCTTCTAAAATATTCTTAAAATGATTTTTCTAAGAAATAGAGGTATACACCATACCCATTAGACGTATAACTATAGCACCATACCCATTAGACGTATGAAATTTCCAAAAACAAAGTTCTATAACTATAACTACATATATTGAGCACATGCTATTATCCTTCTAAAATATTCTTAAAATGCTTTTTCTAAGAAATAGAGGTATACACCATACCCATTAGCACAAATGAAAATTCAATGGGGTCAAAACATAACCACACGAATATAATGGCTTAAAAAATACACATAATATTAATGCAGTTGTCGGTATGGTTTTGAACTTTTTAAAATCATTGTCTTTGTCTATTTGAATCTAAATTTTCCAAGAAGGTTTCCGGTACCGATAGAGTGCAAACAAATGTATGAAAATTTGAAGGTTTTTTAAGATAATCAAAGCATGTAAGACAACATCGACAACAAGAAAACTAGTATTAAGGAGACATACGAATAATGAGAATGAATCCAAAAGTTATAGATTTTATTCTAATAGCTTACCACTGTACTTAAAGTGTGTTAAATACCCATAACATTTTAAAATATAAGTCACGATGGATTATTTTAAATTGAGTCCAATTTTTACTAGATCGTGGTTACGTTCATTAATTATCCACCATCAATAATTCAATCCAATTATACTCAGTTTTACTTGATCATATTCACTTTCACTAGTTATCCACCAATTCCATCTAATTAGGATCTAAGTTTACTCAATTTCATTGGGTCATACTCATAGTCAACAATTATTCACTAACTGTGTCAAATTGAGACCAATCTTCACTAGATCATACACTAGCTACATCTAGTTGAATCCAATGTTTCTTAATTTCACTAGATCATAATAACTTTCGACAGATATTCACCTACTATATCAAATTTAGTACAACTTTAATCAATATCCCTAAATCATACCCACTTTCACTAGTTACCCTAAATTTACTTCCAAGTTTACTCTATTTTACTAAATCATACTCAACTTTACTAGTTAACTACTAATTTCATCTAGTTGAACCTATTTTACTCAATTTCACTACATCATATACTCTTTCACCAATGATCAACCAATTGCATACAATTTTACTCAAAATTCCACTATATGGTATTCACTTCGAACGATTATACACTAGCTGCATCTATTTGAGTCCCATTCTTTTAACTTCACTAGATCACAATCACTTTCAACGATTATTCACCTATTGTATCAAATTTAGTCTAGTTTTACTCGATATCACTACATACTCACTTTCAGTTATTATCCTAAAAAAACTTCCAACTTTACTCAATTTTACTAGATCATGCTTGACTCTACTAGTTATCCACTAATCACATCTAATTGACCTTATTTTACTCAATTTCACTAGATTATGTACACTTTCACCAATGATCAACCAATTGCACCTGATTTTACTCAATTTTACTACATGGTGCTCATTTCCAACGATTATACACTAGCTACATCTAGTTGAGTCCCATTTTTTTTAACTTTACTAGATCACAATCACTTTCAAAAATTATTCACCTATTGTATCAAATTAACTCTAATTTTAATCAATATAACTAGATCATAATCACTTTCGGTTGTTATTCTAAAAATAACTCCAAGTTTACTCTCAGTTTTAGTAGATCATGCTTGACTATACTAGTTACCCACTAATCACATCTAATTGAACTTATTTTACTCAATTTCACTAGATTATGTACACTTTCACCAATGATCAACCAATTGCACTGATTTAATTTACTCAATTCTCTATATGATACTCACTTCCAACGATTATACACTATCTACATCTAGTTGGATCGCATATTCTTAAACTTCACTAGATCACAATCACTTTCAACAATTATTCACCTATTGTATTAAATTTAAATCTAGTTTTACTCAATATCACTAGATCATGCTCACTTTCAGCTATTATCCTAAACAAATTTCCAGGTTCACTCAATTTTACCAGATCACACTTGACTCTACTAGTTATCCGCTAATTGAACTTATTCCTAGATCATGTACACTTTCACCAATGATCAACCAATTGCACCCGATTTTACTCAATTTAACTATATGATACTAATTTGCAACAATTATACACTAGCTACATCGAAGTTTACTCAAATTTACTAGATCATACTCAACTATACTAGTTATACACCAATTGCATGCGATTGAATTCAGTTTTACTTAATTTAACTAGGTCATATTCTCTTTCCCCGATGATCAACTAGTTGCATTCAATTTTACTCGATTTCACTGTATCATATATTCACTTTCAACAATTGAGTCTATTTTTACTCAATATCTCTGGACCATACTCGCTTTCCCTATTTATCCTAAAATTACTTCCAAGTTTACTCGATTTTACTTGATCATGCTCAACTGTACTAGTTATCCACCAATTGAATCCAATTTTATTCCATTTCACTGGATATAATCACTTTCGCCAATTATCCACCAATTATATCCAATTCTAGTCCAAGTTTACTTAATCTCACTAAATCAAAATAACTTTCAACAATTATTCACCAATAATGTCAAATTTTGTCCAATTTTACTCAATTCATTAGATCATACTCGTTTTGACTAATTATCCACAAATTCTATCCAAGTTTACTCAATTGTACCAGCTATCGACAAATTATATTCAAGCTTACTCAATTTTACTAGATCATACTCAACTCACAAATTATATTCAAATTTACTCAGTTTTACTAGACCATACTCATCTCTACTTGTTGTCCACTAATTGCATCCAACTTTACTCAATTACCCTAGATCACACTAACTTTCACTAACCCTACATGAAAATTGTACCCCAGGACTCTAACCCTTTGGGTTTTATTTTATCACATATTTTTATCAATTAGGCTTCAAAGCCATTTTCATAACTTGTTGCTAGGCTCCCAACCAGCCCCACTTAAACTCTTACTTGTTTTTTCTATTTTCAAATTCAATTTTAAAAAAAGTTATCTTTAGAACACTCGGTGTTTATTACACTCTATGTACACCCGGCGCTTTATTCCTCTGGACCAGCACTTAAAATCAGGTTTTCAGGAAAGTAGATTTTATCTCCCGAAATTTCATCACATGCAGCCCCAAAACCCCACCTTATTTTTCATCTCCATAATCTCCAAATCTATACCAATTTGGCTCCCTGATTGAAATTCCCCCTCATTTTTTCATCTCCCGCTCACATCTAAATTTTGTTTCCTGAAGATTAGGTCTCAATAATAGAAACTTATCACTCAAATTTTCAACAAATCGAGATCCAAAAATTTCCCCTCTTTTTTCATCTCCCGCTCCAAAATTTTCACCAAAATCTACTCTAAAAGTCTCAAAGATTTTTTATATGAAAGAGGATTTCAGCAATTGTTCTTATTGTCTTTGAAAAAGAAGTTTTTTTTTTTTTGTTAAGGTACTTCCATGAAACCTTTAATTTATTTCTGAGTTTTAATTTTAGAGTTTCTGCTTTTTAAAACTAGAGTGTTTTGTTTGATTCAAATGAGTTTTTGGTTTTAATCTTTCTCAATAGACTAAAACCAATTGATAGGATTTCACTATGGTCTGCTGTTTATTGGCTGAGAAAAGGATTTTTCTTCCTCTAACCTATAATCATCAATTGTATGAAAATTGTAAATGGTGGTTTAATTTTTGTCTAGGTTTTCATAGTAGTCTAAAATCAATTAAGCTAAAGTTTTTTTTTTTTATTCACTGGGAGTAAGTTTGCTGGTTTTCGTAGTATTTGGATTTTGAGGAAATTGTAGATAGATTTATACAATACATATTTTAGAAGGAAAACTATGAAGGTTCCTTGGTGTTCCATATAATTTTTCTGAACTTGTGTTAATAGTTTTTTCGGTTCTATTTCTTGATTAAGTTTGTTGGTTTAGTAATCTTTTAGATTTTGAAGAAATTGTAGATAGAGGTTATACATACATCAAGGTTCCTTGGCGTTCGTTTTAATTTTTCTTAATTTTTGTGAATAGTTTCTTCGTAAGAATTATGGTTCTATTTCCTTGGTTTTTAAAGCTGCCGATAGATTTGTAGGATTAATTTGCTGGTTGTTAGAACTGGTTATGAACTAGTGATACTGATAGGTCTATATGTTGTAAGTTGAGAGGTTCATGATTATACTATATATCATTGTTTTATATTTTAGTTGTATTTATAGTTGTGATTCGTCGTTGTACTGCAGATGGAAACAACTGCAACCTCTAACGGTGCACCTACACCAGTATCTCCATCTCAAACTGTTGAAACCGCAGTAAATGCTTGCACTACTCAAACTGCTCCAAAGCTAATGGTGGATATGGATGTAAGTGGCAGATTTGAAGGTCCTAATTCACAGTAATTTGTTAATTTACCAGAGAACTTGTTCGAACGCATAATCCTGGATTGGAGGGGAGTTCCGAGGATCTTGAAAGGTATGGAATAAGTTGATGGTATATATTATGTACATCACTTCTTCAATACTAGATACTGTGATGTTTGATTTGTTTCAAGCTACGTCTGAGTTCTTCTGAAATCAATTTAGGATAGAATGGCTTGATGAATCCTGTCTTTCTTTTACCGACATGAAAGCTTGTTTATTTCAGCAAACATCTGAGTTCAATGTTTGCTTTCTTTGTGCTAGATCTCTTAGTGATGTATAATCTTTTATCTTTGCACATGTAATCTGTGATTTATTTTTCACTCCATAGAGTAACATATGGTTGCAAATTAACATGTACGTTTTATCATTTGAATCCAAATACGTAGTTAACATTTCAGATTGCAAGATTTAATATGTTATTTAGTTGCTTTTGTTTAGTTCTACTATCCCTTATGATTTAATGTCTTTTGAAATGAAATAAGAAATATCCTAATTGTGAAACTTTAGCCTTTCTCTTAGTGTGATTAGGTTTACAAATATTAATGGGTTTACTTAGAAATTCAGTGTATGAATTTTCATTTGATTTGTATCTGCTGAGAATGTGTTTTATCTTTCCGAAAGAGTCCCAGCAGTGGAAGTTGTTTTTTAATACTCTATGTTATACCGTTAATATAATTAGCCCCATTTCTCCCCTCCTGTTTAGGTTATTATTGAAAGGAATTCCGCTTTTCAGACTGCAAATGAACAATCTGTCTGCTCTTGATGCCCTCAGTACTAACGTGGTTCGCAATTTCTTACTCTGCAATCTGCATATATCCGTTTGTCTCTCTTTTTTACAAAAGTGTTATAGTAATAAAGTTACATAGTTCTGATCACTTTGTTTCAAATAAAGCGTCTGGAACTCTGCAAGACAGCGATTTCGAACGCGGAACATGCCGGCGAGGTACATTTTCTATCTGATTCCCCTGTACGTTATTCTTGATCCTTGTTGTGAGTTGATAGGGGTAGAATACACCTTGATTCAATATCTATTGGTTATGCTTTCTTTGCTATTTTTCATGTAAATTATGTATTTTACGTTTGTTTTTGAGTTTGTAGCTACTTTGAAGTCACATGGAGCAAAAGAAGAAGAAATTACCCAATTTGAGCCAAAAGGACAAAATTGTCATTTCATGGGCGAACATCATCTGGAGCCGAGTCACAGTTAAGGGGAAACTCTCTCTTGGAGGAGTATTAAAGACAGGCCAACTATGGTTAAGGGGTTGCAAATCAGGATGGCCCATATCTGAGTCTGAGGGCGTGTCTAAATCCACCCCAGAACTATAACCCTAATCGAGAGTTTTCACTCTCGTTCTCAATGATTCTCATTTCATTTCCACCTGAAATAAAGACGAGAGAAACAGCAGCCGCTGTATATCCGAGTGATTGAAAAAGGGGATCTGGTGCTGAATGTGAGAAGAGATTGACGAGTTCTGATGTCGAATTGAGATCAAGAAATCAAGGCAGAGATATTGAGCGAAGCAATGATGGTGTTCGGTCTCTGTAATTGATGGAGATTGTGATGACTGCTTCCATGAATAGCAGATGAAGAAGAATGGCAGGGTTGTTGATGGTGCTGCTATAGAGGATGAAATTAGGGTTTGATTCAAGATGATGATGTTGTAAATGGACAGATGGGTTTTGCTGAGAAATTAGAAAAGGGGATCTGTGGGTTTTCTTGAAATCAACAAATGAGAAGAAATCGAGAAGAAGACAGGAATGGACAAGGGTGAAGATAAGGTGTGAAGCCGAGATTCACATGGGTGTTTGATGTGAAATGAGTTTATGAAGGTGGTAGTGCTGCTTCTATTACAAGGAAGATGAAATTTTTGTTGAGAATGGAAATGGGTTTGAATCCGAGAGCTGCTATTCATGGGAAAATGGGTGCAGATGTTGATTACAGACCATGGAGCTGAGCTTCTGTTGATTGCAAGAAGATAAAGGAGGTGTTGTTGCTGCTATGGATATGCGTTGATAAATGAAGGATGAATTGAAGTGTTGAATTAGATGTATGTTAGGGATTGTGAATGATGCAGAGAATGAGCTGAGAAAAGGTTTGAAATCGGCCTGAGGATTGTCGTAAAAACATAGGAAACTCTGTCCATTTTTCTGCTCCGGCGAGTTGACTCAGTGATTCAGGTGAGCTGACCAGGTAACGGTACCGTTAACTTGACCGTTAAAGATTACGGAGACTACAGAAGACCGTTAGTTTGACTCAGGCGGTGGAGTAGCATATTCCAGTGACCATCAGGGGTATATTCCGTTCAACTTCCGGCCTGCGACACCAGACTTCAGGCGACCAATTCTGGCAGAGATTTTCACATGGGTTTTAACGCACTATGGGCTTGGTGGACCACTTGGAGATGGGTTTTGAGAAGACCTAATATTGGAAAGAGTATCCTTTTGGAATGGGAGAAGCATATAAATAGAAAAGTCTTTCTCTAAACCGATAAATCTCCATGAGGGAGGCTTCTACTTGTTTTCTAGGGTTTCACATGATAGTTTTCTTCTTTGATTTCTATGATGATTTCCAAAAACACAAGTAACTAAGTTTTTATTATTGGTTGAGATGTAGTTGGATTTTGCAACCAAGTTATGATTTTTATGAATTAGTTTTCTCTCAATATTATCGTTTCATTTCTACTGCGTATAATAATTGCATGATTGACGTATTTCAATATGATTGAATGTTTGTTTAGTTAAGTCTAGAATTAATTGAACTCACATCCATATCTATAGCTAATTTAGGGTTCATCATCGAGCGATAGCCTTGAATACGAGTAGCATGATATGATTACGGTTTGTAGTGATACATCCTTGTAATCATATATGGAAATTGACCTTTGTCCGAATTGTCATGCGCAATGTATGACAATTGCATTGATTAGCCTATTTCTGAAACTTAATGCTCCTGGGAATTGAACTTAATTAGCGCAAGGCGTTAGGTTATTCTTTAGGTAGAATTCACATACGCAGCTCTAATGTGTGTGTTGATGACTTAGGAAATTTACGGAGTATTCTTGCAATAAGGTATTTTAGGGATTTTGATGATAGCGAGATTAAATACGAATTCTAATCATACATTCAAAACTTGTTTGCTAATGAAGATGAAACCTTTATCCAATATTTTCTCATCCTTGATTTGCATGCTTTATTGTTTTGTTTGCTTTTATTTTACTTTTAGATTATAAAAATCAGAAAACCCCCCTTGTTACTTTTAGGAAACCAAAACATATTGACAACCTAAGTCCTCTCTGTGGGAACGATCCTTTCTTGCCCTTGCTTCATAATATATTTTGAGTAGTAAGAAAGTAATTAAACAATGAAATATGGAGTTGGATGGTGCTGGAAGGCAAAGGAAGTTACAACTTCAAGAGCTAGAGGAGATCCGTAATGATGCATTTGAAAGCTCACGGATTTACAAGGAAAAGGCGAAAGAATTTCATGATAGTATGATCACAAAGAAATAATTTTGCATTGGGCAGAAAGTGCTTTTGTTTAATTCTCGCTTGCAATTATTTCCGGGTAAATTAAGGTCACGTTGGATTGGACCTTTTATTGTGACTAATGTGTTTTCTCATGGTGCAGTGGAAATTCGTAGTTTAGCTACAGGAAATGAACTTAAAGTAAATGGGCACCGGTTGAAACCATATTATGAGAACTTCTCTTCGGATGTCGTGGAAGGAGTTAACCTTGTGTAAGTGCTCCTCCGGAGGAGTCGTAGAAAGCAAGGAGATAGTCGGGCTGACGACTTTAAACCAAGCGTTAAATGGGAGGCAACCCATAGGATGAGTATTTCTTGTCTTATTTTTATTTTTGGTTCTTGTCTTGTTTTTAGTTTTTTCTTGTCTTGTATTTACTTTTTCTTGTCGCATATCATGTAGTATTTCCCACCTTGACTTTCTTTGGACGATTCAATTTACATTGAGGACAATGTAAAGTTTAAGTGTGGGGAAGTGGTTAAGCATTTGCATTATAAAATTTTCATAAAATTTTCAACTTTTGTGTAAAATAGTGAATAAATAACTCCAACTTGTAGTTAGTTTAGAGTCACATAGTATACATATCGCTAAGATTACATCGAGATTCTCATAAGAGTAACTGAACTTAGAGATGACAGAGAACGTGATCAGGTTTCTTACTTGTATGAGAGTTAAAGTTGGATTTAACCATGCCAGTGGCAAATGAGGTGCAGACTGAATTCGGTATTAGAGTTGTGGTCCCCTATAGTGGAGACTACCCATGTTACATCATGAGAGGCACCGACCTTCACTTCTTTGTACGTGTCTAAATTTGTGCTTTTAGAGTGTGTGTCACCGTACGTAAACTCCGGGTAGAATGGTGAGCTACCCAACCTCCCACCAATAGAAGCACTACTTTGATCTCTTGAGTGCTATTTTTATCAATCATATTGGTGACATCGAATTGCTAACTTACATACCACTTGTAATCTTGTTCGCAGTTAGCACCATCCACTTTATCTCTCTCTACACCAACAGGTCCATAGAAACACCATCATCATCAACAAGAGGAGCATCACAAATTCGAAGGAAAGTTGAAGACGTTCAAGGTTTACAAGCAACGATTTAAATGATCGATTTGATTCAAGTAAAGCAACAAGACAAGGAGCGGAATTTTTACAAGTTAAAGACTTTATGTACAAGAGCGAAGATTATCAAGATGAGAGTTCAAGAAGTTTATGATATCGAGACATACAAGTTGTGAAGAATCAAGCGGTAAAGTACTTACACCATGGCCTTTGTACTTGCATTTTTATTTTATTTTATTTGTATTTTATTTCTCTAGTCTCCAAAAAAAAATGAAAAAAAACAGCAATAAAAAAAAAGGGGTTGGAGCCCAGCTTGTTGCTAGGCTCCCGACAAGTTTTTTGTCAGATGAGTCTTCTTTTGAATAATGTATTAATGATAATTTTTAATTAAAAAAAAAAAAAAAAGAGACAAGAGAAAATTTGTTCAGGTTCATTACTAGTTTTATTATTTTGTTTCGTTTTGTTTTCATTTTGTATTTGTTTTATTTTTCTTGTCTCATAAAAAAAAATAGAAAAAAAAATAGAAAAAAAAAAAGACAAGAAAAAAAGACAAGAAAAAAAGAGACAAGAAAAATGTGTTGTATTATATTTTGGTTTGTTTTTAGTTTTGTTCTTTCAATAAAGCCAATGGAAAGATGGAATATCTATAATGAAGTTTCAAGCAACAAGGAATTAGAGGAAAAAATTACATTGTCAAGATTCTACGAAGTTCAAGAGTTATCATCAAGAGTTGAAGACCGAAGACGAAGATGAAGACAAGGATTGAAGACCGAAGACGTTTCTATGGATGATGTGAGAGTGGTGCTAACTGCACGCTGAACGGATAACGAGGTAAGTAAGCATATTCCCACCTTCGTTAAGTGGTTGATTTCCTTTCTTAGAGATCGTCAGAAAAAAGGGTTTTCAAAATGAATAAAAGATGTGGGTTTTCAAAACAATTCGGAGGGTTTTACCTTCCTACCATTCAAGGTGTCGCAGGTGTAGTTTCAGGATTTCCCACAACACACCCCTTATAATATTTTCTAGATCTAAATATATTTCTGTTTATGGGTGAAAATCGTTTCTGCCAATTTCGGAAAATTCGATAGGTGAGTGAGAAACTGGTTCAAACCCTAAACAAATGTGCTGCATGTGAGCACTTTATAGATTCGAGAGATCAATCTGTACAAGTCCGGCCTAAACCAAGAAATGGCCGTTCCAGACTTGCTTCGGTCACAAAGTGAAGGAGAAGGGTTGATTTGGGGAGGGAAGCAAAGAAAGGTGTTGAGACCAGAATAATTCTGAGAGAGTAGTGTCTCGACTTGTATCAGAAAGTGGAAGCTTCGTAAGCTTGCAAGAGATGAAAGCTTTTGGAGAGCTTGCAAAGTTGCCTTTTACGAGAGTGTAGTATTTTTCTCCGACCGAGACTTGTTGTCTTGGTGGAAATAGGTAAGACCTATTTATACAAGTCGAGATTTGAAACGTACCACGACCTCATGAAGGAAGAGAGTAAAGGGTGAAATAATGGGAGGAGGTGGTAACCGCATGGTGTTAATGGGTGAAAACGTTTTCACCATTATTTCCTCTTTTATTTGACCGCTTTATTCCTTTTCACGCTTTCTTAATGTGAGCGTAGTGTACGCCGCATCTTTGTGACCGCCAAACCAAAACCCTAGAAAGCATCCCCCAGTTTGTGTTGATGTCTCGAGTGTTGGTTGCATCTTGCGTGCAAGTGGTGCTGCTAGGGACGCATGTGGCATGTGCCAATGGCATGTGCGAAATGCCTTCGTTGCGAGTTGCACCTCGAGCGTAAGTGGTAATGCCGAGCTGCTAATGGCGTGTGTGGCATGTGCCAACGGCATGTGCGGAATGCCTTGGTGGTAGGTTGCACGGTTTGCAAGTTAGGCTACCGAAAGTGTGTGTTTGGCATGTGCCAATAGCATGTGCGGAATGCCTTGGTGGTAGGTTGCACGGTTTGCAAGTTAGGCTACCAGCGTGTATGTTTGGCATGTGCCAATGGCATGTACGGCCATGTTGACCTAGTTGCAAGTCTTGCAAGCTTAGGGCGCTATATTTGGCGTGGGACAAAGGCATAGCGGCTTGGAAATATGGCCTGCGATACGTGTTGGCATGTGCCAATGGCACGTACGGCCATGTTGACCTAGTTGCAAGTCTTGCAAGCCTAGGGCGCTATATTTGGCGTGGGCCAAAGGCATAGCGGCTTGGAAATATGGCATGCGATACGTGTTGGCATGTGCCAATGGCACGTACGGCCATGTTGACCTAGTTGCAAGTCTTGCAAGCCTAGGGCGCTATATTTGGAGTGGGCCAAAGGCATAGCGGCTTGGAAATATGGCCTGCGATACGTGTTGGCATGTGCCAATGGCACGTACGGCCATGTTGACCTAGTTGCAAGTCTTGCAAGTCGAGGGCGCTATATTTGGCGTGGGCCAAAGGCATAGCGGCTTGGAAATATGGCCTGCGATACGTGTTGGCATGTGCCAATGGCACGTACGGCCATGTTGACCTAGTTGCAAGTCTTGCAAGCCTAGGGTGCTATATTTGGCGTGGGCCAAAGGCATAGCGGCTTGGAAATATGGCCTGCGATACGTGTTGGCATGTGCCAATGGCACGTACGGCCATGTTGACCTAGTTGCAAGTCTTGCAAGCCTAGGGCGCTATATTTGGCGTGGGCCAAAGGCATAGCGGCTTGGAAATATGGCCTGCGATACGTGTTGGCATGTGCCAATGGCACGTACGGCCATGTTGACCTAGTTGCAAGTCTTGCAAGCCTAGGGCGCTATATTTGGCGTGGGCCAAAGGCATAGCGGCTTGGAAATATGGCTGCGATACGTGTTGGCATGTGCCAATGGCACGTACGGCCACGTTGACCTAGTTGCAAGTCTTGCAAGCCTAGGGCGCTATATTTGGCGTGGGCCAAAGGCATAGCGGCTTGGAAATATGGCCTGCGATACGTGTTGGCATGTGCCAATGGCACGTACGGCCATGCTGACCTAGTTGCAAGTCTTGCAAGCCTAGGGCGCTATATTTGGCGTGGGCCAAAGGCATAGCGGCTTGGAAATATGGCCTGCGATACGTGTTGGCATGTGCCAATGGCACGTGCGGCCATGCCGACCTAGTTTCAAGTCTTGCAAGCCTAGGGCGCTATATTTGGCGTGGGCCAAAGGCATAGCGGCTTAGAAATATGGCCTTGTTGCCATGGTGCGCAGGGTGCGGCTTGGTTTGGCATTGTTGCCATGGTGCGTAGGGTACGGCTTTTGGTTTGGCATTGTTGCCATGGTGCGCAGTATGCGGTGTAGGATCATAATATCGCAATGCATAGGGCTCGCGAGATCAATAAACGACAGTACCGCGAGGGAGTCGCAGGAAACTAAAATAGACGACGCAATGGGAAACGACACACAAAACAACTGAAAGACATGGAACCTGGCGAAGTGTCGCGAGATTGAATAGTTGTACACTGGCGACACTTCGCGAGACATTCCCGAAAATAAAGGATAGCTTAGCCTGTCATCCACTATGTATTACCCTATATAAAGGGTCGAGTGAGTCTCATTGTAGGGGGATCTTTTGGGGAATTGTTGGGCAAGTCATTAGAGAGAGAAAGTTCAAGAGTGTTTTACTTGCTAAGTGTAATCCTAATTTTCCCGTAAATAACTCATGAAATTAATCAATAAACATTCTCAATTATACAACTTTCAATGGACTAACTAATCAAAATATAGTGAGGGGTGTAGTGTGGGAAAACCTGCTACTACATATGCGCTAGAAACAGGGACGAGCAGTGATTGACGAAGAAATTGGAAAGAATATAGATTAACAGAGAAGAGATTTGGAAAAGATACTCAAGAATTCATTGAAAAAGAAAGATGGCTAGAAGAAGAAATGTACAAGGGCAACCAACGATTGTAAGAAGAAGTGGGAGACTTGGTGGAGAAAGGAGGAATGAAACAGAGAATCATCAAGGATGAATATGAGAAATGATGGAGAAGGTCAAAACCAGCCACCAATCTCCTCGGTAGCAAACGCGGAGGATTATGATAGAGTAAGTGTGCATACTTGGAGATCCGATTCAAGACGAGAGAGAAGAGGAGCAAGCGGTTGGTGAACAATGGACAAGGAGGAGGAGAGCAAGAAATGAATGGAGAAATGAATCCAGTAACGAAGAAATCGCAGCCCTAGAAAGATTGAGACAAACAATACACGAGGAGAGACGGCTAGAGGCGGAGGAACGAGCAAACTTGACAAGACAGAATCACGAATTGAGGATGGAAAATATGAGGTTGCAAAATAGGAGATCTAGAAGTAGCGTGAGATCAAGTTCAAGATCGAATGGAGAAGAAAGAAGGAGAGTTGTACCAACAGAAAGCACCAATGAAGAAACACAAAATCCGAATATAGAGCACGGCGAGAGAAGAGGAGAAATAGAAGATCGTTATATTCCTCAGCCCGAAAATCTTCCAAATGAGCGGAATAGGGAAAATCAAGGAAACATGCAATTCCAAGAACCAAATGACTCAGCTGCTGAAGGGAGAATAATCTTGCATGGGAGAGAAGAATTGAGAAGAAACCGAGAGATCGAGGATGACATTGAGAGACACTACATTGAACAAACGCGATTAGCTCGCGAGAGAGAAAGGCTAAGAGAAGAAATGGAAAATCAAGAGATGGAGGAGGCAATCCGGCAAAATAACCATGATAACCGCGAAAGAAGAAGGGAACAAAATCGTACTAATAGAAATATTAATGAAGAGTATGAGAGGGTGCAAATGATGAGAGCTGAGAGGCAGCCAAGAAGAGAGAACAACCGATATAATGGCGTGCGAATTGACGAAAGAAACGAAGAAGAGCGTCGCGAGGAAAGAAGAGGAGAAGATAACGAGCAGGAAGGTCAAAATAGGCACGAGCGAAGAAGGAGAGAAGCAGAGCTAAAAAGACCAATAGAATCAAATTCTGAGGCAAATGAACAAATCTTAAGAGAGCTAGCTAAATGAGAGGATTACTTGAACAATAGAAGGGAAGGAGGAAGGAGACAGGTTAGACGAAGCTATTGCGAAGCCGCGAAGAATCCCTTCACGCTAGAAGTGCGAGATGGGAGGAATACCTCCTAAATGTAATCTACCTGCATTAACCAACATCTTTGATGGAACAACTTGTGCGATACAACATATTAAGGCTTATATGAGATGTATGTTACAATGGGAGAATCATGATGCCATATTGTGCAAATATTTCGCGTCAAGCTTAATAGGAGAAGCACTAAAATGGTTTGAAGGTCTGCCAAGGAACACAATCACATCATTCAATCATTTACAAGCCACATTCCTGGGAGCATACATAAGTAACAACTCTTCGCGACCAGGTATTGAGGATGTATTCGGGCTGAAACAAAGGATTGGCGAGAGCTTAAGACAGTTGACAGTAAGATGGAGAACCATGTGCAAATAAATGGCAGGACGGGTTGAGGAGAGATATCTCATACTCTCATTTGTGAATGCTCTCTTCGCGACTAACTTGTTATACATTCAAATTTTTAGAATCAAAAATACAATCACGATGGCGTAATCTGCGAGAATTACAGAAGAATATATTGCCTTAGAAGAAAGACAAAATGAAATGAATTCTTATCCCGTCGCGAACACGAACTCCAACGCCGCGAACGCAAGTTTGTTACCTCAATTCATAAATACAGTGGCGAGCACTTCGCAAGGACAAGCAGCAAGGAGAGCCGATGAGGGACAGCGAGAAGATAGTAGCCATGGGAAGCCACGATCAAGAAGAGTTTGAACGTGAAAGGAACTACTACAACCGTAACAAAGAATAATAAGATTCGGAGAGGCTAGATCATGTGCAAGAAACTTATGGTGGACGAAGGCAAAATAACCGTGGAGGGCAGAGAAGTCATAGAACAAGTATGGGAACAAATTAAGATGCCTCCACTGAATGCTAGCGTTGAAAAGATCTGGGAAGCTATACTTGTGATGGAAAATGTACCAAAGACCTTGGAATGTTGGAATGGAACCACCGCCGGGCGATAGAAGCCATGAGTTTTGTTCTTACCATCGCTTCCATGGGCATCAAACAAACGATTGTAGAAACATAAAGAGAATTATTCTCGGGATGATTGATCGGGGGAAGTCAATCACTTTTTAAGGGGAGAAGAAACAGGTCGACATTACCACCACCACCGAGAGATGCACGTAACAAAGGCGAAGGGAAAGGAAACATTTGTGATAGAAGTAGGAACAAAAGCCAAGAATTTGAACTGCAACTCCATTGTCCACTCCTATCGCACCATCGAAGATTTTCATGACAACGTGCTCGTAGAGTCTTTGCGAGAGATGCTAATGATAAAGAAATTATGAGTCCGGCGAGGTCAACGCAGTTAGAATAGTGGCGATTGAAGACTATTTCTTTTCTCGCAGATGAAGTGCCAAAAGGAAGAGAAACACATGATAGCCCGTTGGTTGTGAAACTAGAGATTAACCCGAAACCACCGATGGAGAAGATGATGAGGCGTAAGCTTGCCGGGCGATCAACCGAATCTTAATCGACACCGGAAGTTCGGTGAATATCCTCTTCTACCATACTTACAAGACGATGGGAGGAAAAGATGAGGATTTGATCCCCTCTACATACAAGATATATGGCTTTAATGGCACTGCAAACAAACCAAAGGGAGAGGTTCACATGAGAATACCTCTACAAGGATTATCAACTCGGTATTTTATTCTAGTGGTTGACGTGGAATCTCCATACAATGCGCTGATTGGGAGGCCGTGGCTTCATGAAATCTTGGGAGTCGCGTCAACGTATCATCAATGTATTAAATTCCCACATCCAAATGGCATTGGTATTATACAGGGAGATTGGAAGGAGTCGCAACAATGTCATGAAATAGATGTAGAAAGCTGCGAAGAAAGGAATGCCAAAAGAAAAGGGTGGAAACAAAGATGTGAGAGATGAGCAGAGAAAGGAAAACCGATGGTGGATGCCATAGAAGTAAGGATCGAACATACCTCGCGAGGTGAATGCCTAGAGACAGATCTAATATTATGGTAATAAAGAAGCAAAGGATATGAGGAGCAAAAGGCATAAGAAATGAATAAGCAACAAAAACAGGAGAAAAAATAGCAGTTGAAGTAATGATATGCGAGAATCTCGCAGAAGAGTAAAAATGAGAATTCGACTAAGAAAGAAAAGTGAAATACAACAAGTGAAATGAATCGTGCGAATACTTCGCAAACAAATATCAGCAAATAATGAAACATGAATGATTGAATGATTCAACAAATATAAATGCGCAAATGAATGGGACGAACCTTTATGGCGTACACCCTAGTTCGCGAATAACATTTCGTAAGAGGCAAATGTAAGACCTAAAGTGCGTCATATAAGGGGGTATCTCTCGCCGTGGTTCGGGGGGGAAGGTTACACCGCTCCCGAAGCCCGAACCATGAAAATTTGGGGCCCATGAAAGCCTATCCTAAGAGGTACCTTGGATTCCCAACTATATATGTAGGTTATACCGGTTGGGCGACCGAGGGTCTCTTCCTAGGAGTCGTTGTATGCTCAAGGCGCCGAGGTACACGGTTGAGCCGAGTGCCCGGGATGGATGAACCTACCCCGGCCATTCTTGGCAAGTCTTGGCATGCGTTGCACTCGCCCGAAGAAAACTCCACTTAGGGTGCAGTCTCGTAACCATAAACCATATAGGTATAAGGGATAAGAGGCTGCGAAAACAACTGGTTGTTGTTAAGACCGGATGGGAGGAGCTAGTCTTGTATGGCCGATGTTTCGCCTCCTTGAAGGGGCAACCGGGGAGATGATAAGGGCGGTACTCTCCATTAGGGGGAGTGCCAAAACAGACGCAAATGTCATGAGGCTTTGTTTTCGCAAGGAGACTTAGGCTTATCATATTTGTGCAATGATCCTGCAGAGGCAATAATACTAACACGAGGGTAAGGCGAGATCAATGGGTCTTTACATGAAAGTGTACGGACGTCTGGGATTTCGCCGCACGACGGCAATGTCATGGGGCTTTATATTCGCAAGGATGTTTAGGCCTGTCATATTGTCGCAACAAAAACATCCTGCAGAGGCAAAAATACTTGAAAAATGATAAGGCAAGATCAATGGGTCATTACATACAAGTGTAAAGACGTCCTGCGATTTTGCCGCAATGAACGGTGTTGGCGGGGAGGACCTCTAATTAGGGAGGTCTGACTTGGAAGACCACACAAGATGATAAGGCAAGGTCAATGGGCCTTTGCATGAAAGTGTAGAGGCGGCCTGCGACCTTGTCGCAGCAAGAGGAGATAGAATTCTCAATTCATAAAGATATCTCGCGACCTCGCCGCGCTATACATTTCAATAACACTAAAATTATTATTCAACAAAATACATGAGGATAACTAACATCTTCCATCGGAAGATGAATACCAGAGGCAAGTATGGGAATGGAAAAGATGGAATATTGTTATTCATCTTCCAAGGAAAGAGTTATACATCAATAAAGATAGTCAATTATGACAAAGAGTGAAGATTGAATTCATGAAAAAAGAGTTCACTATAACAAAGATACAGCAATGTACAGATATTACACGCAGCAAAAGAAAACAAAAAGAATTACATCTTGGGTGATTCTTCTTCTTCATCTCGATTCATCGCTTTATTATTCTCGTCGCCGAATTTTCTTCTTCGCCGGCCTTCACTATCGAAACATCCGAGACAGGCAAGTTCTCAGAACCTTTTCAAGAAGCCGAGGATATGTATGCAGAGGGATGTTCTGTGTTTACAAACATACTCCATGGCTCCATTGCGAAAACGAACAAAGATCATTACTAAAGTTCTCCACTGTTGTTTCAAATTGTTTCTTTAACTTGGAATACTTGTTATTACGAAGGGAGAGATTCTTGGCGAGTTGTTGTTTTTCAGTTTCGAGTTCTTCAATTCTCATTTGGAAAATTCCCTGAGTTGTTCCTTCTCGATTCAAGCTCTCTAATTCTAACTCAAAGCCTCTTCTCGGATTCTCGCAAATAAGTAACAACAAGTTAATAATTTACAAGCAATACTACGTAGTAAGAAGTAGTAAGGTGTAACAAATAACCTTCTCTATCGATATCATATCTTTAACCAAGGAAGTATGCTCGGCGTGAAGACTAACATCAACACCTAGATTATTTCGGCATTATCTAAAACTTTCGCTGCCTGTGCGAATTCATCGTCACTATTTATAACAAGGAGGGAGCGAATTTGATCTTCTCGCTCACTAAGTAAGGAATTCTGGCGAAGCAACTCATCCCGCTCAATTTGTAATTCAAGGAGAGATTTTTGAAAGGTTGCTAATGCCTGTGCACCATTGTTAGCAATGCGATCTTTATCATCTATATGGTCACTAATTTTCTTCCTCAAAATTTTGATTTCTTTATTGGACTCGAGAAACATTCGTTTAAATTGGTTAGCAGCACTTAAACCAGATCTATGTTCAATTTCTAAAAGACGATATTTGGTCTAAGTTCATTTAATGAAAGGGAGTTAATTTTGTTTGATGAACTACTCAAAGAGTTGTTAAGGTGAGCGAGAAGAAGGTTATTATCCATAGGATCAGGAAATGTATGGAGAAGAATAGCCTCATCGGAGAGATTATATACATCTGCGAAAGTAATAAGTCAGGTAGCAATAGGCGACCATTAAAATAAAAATAATAAAAGGAGGTAAAATTTTATACCATAAAGTTGCTGATTGGCATTTTGAAGAGAGGACACCTTATCCTTTTGGGAATCAAGTTCGGTGTTTAACTTTTGAATTCTCTCGTCTTTCTCACGAGATGACGCAGCCTTCGGTCTCTAATTCTTGAATCTTCTCGCTCAACCGCAAATTCTTCTTTTCAAGATTATTGCGTCTTCTCTCAAGGTCCGAGGCAACTACAAAGGAAGATCTTCCAACCTATAGAAGATGATAGAAAAATCATTAAAATATATATATACTTAAACAATTTAAAGTTAGCAGGAAATATGACTGTACACATACCAAGACCCAAGTGCATTCAAAAGATCGGGAGACACAACTCTAGAGACTCCATTGAATGAATTATTGCCTTCCAAAGAAAGCAAAGATTACACACGTTTGCGAGAGCCCCGCAAAGAGAAGCTAGGGGAGCATCTCCCATTCCTTGGAAACAATCCGAGAAAATGCTTGGATAACCGATCCATGGAAGAATCGGTCGATGGAATCTTCTTGGCGAGAGAAAGATTCGATTCATGGTTATCCTCGTCGAAGATTCGAGCTTGAGCTAAGGCGAGAAGAGGATTGGACCTTTCGCTTCTTAGTTAAGGGGGCAGAGGATTTACCCTTGCGAGCGACAGTTTTACCCTTACTCTTAGTCTTCGCAGCAATAGTTTTTTCAACTTCAACCTTCGCATACGTGTGAAGATAAGAAACAGAGGCAACAATATTGTTTTAAATAAGAAGAAAGGAAGTGATTCTTACTTCACTCGTAAGCGATCGAAGCAATGTCAGAGTATCCTCCGACGGATCCTTCTTGTAGCTTCTTTTCAACCTCGGCTATCCGAAAGATTTCACAAACTCAAAGAATTATAGAAAGAAAATTACAAAAATCAAATTTGAAGTCGGAAAAATACCTCTTTCTTCTTCTCAGGCCATTTGAATTCCCAAGGATGATATCCTGCGAGATTCGCAGGAAGAATATGCGAACCCGCGACGTAAGGACCATTTAAGATCAAGGGTACGACCCACCATTTCTCATCTTTGGAATGACGAGGAGAGGTATTATTACCTGGGTGCCAATCAATGTCTTGCATGAGTAATTTATCTTCAGAAACATTGTCATTTTTCTTCAGACGAACACCCCAGCGAGATCTCGCATTCACCATAGTTATCACTGAGTAATTTTCAAAAAGTTTTCCACAAAGTGTATTTCTCAATGACTATTTCCAAATCTGCGAATTTGGGATTTCTGGCAGAATTAGGATATAAAGATCCTTTGCCTGCGCCGCGGTTCGCGAACTCAAGCATCAGCGAATACAATCGCCACTTAATTGATAAACGGCCCAGAGAATTTTTCATGGGCCAAAATTTCATAAAATAAAGGCAACTCAGGATTGTACAAGGGAATAGGAAGTCCCGCGAGAAGCTGACCGAGCGAGACTATAATCTTCTGATCATTACATTGATGATCAGAGAAAAGATTTACAGAAAGAATGGATGAGGGTTCTTGATCGGGAATGGTTGACAGAGTAAAACCCTTCTCGAGCAAATTCTGTTGAACTTCTTCAAAAGAAGTTTTGTATCCACGACTGATGGAAGCCATCTATCAGTATGGGAATGGATGAAAGATCGGAGATTAAAAACAACGCTAGAAAGGATGAAGAAAAGCTTTGCAGTAGCAGGAGCGCAAATTGCGGAAGGAGAGAGTTAAAGAAAGATTGCAGAGAGAAACCAAAGAATGAAAAGAAGGGGAAAAGAAAACTATATATAGGGAAAAAGATCCTCGAGAAAAACGAGGTCATTTAATGCGAAGAGACATGAACGGTCAAGAAAAAGTGGTTAGAAGAAACGTGTCAAGAGAAGGCATTAATAATCAAAATCCGTGTAAAAGTATAAAACTGAAGATAAGCGATCAAGGCAACAACATTGTAAAAATCTCATAGTACTCTTCCCTCTCAGGGAGAGATAAGAGACGATACTTCATATATATCTCAAAGAAGCTCCGAACTTCGCAAAAGAATAGAGGCAAGTACGTACTTTTCAAGTACAATATTCTTCTGCTCGTTCCTTCATCAACAAAGATCAAAGACTACTATGACAACGGATTTTTCCTTCAAGATCGCCCTTCAAGCAATATTCAAGGAAAAAGAGGCAAGATGTAGGATCATAATATCGCAATGCATAGGGCTCGCGAGATCAATAAACGACAGTACCGCGAGGGAGTCGCAGAAACTAAAATAGACGACGCAATGGGAAACGACACACAAAACAACCGAAAGACATGGAACCCGGCGAAGTGTCGCGAGATTGAATAGTTGTACACTGGCGACACTTCGCGAGACATTCCCGAAAATAAAGGATAGCTTAGCTGTCATCCACTATGTATTACCCTATATAAAGGGTCGAGTGAGTCTGTTGTAGGGGGGGATCTTTTTGGGGAATTGTTGGGCAAGTCATTAGGAGAGAGAAAGTTCAGGAGTGTTTTACTTGCTAAGTGTAATCCTAATTTTCCTGTGTAAATAACTCATGAAATTAATCAATAAACATTCTCAATTATACAACTTTCAATGGACTAACTAATCAAAATATAGTGAGGGGTGTAGTGTGGGAAAACCTGCTACTACATGCGGCTTGGTTTGGCATTGTTGCCATGGAGCGCAGGGTGCGGCTTGGTTTGGCATTGTTGCCATGGTGCGCGCGGGTGCGGCTTGGTTTGGCATTGTTGCCATGGTGCGCGCAGTGCGGCTTGGTTTGGCATTGTTGCCATGGTGCGCAGATGCGGCTTGGTTTGGCATTGTTGCCATGGTGCGCAGATATGCGGGTTGGTTTGGCATTGTTGCCATGGTGCGCAGTATGCGGCTTGGTTTGGCATTGTTGCCATGGTGCGCAGTATGCGGCTTGGTTTGGCATTGTTGCCATGGTGCGCAAGATGCGGCTTGGTTTTGGAATTAGGGTTTTGTGTCGAAAACCTAATCTGGTATTTTGAAAAATACCCCTATTAATTATTTACACCTGAGTTAAATGCTCTTAGTTAATGTGTTGCGGGTAACACTAGGTCATGGGGTTTTACGATTTTACCCCTTGTTTAAAAACCACCATCAACATTAAGTCCCCTGCTTAGCTCGGAACAGGGGCTTTGTTGCGAGGTAAGCATAAGATGGTGACAAACTATCAACAACAAACCGTAAAGAGAATTGAGGAGGCTTGTCTGACCTTTTATAAATAGGATTTGGAATCCTTGCCTCTAGTAGTTTTGCACAAATCGGGAGGCTGGCACAATTGGTGGGGCCGGTGCAGCTTGGGCGACGTTGGGAAACTGAGTGTGCTAGCTGGTGGGACCGGCGCGAGGTGTGGAAGCTGTGCGTGCTTGCTGACGTGACTTGGGCGGTCATTGGGAAGTTGGCGTGAGTTGGGAAAACTGAGCGTGCTAGCTGGTGGGACCGGCGCAAGGTAGGGAAGCTGTGCGTGCTTGCTGACGTGACTTGATGGGATCGGTGTGAACAAGGAGGGAGTAGGTGTTTCTACGAGATAGCAAAGTTTCCTTATTTTGCCTTTCCTTCACGCTACGGCTTCTATTAGGGCATCGTTCATGCCAAAAATCAAAGCTTTATGTCCCTCATTGCTTCCTTTCCTTTTTAAAGGTTCTGTATTCAAACCCAACGCAACTGCATCATCTCCCTCGTTTGAGAAAAGGTTCTTCTTGTTGAATTTCTCTCGGTATGTTTTCTTCTTCTTTGGAGGATTGTCGTACACTTTACCGCCGCTTGTTGTATAAATGGAAAATTTCCCTTTTGTGCAGAGATATCATGTTGGAGCAGCGCCACTGTTATCGACGAGGATGACCTAGTCGTTCCCCTTCCTTCGAATCCGTCCTTGTTGACTGTTCGGTTTGATATGATGGAATGGATGAATACGTGAATGTAACCTTCTGGCGTGCTTTTGGAGTTTTCGGTGCACATGTACGGATTCATGTTGAGAAATTCTCGCAGCTCGTAAAACCTCGATAGTGATGATGTTGAAATCAGTAATAACCTGGTTGAGGGGAGTGAAAGCATCTTACGCTGGTAGTCCCCATGCATGACCTACTTTCATTATATCGCCTTGAATCCCCCCTCCACGGGATTTAATATAAGCCTATCGTACTCTTCTGGATGTGACACTGGGATGCTCGAAATTACATGATGACATATTCGGATAGTGCGAGGCTAGGGATCCTCCGCGGCCTCGTAAAGTGTTGAAGGCGTCTTCTAGACAGAGAGGTGATGATGTTCTTGCGCTGCACCCTTGAAGAGTATAGGACCTTGTTGTGGGTACGGATTTTTGGTGGACTGTTCTTCGTAGCTTTGACAGTGAAGGGATCCCGTGTATATCTTCCGTTCTCAAGTATGGTTTACGTGTTTCCATCTTTGTAGTAATTCTTTGCTGCGGTGAAGCTCCGGGCTGGTATCAACGAATGAGGGGCAACAGTTCTTGATAGGAGATGTAATCAGGAGAAACTACATTTTCGTGGTAACAAAGTAGGTTGGCTGATATTCTATGAGCTTCCGTGGACGTAAAAGGATTGGCTGGATGCGTAAGCGAGCAAACTGTCCATGATCACGAGTTTTGGCGAGATGGATTAAAAGGTGTCCATGACTACGAAGATTGGCTGGCTTGTGACTATGTTCCTTGATATGGGGAGTGTGGCGGCACGACCCTTTGCGAGAAGGAGTGGCATTGAAGCGTTGAAGCCGGCTAGCGGAGAACGTTGATGCGTAGCTACTTCGGAGAGAACGTTGATACAACATCTTGCAACTCTCAGAGCCTTGACGGCTACCATTTTGAAGTCGGAGGCCGCGTCACGTTCTGTCAAACTCGACATCCCTCAAGAGAAAAGAGGTTAGGAGTCCCCAGTTACATCTGTCGATCGTGCTTTCTAGGAGAGGTTGGGGTTTGGGAACGGCTTCCCTGGCTGGAAACGCCTGCTTTCCTGATGCAGTGCGGTTGAGAGATGCAAATATGTCTTGATGCTATGCCTTGGAGAAATATAGAATCTCACATAACTGTTTCATCATAGACTGTACGACTTTATGGGCGAAGTTCCAATTATGAGGGTCCCGACAGAAGAAGGGTCTCCGTGAACTCGGGAGAGTTGTTGATTTCCATTGCTTTCGATTTTGGAGAAGTCCTTCCTGATCTTCACGTGTGACGAAATTGGATTGCTTATCCCCTTCTACTGGGCGTTCAAGAGCAACGCGGGCCTCTTCATCTATAACGCGCGTCCTGCTGAAGTATCTTTCGTCTTTTCATCGAATCAACAGTGCTAAAAGGAGGTCGGCTTCTTCCGGATCTTCCAGTATCTTGCCCTGATGGTGGAGTAGCGTCTCTGGTGACGGTTGGAGATTTCATGCTTGAAGAACCGTTAGGGTGGCGGAAATGGCTCGGTTCCGTGATCGTAAGTGTATCGTGCGAGAGATGACATGGTTTTGATCACGAAGTCTTTGGAGCCATGGCGCTGTTTCGAAGGGCGAGGATGGTGCTGGAAGGGCGCAAGATGTTAGCGCTGGAAGGATGCAAACTGTTAGCACAAAGTGTGGTACTGCGGCTGGCATGCGCGTACGGCATGTGTGCCTGGTAAGCGCGTCTGGCAAGCGCTTCTAGAAAGCGCTTCTGGTAAACGCTGGCATGCGCGTCTGGCAAGCGCGTCGTCGTAAGCGCATCGGGAAACGCGTCTGGTAGGCGCTGGATCGTCTTGGAATGGGCGCTGACTTGGTGTGGACGCTGGCTTGGATTTCGGTATGGTGTGGACCATTGGCTTGGCACGGTGCTGGCTTGGCGTGGCTTGGACTTGTTCCTGCGGGCCCAGTTGCCTCTTCCCATACGTAGCTCAAACAGGAAATCCTTTCCTTATTCAAATTCAAAAAGTGTGATGCTTATGAAATGGGTTGGCTCCCCTTTTTACCTCGTATTTTTGTTATCACGTCATGGTGTTAGCGGTAGTGACAAAGTGGGCAAGCATATCCCAGCTATGTACTCCAAATTTTCTCTTTCAATTTGTTTTATTGTTTTCTTGTCTTTGGTGTAAACCGTAGCCATAGGTATGCCTTTCATAAACTTGTGGAAATACTTCATCATAAATAATTCTTCAAATGTCACTGTAGTAACGTCTGCTAATAGTGACAGGTAATTGTTATTGTGCAAAGTAGGTATGTACGGGTAGGTGAATTTTTTTTTTTTTTTGAAAGGCAAACAAAGCGCCTGGTTTATGGTTTTTGTCTTCCTGGATTTCTTGGGTTGATAGATAAATGTTAGCTTTTGAGGATATTGGATTATTTCTGGGATGAATGGTTTTGATAATATAACTCGATTATGTTTTGGGAAAGGAATATTGCTTTTATGAAAGTGTGTGCTAGCAATAGGCACAAGACGCAATAGTATGGCGGTTTTATTAAGAACCTAAAAACAGATCGTATATCTTGCCCAATCTAAATTTACTCACTTGCAAACACGCCTCTCTCCAAGTAAAAGGCGGCTTTGTTTGGTAGCAAGGCGGCTTTGCTTGTAGCATCGCCGTTAGTCCCCAATTGCTTTGGTAGCGTCTTCTTAGTGAGTCCCCGCTTTTCTCGTGTAGTTTTTGCAACTGGTAACCGGGTCGTCTGGTAGTTGAGTCGGACTGAGTCGACATCCCCAATCGCTGGTAGCATCTTCAACGAGTCCCCAGTTTTCTCGTGTAGTTTTTGCAACTGGTAACCGGGTCGTCTGGTAGTTGAGTCGGACTGAGTCGCAAGTCCCCAATCGCTGGTAGCATCTTCAACGAGTCCCCAGGTTTCTCGTGTAGTTTTTGCAACCGGTAACCGGGTCGTCTGGGTAGTTGAGTCGGATCGAGTGGTAGCATCTTCGGCAAGTCCCCTACCATCTTGACATCTGGGTCGAAGAACGAGATCGACAGTCTGACATTGTAGCCGATAGATCAATCCTCCCGCTGTGGTCGCCAATTGTTTATGGGTGAAAATTGTTTCTGCCAATTTCGCAAAATTCGGTAGGTGAGTGAGAAACTGGTTCAAACCCTAAACAAATGTGCTGCATGTGAGCACTTTATAGATTCGAGAGATCAATCTGTACAAGTCCGGACTAAACCAAGAAATGGCCGTTCCAGACTTGCTTCGGTCACAAAGTGAAGGAGAAGGGTTGATTTGGGGAGGGAAGCAAAGAAAGGTGTTGAGACCAGAATAATTCTGAGAGAGTAGTGTCTCGACTTGTATCAGAAAGTGGAAGCTTCGTAAGCTTGCAAGAGATGAAAGCTTTTTGGAGAGCTTGCAAAGTTGCCTTTTCTGAGAGTGTAGTATTTTTCTCCTGACCGAGACTTGTTGTCTTGGTGGAAATAGGTAAGACCTATTTATACAAGTCGAGATTTGAAACGTACCCTGACCTCATGAAGGAAGAGAGTAAAGGGTGAAATAATGGGAGGAGGTGGTAACCGCATGGTGTTAATGGGTGAAAACGTTTTCACCATTATTTCCTCTTTTATTTGACCGCTTTATTCCTTTTCACGCTTTCTTAATGTGTGCGTAGTGTACGCCGCATGTTTGTGCCAAACCAAAACCCTAGAAAGCATCCCCAGTTTGTGTTGATGTCTCGAGTGTTGGTTGCATCTTGCGTGCAAGTGGTGCTGCTAGGGACGCATGTGGCATGTGCCAATGGCATGTGCGGAATGCCTTCGTTGCGAGTTGCACCTCGAGCGTAAGTGGTAATGCCAGAGCTGCTAGTGGCGTGTGTGGCATGTGCCAACGGCATGTGCGGAATGCCTTGGTGGTAGGTTGCACGGTTTGCAAGTTAGGCTACCAGCGTGTGTGTTTGGCATGTGCCAATGGCATGTGCGGAATGCCTTGGTGGTAGGTTGCACGGTTTGCAAGTTAGGCTACCAGCGTGTGTGTTTGGCATGTGCCAATGGCATGTATGGCCATGTTGACCTAGTTGCAAGTCTTGCAAGCCTAGGGCGCTATATTTGGCGTGGGCCAAAGGCATAGCGGCTTGGAAATATGGCCTGCGATACGTGTTGGCATGTGCCAATGGCACGTACGGCCATGTTGACCTAGTTGCAAGTCTTGCAAGCCTAGGGCGCTATATTTGGCGTGGGCCAAAGGCATAGCGGCTTGGAAATATGGCCTACGATACGTGTTGGCATGTGCCAATGGCACGTACGGCCATGTTGACCTAGTTGCAAGTCTTGCAAGCCTAGGGCGCTATATTTGGCGTGGGCCAAAGGCATAGCGGCTTGGAAATATGGCCTGCGATACGTGTTGGCATGTGCCAATGGCACGTACGTCCATGTTGACCTAGTTGCAAGTCTTGCAAGCCTAGGGCGCTATATTTGGCGTGGTCCAAAGGCATAGCGGCTTGGAAATATGGCCTGCGATACGTGTTGGCATGTGCCAATGGCACGTACGGCCATGTTGACCTAGTTGCAAGTCTTGCAAGCCTAGGGCGCTATATTTGGCGTGGGCCAAAGGCATAGCGGCTTGGAAATATGGCTCACGATACGTGTTGGCATGTGCCAATGGTACGTGCGGCCATGTTGACCTAGTTGCAAGTCTTGCAAGCCTAGGGCGCTATATTTGGCGTGGGCCAAAGGCATAGCGGCTTGGAAATATGGCTCATGATACGTGTTGGCATGTGCCAATGGCACGTACGGCCATGTTGACCTAGTTGCAAGTCTTGCAAGCCTAGGGCGCTATATTTGGCGTGGGCCAAAGGCATAGCGGCTTGGAAATATGGCTGCGATACATGTTGGCATGTGCCAATGGCACGTACGGCCACGTTGACCTAGTTGCAAGTCTTGCAAGCCTAGGGCGCTATATTTGGCGTGGGCCAAAGGCATAGCGGCTTGGAAATATGGCTGCGATACGTGTTGGCATGTGCCAATGGCACGTACGGCCATGCCGACCTAGTTGCAAGTCTTGCAAGCCTAGGGCGCTATATTTGGCGTGGGCCAAAGGCATAGCGGCTTGGAAATATGGCTGCGATACGTGTTGGCATGTGCCAATGGCACGTGCGGCCATGCTTGACCTAGTTGCAAGTCTTGCAAGCCTAGGGCGCTATATTTGGCGTGGGCCAAAGGCATAGCAGCTTGGAAATATGGCCTTGTTGCCATGGTGCGCGGGTGCGGCTTGGTTTGGCATTGTTGCCATGGTGCGCAGGGTGCGGCTTTTGGTTTGGCATTGTTGCCATGGTGCGCAGTATGCGGCTTGGTTTGGCATTGTTGCCATGTTGCGCAGGGTGCGGCTTGGTTTGGCATTGTTGCCATGGTGCGCAGTGTGCGGCTTGGTTTGGCATTGTTGCCATGGTGCGCAGTATGCGGCTTGGTTTGGCATTGTTGCCATGGTGCGCGGGGTGCGGCTTGGTTTGGCATTGTTGCCATGGTGCGCAGTATGCGGCTTGGTTTGGCATTGTTGCCATGGTGCGCAGTATGCGGCTTGGTTTGGCATTGTTGCCATGGTGCGCAGTATGCGGCTTGGTTTGGCATTGTTGCCATGGTGCGCAGTATGCGGCTTGGTTTTGGAATTAGGGTTTTGTGTCGAAAACCCTAATCTGGTATTTTGAAAAAATACCCCTATTAATTATTTACACCTGAGTTAAATGCTCTTAGTTAATGTGTTGCGGGTAACACTAGGTCATGGGGTTTTACGATTTTACCCCTTGTTTAAAAACCACCATCAACAATTTCATAATCCAAATAAAGATTAAAGTGCTAAAATTGTAAAGATTGACACAAGGATTTTTTACATGGTTCGATCAATGTGATCTACATCCATGGTTCTTCACTATGATTGTTGAAATTACATAAGTATTACATTTAGAATCTCCATTAATGAGTATTTGGAGTTCTAGATCTAGTTTTTTGGACAACACACCCCTTATAATATTTTCTAGATCTAAATCTATTTCATAATCCAAATAAAGATTAAAGTGCTAAAATTGTAAAGATTGACACAAGGATTTTTTACATGGTTCGATCAATGTGATCTACATCCATGGTTCTTCACTATGATTGTTGAAATTACATAAGTATTACATTTAGAATCTCCATTAATGAGTATTTGGAGTTCTAGATCTAGTTTTTTGGGGAAGAAGATGATAAAGAAAATAAAATCTCCCTCTAAAAATATGTCTCTCTGAAAAATATCTCTCTCTTCCTAAATGTGTTTCCCCCTTTTCTCTCTCCTGCCTTCCTCTTTATATAGGTGTTTACATAGTGGATGACAGCTCACACATAGTGGAGTACAACTCATATTCTCGCAAGCTTTGCTACGCTCTCGCAAGCTCTCACTAAAATTTCGCAAGCTCTTATCGTTGTGCGATATTTGGACCCTACATCTTGCCTTTTTTTCCTTGAATATTGCTTGAAGAGCGATCTTTAAGGAAAAATCCGTTATTGTAGTAGTCTTTGATCTTTGTTGATGAAGGAACTACGCGAAAGAATACTTTTCTTGAAAAGTACGTACTTGCCTCTATTCTTTTGCGAAGTTCCGAAGCTTTGAGAAGTATATATGAAGTATCAACCCTTGAAGTATAAGAAGTATGAAGTATCCTTGAAGTATAAGAAGTACTCAATCCTCGAAATATAAGAAGTATCCGTCCTTGAATGAGAATAAGAAGTATTGCCTCTATTCATGCGAAATTATTACTCCATTTTTGGTGAGGATTCTTGTTGTTCACTAGTGAACATCCATTTGGAAACGATTCTTGCCGAGAAGATAAAGAACATAAAATGTTTTCTTGGTAATCCATAGTTGCCTCTGTTCTTTATCTATGAGGGTAGAATCCTTGAGAAAATGTTGAATGAGCGAGTTGTTTCTTCATTCTTATCTTGCCTCTGTCTCATGTTTTGTGCTCATGCGATAGTATAATTTCTTCAAGATGCTTATAATTGTGCGAAATAATTGAGCGAAATAATCACATCCTGTGAAATAATCTTATTCTGCGAAATTCTGACACATTCTGCGAAATTCTGGATAATTCTGCGAAATCCTGAATAATCTTGCGAAATTCTGAATAATCCTGCGAAATTCTGAATAACCCTGCGAAATTCTGAAGAATCCTGCGAAATTCTGAAGAATCCTGCGAAATTTTGAATAACCCTGCGAAATTCAGAAGAATCCTGCGAAATTCTATATAATTCTGCGAAATTCTGAAGAATCCTGCGAAATTCTGAATAATTCTGCGATATTATTCCGTAAAATTTTGTAAAATACTTATGCGAATCTAATGCTTATGTAATGATTATGTTATGAAATGTGTATGCGATGTTTATGCCATGAAATGCTTATGCGATGCTTTCATGATGCAAGTGTGATGCTTATATGATGAGAATGCTTATATATTGCAATGTATAGCTAATATTTGTGTTCCTTAGCTTATTTTGCACGCTAAAATTGATGTAGCTTTAAATTGCTTCCATTCTCCATTTATCTGACTTTGTATTTAGTATATGCATTCCTCTTCGCGTATCGATTGTTCATCACAAGTTCTTACTTGTGTTTCATCTTTCTTTATTCCTGCACTATTAGTATCGCATAATAATATGATCACAATATCAAGTGTACGTCATTTTCACTATCTCATTTTCATTTCCATGTACATATTCGCAAGCTTATTTGCTTACATATAATCATTTTCGCAATCTTATTTGCTTACTCATTTTTGCAAGCTTATTTACTTTCTTATGTGGTCTTATTTTGCCTTCCTAGTTAAAGGTCTTATTTTGCCACCTCTTGTCATTGCGACAAAATCGCAGGACGTCTTTACACTTTCATGTAATGACCCATTAATCTTGTATTATCATTTCTCTAGCATTATTGCCTCTGCAGGATATTTTTCATGCGACAATATGACAGGCCTAAATATTCTTGCGAACATAAAGCCCCATGACATTGCCGTCGTGCGACGAAATCGCAGGACGTCTTTACACTTTCATGTATTGACCCATTGATCTCTCCTTATCTTTCTCTTTTGTATTATTGCCTCTTCAGGATTGTCGCACAAATATGACAAGCCTAAATCTTCTTGCGAAAATAAAGCCTCGTGACATTTGCGTCTTAAGACACTTTGCATCTCCCTAATGGAGGGTGCCGCCCTTATCTTCCCCCTGGTTGCCCCTTCAAGGAGGCGTACCTCTACCATACAAGGTTGGCTCCTCCCATCCGGTCTTAAACAACCAGTTGTTTTCGCAACCTCTTATCCCTTTTTCCCATAGGGCTTATGGTTACGAGACTGCACCCTAAGTGGGGTTTTCTTCGGTCCGAGTGCAGCATACGTCAAGACTTGCCGAGACACTTCAAATGCCCCAGGCAATCTTGGCTCAACCGTGTACCTCGGCGCCTTGATCAGATGCCGCACTCCTTAGAAGAGACCCTCGGTCGTCCAACCTAAGTCATAAGCTTAGGTTGAAAATCCAAGGTACCTCTCCTGGATGGGCTTTATTGACCCCAAATCTCCATGACTCAGGTTCCAGGGGCGGTGTAACCTTTTCGCTGAGCCATGCAACAGGTACCCCCTTCTATGACGTACTTTATGTCTTACATTTTCCTCTTGCGAAATTTTGATTTCGCGAACTAGGGTGTACGCCATAAAGGTTCGCCCCATTCTTATCTTAGATTTTTATGGATCTTAGATTGTCTCTTGCGAAATTTTCGCGTTTCTTTATTCTTTCATTCATTCTTTCATTTCTGCCATTTCTTTCATTCGTTCTCATAATATCATATCATTTGAAGCAAAGTAAATATTCAAGAGAAGTTCTAAGACATTGTAATTCTGAAATCTTTGTTGTTGTGAAATCTTTGTAATTCTGCGATTGTAACGTGTTTTGTAAATCAAATCAAAAATATTTTATTTTCTGTAAAAGAGATATTCTAGAGAAATATATAAATTGAATTTTCTCGGTTTTCTGTAATTTTGAAATCTCGAAATCTTTGTAATTTTGAAGTCTTTGTAATCTTGAAATCTTAGTAATCTTTGTAATCTTGCGATTGAATCGCTTTTTGTAAATCAAATAAAAAATTTATTCGTTCTTAGTATAAAGTAAAGTGTTCAAGGAAGTGGTACTTATCTTTCATATGAGTCGATGTTGTTATTAAGGAAGTGAATAAATGCCTTGAAATGTATGAATTTCGCGTAGCAAAAAGAAATGTGAGAACTGAGATTTGAACCCTTGACCTGCTTCTTGTATATTCTCGCACCATACCAACTGTTCTAACCCTCTCTTGCGAAATATCTCTGTGAAATAATCACCAACTCTCTTCCATGCGAGATAATCAAAGACTAACAAAAACAAATGTGCCAGAAGCAAGAATTGATCCCGCGACCTACTGCTTGCATTCATGCCTTCTGACCAACTGTGCTAGTTTTCTTGTGCGAAAAAAACGCACAATGTTGTAAGTTTATTCCACTTCTTCGCCCATTGAAGTTCAAAAATGTGCGAAAAACTATGCTGAAAGTGGGATTCGAACCAGAGACACCAAACTTGTTCTCTTCGCTCGGAACCAAATGTGCTATCAACTGTTTGTGAACGAGCGGTGTTATTCGCTCACGTATTCTCATATTACCACCCCTTGTGTACTCTTTCTTCGTCTTTTCTAATTTTCGTTGATGTTTGCGAAAATGTAATCTTGGCTGATGTTTCTTCTTGCTTTGGGCGAAATATTCTTTACGAGATGAGCTGCTCTGGATGATTATTTCGCAAATTAATTTCTCCTAAATGAATCTTCTTTGTCTACTGATTCTTTCTTTTACGAAGTATCCTTTTGCTTGACTTTCACGAAGTATTTCTTCATTCACCATATAAGCTTTAATGAGAATTCTTCACGAAATATCCTTTTATTTTATGAAGATTGATTTAGTTTGTCGATAATGACAAGGTTTGGTCCGCGTTAATGAGAATTCTTCTTCGCCATTTTGGCTAATGATTCTTTCTTTCTTTTCCTTTACTTGTACATTTGAGTATTTGGTATAAACGAGATAGACTTGCCCCTTTTTTTTTTTTTACTGGGTTTGGTGCACATCGTTCTCCGAAGTGGCAGAATTTTAACTTGCTGGTCCATTGAGATGTTGTGTTTCTTTACGATTTTGTAGCAAATATCTTCATGTTGTTGTTGCAAACTGCTGTTGTCAAGTTGATATTGTTGGAGCTTTGAGCATCCGTGATTTGCTGGCTCCTGTCATTGACTTCCATTGGGGGGGAGTTATTGCTGATGGTTTATAACTTCATTTTCTCCTTCTTCGTGTTCTGGTCGTGCTCATGGTTTCTCACTACTTTCATCTTTTCATCACTGGTTCCATTGGGTTTGTCTCTTTGCTAGCGTTCAGCTGGTTTGTCATTTGCGAGATGCATTCATTGTTGTCTCGTTCCATCTTTCGTTTGCAAGTTACATTTCTTGAGACGATTATATGTACCTGGGACTCATGTTTCAGGTTAGCAATTGATCGTCAAAGCTATTATTTCAAGTGCGTTGATGTACTGGCAAATTAAGATACAATTCTAAAAAAATTAACTATTAAAGTCTATGAGATCAGAGTTAATAATATTCCCTTTTGATGTGTCGTTCGTTCACTTATTGGCAAGACTTCTTTGTGCGAGATGATATATTTAAATCTGGCAGATAGATGGCTGGTGATGAGATGGTTCTTCCTTCAAATGACTTTCGCAAGACTTCTTTTTCCTTTTGTTTCAGTTTTCATTGATCTCTACTTCTATTTTTCAATACCCTCTTCATCTCTTTTATTTAAGTTCTCCCTTCCTTCCTCTTCGCATGAACTATTAACTTCACATGAGCTATTAACTTCGCAGGCATTTAAATTTTTCGAATTGATATGACCTCGAACTGAACTGAGATGTAGATTGATCTTTGCTAGCCATTTGGATTCCCTTCGCACAGTACTGATAACTCCTTTGCATACACCTGTAAATCTTTGCTCCTTTGTTTCATCTGTGCGTTTGTTACCTTTATGTGAGCTTATGACATCACTTCTGGGTTGCGTTGTCTTTGCATTTTACTTCGCATGTAGCTTTATCTCCTAATCCGATTGATTGGTGATGGAATTTTTATTCTTCGTACTGTAGCTTTTTTAATCTACTTCTCATCCTCGAGCTTTTCCTTATCCTAAGCGATGTAGTTGTGCGTTTTTTATTTGCCGATGCTTAATATATTTGAAAACCATTGTACGATTTTGTAAATAAAGCTTCTGATGAAGGTCGGTTAAAAATTTCATGAACATTCTCCCAAAATTGTGGGTGTAAACCACCAAATCTAAGATTTTGAAAAGAAAATAGATAGGGAATTGGTCTTTTATGAGTAATTGATGATGTAGCTTCGTTTAATTTCATTATGTCCTTCTTTCTTCATCTTTGGTTTTGTTGTAGCTTTAACATCTCTTTATATCTCTCTTGGTTTCCCTGTACTGCATAAGACGTTTTTTGATTGAGAATATAATTCTTTCGCTTAAACTTCTAAATTTTTCCTCAAAGTTTGTAGATCCAGTGAATCCAACTCCTACAATAACTAATTTCTTTGAAGCTTTTTCAATCCAACAAGCACCAGGCCCTGTTTCTAGCGCCAATATGTAGTTGCAGGATTTCCCACAACACACCCCTTATAATATTTTCTAGATCTAAATCTATTTCATAATCCATATAAAGATTAAAGTGCTAAAATCGTAAAGATTGACACAAGGATTTTTTACATGGTTCGATCAATGTGATCTACATCCATGGTTCTTCACTATGATTGTTGAAATTACATAAGTATTACATTTAGAATCTCCATTAATGAGTATTTGGAGTTCTAGATCTAGTTTTTTGGGGAAGAAGATGATAAAATAAAATCTCCCTCTAAAAATATGTCTCTCTGAAAAATATCTCTCTCTTCCTAAATGTGTTTCCCCCTTTTCTCTCTCCTGCCTTCCTCTTTATATAGGTGTTTACATAGTGGATGACAGCTCACACATAGTGGAGCACAACTCATATTCTCGCAAGCTTTGCTACGTTCTCGCAAGCTCTCACTACAATTTCGTAAGCTCTTATCATTGTGCGATATTTGGACCCTACAGCAGGATTCTCTCTTCACTCCTACCTGGACACATGTGTGACCCGTAAAAAGCTATTTATTATTGAGAGCAACTTCATAAAACCCTTTCTTGTGAGGCAGAGTCGAGACTTTCGATCACTCCGAACCCGAATTTCTTTCGATAAGGGATGGTTATTTCTCTCTCAACTTTTAAGGATGAGATTGTGTTCATTTATGTGTCTAACTTCTTATGACTTGTGTGCAGAATCTCTATGTCTTCTTAGCTTGGATGCTATCATTTCGGAGAACTAGTAAGTTGGAAAAGTAGGTTTTGTGGGTATATCTCTAGTAAACCCTCACGAGACTATAACTCGTCCACTAGGGGCACCTAGGGGTTTAAAGGCTTGTTATACGTGCTAAGTGTGATCGTAGCCTCGACGACACGGAGTTGTATGTATGTTTTAGAATTATTTTAGTTTGATTTAATCGAGGACTAGCAAAGTCTAAGTGTGGGGGAATTTGATAGGGGTAGAATACACCTTGATTCAGTATCTATTGGTTATGCTGTCTTTGCTATTTTTCATGTAAATTATGTATTTTACGTTTGTTTTTGAGTTTGTAGCTACTTTGAAGTCACGTGGAGGAAAAGAAGAAGAAATTACCCAATTTGAGCCAAAAGGACAAAATTGTCATTTCATGGGCGAACATCATCTGGAGCCGAGTCACGGTTAAGGGGAAAATCTCTCTTGGAGGAGTATTAAAGACATGCCAACTATGGTTAAGGGGTTGCCAATCAGGATGGCCATATCTGAGTCTGAGGGTGTGTCTAAATCCACCCCAGAACTATAACCCTAATCGAGAGTTTTCATTCTCGTTCTCAATCATTCTCATTTCATTTTCACCTGAAATAAAGACGAGAGAAACAGTAGCCGCTGTATATCCGAGTGATCGAAAAAGGGGATCTGGTGTTGAATGTGAGAAGAGATTGACGAGTTCTGATGTCGAATTGAGATCGAGAAATCAAGGCAGAGATGTTGAGCGAAGCAATGATGGTGTTCGGTCTCTGTAATTGATGGAGATTGTGAAATAATAAAGAAGATAATGACTGCTGCCATGAATAGCAGATGAAGAAGAATGGCAGGGTTGTTGATGGTGCTACTATAGAGGATGAAATTAGGGTTTGATTCAAGATGATGATGCTGTAAATGGACAGATGGGTTTTGCTAAGAAATTAGAAAAGAGGATCTGTGGGTTTTCTTGAAATCAACAGATGAGAAGAAATCGAGAAGAAGACAGGAATGGAGAAGGGTGAAGACAAGGTGTGAAGCCGAGATTCACATGGGTGTTTGATGTGAAATGAGTTTATGAAGGTGGTAGTGCTGCTTCTATTACAGGGAAGATGAAATTGTTGTTGAGAATGGAAATGGGTTTGAATCCGAGAGCTGTTATTCATGGGAAAATAGGTGCAGATGGTGATTACAGACCATGGAGCTGAGCTTCTGTTGATTGCAAAAAAGAGAAAGGAGGTGTTGTTGCTGCTATGGATATGTGTTGATAAATGAAGGCTGAATTGAAGTGTTGAATTAGATGTATGTTAGGGATTGTGAATGATGCAGAGAAGGAGCTGAGAAAAGGACTGAAATCGGCCTAAGGATTGTCGTAAAAACATAGGAAACTATGTCCATTTTTCTGCTCCGGCGAGTTGACTCAACGATTCAGGTGAGCTGACCAGGTAACGGTGTCGTTAACTTGACCGTTAAAGATGACGGCGACTACAGAAGACCGTTAGTTTGACTTAGGCGGCGGAGTAGCATATTCCAGTGACCATCAGGGTATATTCCGTTCAACTTCCAGCCTGCGATACCAGACTTCAGGCGACCAATTCTGGCACATATTTTCACATGGGTTTTAACGCACTATGGGCTTGGTGGACCACTTGGAGATGGGTTTTGAGAAGACCTAATATTGGAAAGAGTATCCTTTTGGAATGGGATAAGCATATAAATAGAAAAGTCTTTCTCTAAACCGATATATCTCCATGAGGGAGGCTTCTACTTGTTTTCTAGGGTTTCACATGATAGTTTTCTTCTTTGCTTTCTATGATGATTTCCAAAAACACAAGTAACTAAGTTTTTATTATTGGTTGAAGATGTAGTTGGATTTTGCAACCAAGTTATGATTTTTATGAATTAGTTTTCTCTCAATATTATCGTTTGATTTCTACTGCGTATAATAATTGTATGATTGACGTATTGCAATATGATTGAATGTTTGTTTAGTTAAGTCTAGAATTAATTTGTAGGATCAGAATATCGCAACACCAAGACCCTTGCGAAATCCATAAATGACACATTGCGAAGATATCGCAGATGGGTAATATAAATGACGCAACGGATGACGACATCCTGAACACGAGAAAGATGTGAAGACCTAGCGAGATTTAGGAGTGTTGCGAGATTTAACATTTGACTACTTGCGAGAGTGTCGCAAGTTAGATCCAAAAATAAAGGACAACTTAGCTGTCATCCACTATGTAATGTCCTATATAAAGAGCCGAATAGGCTTAAGAAAGGGAGAGATCTTTTTCGAGAGTAGAGAGAAAGTTTAGAGGAGAGAGAAAGTCTAGAGTAGCAATTACATTCTTGATTTCACTTCCTTCTTTTAAAATTTCTAACTCAATTAATAAAGAGATTGATTATTGATCTTAAATATGTGTTAGATATTATGAATTCTTGTGAGGTGTGTATTGTAGGATTTCCTGCAATTACATATGGCGCTAGAAACAGGTACGATTGAAGATTGATATTGTGATTTGAAAGAAGTTGGAGTAATAGGGAAGGAATTTCATGTAATTTTCAACAATTCACTAAGATCGGAAAATGGCTAGAAGAAGGCATGCATCAAAACAACCAACAACTGTTAGAAGGAGTAGGAGACTTGCTGGAGAAGGGAGAGACGAGATGGGGGAATCTTCAAGAATGAATACAAGGAACAATGGAGAAAATCGAGTTCAACCGCCAATTCAACGTGCACCAATACAAAATAGAACTGTGGATTATGACAGAGTGAGTGTACATACTTGGCGATCAGATTCTGTAGATGAAATGGGAGAAGAGCAGCAATTAGGAGGCAATGGACAAGAGGAGAGAGACCAATAAGTAATTGGAGGAATAATTCATGGAATGAAGAGATTGCAGCATTGGAGGCATTGAGGCAAACAATACATGAAGAAAGGCGGTTAGAAGCAGAAGAACGTGCGAATTTGACAAGGCAAAATCATGAATTAAGGATGGAAAACATGAGACTACAAAATAGGAGGTCAAGAAGCACTACAAGATCAAGTTCAAGATCAGTTAGAGAAGAAATAAGACAAATTGCCTATAGAAAATGCTGATGAAGAAACTCGAGAGGGAATACAAAATCCAGGCGAAGAACGTCGCGAAGGAAGAGAAATATTGGAAGATCGTTATATTCAACGTGCTGAAATTCTTCAAAACGGGGAAAATGATAGAAATCAGGGAAATAGACACCGTCGGGGGCGAAATAATCAAGATGGCGAAGAAAATCAGGAAGAAGGAAGGAGAATATTACATGGGAGAGAAATACAAAGAAATGAACGAGTAATTGAAGATGAAATTGAAAGACACTATACTGAACAAACACATCTAGCTCGCGAAAGAGAAAGACTAAGAGCAGAAGTGGAAGAACAAGAGCTACAAGAGGCAATTCGACAGAATAATCATGATAATCGAGAAAGGAGGCGTGAGCGAAATCGCAATAATGCTAATATCAATGAAGAATATGATAGAGTACAAAGGAGAACTGAAAGGCGGCAAAGAGGAGAAAATGAGAGATATAACGGTGTGCGTATTCATGAAAGAAGTGAAAGAGAAGATCGCAGAGAAAGACGAGAGGAAAATGATGAACAAGAAAGTCAAAACAGAGATGAACGCAGAAGAAGAGAGGCGGAGTCAAAAAGACCAATGGATCCAAATTCTGGTATAAATGAACAAATTTTGAGAGAGTTAGCGGAAATGAGAGGAACGATAAATAATAAAAGAGAAGGAGGTAAGAGACAATTGGATGAAGCCATAGAGGAAGCTGCGAAAACTCCATTCACACAAGAAGTACAATTAGGAGGAATACCCCCAAAATGCAATTTACCTGCGTTAACCAGCATTTTTGATGGAACAACTTGTGCAGTCCAACACATCAAAGCTTATGTGAGATGTATGCTACAATGGGAGAACCATGATGCAATATTATGCAAGTATTTCGCATCAAGTTTAACAGGAGAGGCATTAAAATGGTTTGAAGGTTTGCCAAAGAATACTATAACATCTTTCAACCATTTGCAAGCTATATTTTTAGGGGCATATATAAGTAACAATTCCTCCGAACCTGGCATTGAAGATGTATTTGGGTTGAAGCAAAGGGTTGGCGAAAGTTTGAAACATCTAACTGTGAGGTGGAAGACAATGTGTAGTGATATGGCTGGTCGTGTGGACGAAAGATATCTCATTCTGTCATTCATTAACGCTATGTTCGCAACCAATCTGTTATACATTCAAATTTTCAGAATCAAGAATACAATCACAATGACTGAGTTGCGAGAACTTCAGGAGGAGTATATTGCTCTTGAGGAAAAGCAAAATGAGATGGAATCATACCCCATTGCGAACACAAGTTCAAGAGCAGCGAATGCAAGCTTGTTACCCAAGTTAATAAATACAGTGTCGAGCACCTCGCAAGGGCAACAAGAGAGGATAAGGGGAGATAGTCAGCAAAAGCTAGTAGCTATGGGGAGTCGTGATCAAGAAGAATTCGAGAGAGAGAGAAACTTCTATTGCCGTGGTGGAAATAACAAAATCCAAAGACTTGATCAGCCGCAAGAAACTTATGGAGGTCAGAGGCAAAACTATCACAGAGGACAGTAAAGTCATAAGATAATATGGGAAGAAATCAAAATGCCACCTTTGAATGCTAGTGTGGAGAAGATATGGGAAGCTATAATCCTAATGGAAAACATACCCGCACCATGGAACATGGGGAGTGAACCACCTCCAAGCTACAAAAGTAATGAATTTTGCTCTTATCATCATTTCCATGGACATACAACAAATGACTGCAGAAATATAAAGAGAATCATTCTTAGGATGATAGATCAGGGAAAATTAAATCACTTTCTAGTAGGATTCAAGCATTACCACCTCCTCCAGATATTCGCAAAGAAAACATAGCAAAAGAAAGAGAAACATTTGTGATTGAAGTTGGCGCAAAGGCAAAGAGTCTATTTTGTAACTCTATCGTACACTCATACAAGACGATTGAAGATTTTCACGATAACACTCTCAGCAGGGTTTTCACAAGAGATGCCGATGATAGAGAAATAATGAACATTGCGAAGACATCGCCACTGGAATAATGGCAAAAGCAGACTATCTCTTTTACCGCAGAAGAAGTACATGAGGGTGGAGAAATGCACGACAACCCATTAGTGGTAAGATTGGAGATTAACCCAAAACCTAGCGAGGATGAAGATGATGAAGCCGAGAATTCATGGGCAATCAACAGAATTTTGATCGATACTGGAAGTTCCGTGAATATTCTTTTTTATCATACTTATAAAACTATGGGAGGGAAAGATGAAGAACTCATACCTTCAACTTATAAAATATATGGTTTTAACGGTACTGCAAATAAGCCTAAAGGAGAAGTTCATATGCGAATTCCACTGAAAGGATTATCCTCTGAAATTTTATTCTGTGTAGTTGATATGGAATCACCATACAACGCACTAATTGGACGACCTTGGTTACATGAGATTTTAGGCGTGGCATTGACTTTCCGTCAATGTATCAAGTTCCCTCATCCCACTGGTGTTGGCATCATAAAAGGAGATTGGGTTGAAGGAAAGAAGTGTTATGAAATTGATATAGAGTCTTACGAAGAAAGAGCTGCGAAGAACAAGAATTGGAAACACAACATCAAAGAAAAACAAAAAGGTGAAAGATTGATGGTAGATGTAATAGAACATAGAGAAGAAGAAATGCTGTGAAACCAATATATGATGAAGATAAGAAGTGGCGAAGGCTTTGCAACAGACAAGAAAATGACAGAAAAATTCAAAAATGGAGAGGCAGAAAGTAGCAGAAATAAGAGACTTAAAGAATGAATGTACTTGTTGACTGCCGAAGTAGAAATTGGGAGGTGAAAGAAAAATGTATGATTGGTTTGATCGTAAAAAAAAAAATGATTATGAAAATCTTTCTTATGAATAGCAGAGATGAGGTTGCGAAAGGAAGTTGATATGCAGAAGAAGAGAATATATTTTATGAATGATAAAGATGAGATTGCGAAATTACAAAAGAATTTATATGCAGAAGAATCAACAAATTAATCAGACAGAGGCGAACCAACTATGGCGTACACCCTAGTTCGCGAAATAAAAATTTCGCAAGAGGCAAATGTAAGACCTAAAGTGCGTCATAGAAGGGGGTACCTATTGCATGGCTCGGGGAAAAGGTTACACCGCCCCGGAACCCGAGTCATGGAGAATTGGGGTCAATAAAGCCCATCCAGGGAGGTACCTTGGATTTTCAATCTAAGATTATGACTTAGATTGGACGACCGAGGGTCTCTTCTAAGGAGTCGACATTTGACCAAGGCGCCGAGGTACACGGTTGAGCCAAGAGTGCCTGGGCATTTGAAGTGTCTCGGCCATTCTTGGCAAGTCTTGGCTTATCTTTCGCACTCGGCCCGAAGAAAACTCCACTTAGGGTGCAGTCTCGTAACCATAAGCCCTATAGGCAAAAGGGATAAGAGGCTGCGAAAACAACTGGTTGTTTTTAAGACCGGATGGGAGGAGCTAGCCTTGTATGGCAGAAGTACGTCTCCTTGAAGGGGCAACCAGGGGGAAGATAAGGGAGGAACCCTCCATTAGGGAGCTGATACTCTTAAGACGCAAATGTCATGAGGCTTTATTTTCGCAAGGAAATTTAGGATTGTCATACATGAAGAGATCAATGGGTCAGTACATGAAAGTGTAAGGACGTCCTGCAATCTCGTCGCAAGACGGCAATGTCATGGGGCTTTATTTTCGCAAGAATTTTTAGGCCTGTCATATTGTCGCAACAAAAATTTCAAAGAAAAGGTTAAGGCAAGATCAATGGGTTTTTGCATGCAAATGCAAAGACGTCCTGCGATTTTGTCGCAATGACAAGAGGTGGCGCAATAAGACCTTTAACTAGGAAGGCAAAATAAGACCACATAAGAGAAAAGGAAAAAAAGGAAATCTTGGAAGAAACTAAGATTTCCTTACTTGCGAAAAATCAGCAGCAACAGCTGCGAGATTGAGGCATGAATACACATCATTATTCGAAAGTAACTCGCTTAATCTCTCATTTGAATGCAAATAACATAGGCAAGTATGGGAATGTATAGAATAAAAACATGTTATTTGTCTTCATATGATAGATTTATGCACTCATAAAATGAAAAGTTGATAATATATTGATTAATTATATTGCAAAAAAGAATTGCTCTTTTAACATGTGCAGAAAGGAACAACAAAGTTAGAACTTGAAGATCCAAGAAATTCGCAGGAAAAGACTACAAAAATAGAAGATTAAAAGAATGGATATACAGATATTACAAAAAGAGAAGGAAGAAGACAGAACTATTTTTTGCTTGATTCTTCTTCTTCATTTTCTTCATCTTCATCAGATCCTTCTATTTCTTCATCTTTATCAGATTCCTCTTCTTCGCTAGCATCGCTGTCGAGATATCCAAAGAAGGCACATTCTCAGGGATTTCATCAAGGAGGCAAGGGTATGAAGAATGAGGAATGTTGTTGTCGTCACAGACCATCTTAATAGTCTGATTGCGAAAAAGAATAGCATCATTCTTGAAATTCGCAACAGTAATTTGTAGTTACTTCTTCAATCTAGAATATTTGTCATCTCGAGAAGAAAAGTCCTTTGGGAGCTGCTCCTTCTCAGATTCAAGTTCTTCAATTCTTTTGCGAGATTTCTCCTCAGACTCTGCGAACATATGACAATGAATCAGCAACTTAATGACAATTTCATAAAAAAAAAAAACAGTTAAATAAAGAAGAATGATTAACAACCTTCTTTGTCAGAAATCATATCCCTAATCAAGGTCGTATGCTCAGCTTGAAGACTAACGTTAACACCTAAATTATTTCTGGCATCATCTAGAACCTTTGCAGCCCAAGCGAATTCATCGTCATTGTTTATGAGAAGAAGGGAGCGAATTTGATTCTCTCTTTCGCTAAGAATAGCATTTTTGCGGATGGATTCATCCCGTTCAATTTGAACCTCAAGAAAAGTTTTTTGGAATTTCGCTAATGCTTGAGCACCTTGACTAGCAATGCGATCTTTGTCATCTATGAGATCACTGATTTTCTTCCTTAAAGTATTAATTTTCTCTTTAAAACTAAGATATAGACGTTTAAATTGGTTGGCTAAGCCTAAACTAGATCTATGATCAATTTATAAGAGGCGAAATTTAGATTGAAGTTCGTTTAGAGGAAGAGATTTAATCTTGTTATTTGAAAAACTATTCAAAGAATCGTTGAGGTGATCAAGAATGGCATTGTTATCCATAGGATCAGGGAATGAGTGAAGAAGAATGGCTTCATCAGAAAGGTTATAAACGTCTGCGAAAATGGTAAATCAGATGAGGGAAGATAATGAGAGAATAAACCAAAGGAAAAAAGAAAAGTCACATACCATAAAGTTGTTGGTTGGCACTTTGAAGACTAGAAATCTTATTTTTCTGAGTGGAAGAATCAGCTTCTAATTGCTTAGTTTTCTCGCGAAGAGTAGCAGCTTCAGTTTCGAATTCTTCATTTCTCTTGCGAAGAGCAGCAGCTTCAGCTTCCAGTTCTTCATTTTTCTTGCGAAGTTGAAGATTCTTCTTTTCGAGAATACTGCGCCTTTTCTCAAGATCTGAGGCAACAACGAAGGAAGCTCTCCCGAACTATAAAGGAAAGTAAAGAAATTATCAAGATATAACTTAAAATCAAAATTATGAAGAAATAAGGGAACAAAGACATACCAAGACACCAAGCGAATTTAGAAAGCTGTGAGTCACTGATCTGGAGACCCCATGAAGAGAATCATCACCCTCTAGTAAAGGAGCATCACAGATACTCGCGAGATCTTTGCACGTACTAGAGAGACGATCATCTCCAATTCCTTGCATGGAGTCATAGAAGATGCTAGACAGTTGGGCCATAGAAGATTCAGTTGGAGAATTCTCCTTTGCGAGAGAAGTATCAACATCATCATTATCTTCATCATCAGAGCTTTCGCTGGACTGAATCTTTCGTTTCTTTGAAGTTGGGGCAGTAGACTTCTCCCTGCGAAGAGAACCTTTACCCTTGATTTTGGTTTTCGCAACCTTAGAACTTTCTTCTTCTTCAGTAACTTCAGCACCAACCTTCGCACACGAATGAAGATAAGAAACAGAGGCAACAATATTGTTAAAAATAATAAAGAAAAAGTATTTCTTACTTCATCCGTGATCGAACGGAGTGCTGCTAGGGTACTTGTCTTAGCATTTGTTTTGTAGCTCTTTCTCAACTTGATAATCTGAAAATTTCGCAAGATTAATAGGTATAAAAAGGAGTGAAGATTATAAATTGAGCGAAATTTAGGAAGTATACCTCTTTTTCTTTTTCAGTCCAGTTAAAAACCCAAGGTTGATAATTGGCGAGATTCGCAGGGAGCACATGTGAACCTGAAATGTAAGGTCCTTTCAAAACCAACGGAAAGACGCACCATCTGTCGTATTTAGAATGACGAGGAACATTGTTCTTGCCAGTGCCGGTCGATATCCTGCATAAGTATTTTATCGCTGGCGACATTCTCTCTTCTCTTCAAGCGAGCACCCCAGCGAGTTTTATCATTCTTCATATTTATTACTTCATAGTTTTCGAAGAAACTTTCCACCGTATATTTTTCGGCGAATATCTCTAAGTCCACAAATTTAGGATCTCTGACTTCTTTTGGGTAAAGAGATCCCTTACCAGCACCACGGTTGGCGAACTCAAGCATTAAGTGGATACAATCCCCGCTCAGTTGGTAGATGGCTCGCGAGAATTTCGCATGAGCAAGAATTTCATAAAATAAGGGAAGATCAGGGTCATAGAGAGGAATGGGAAGGCCAGCGAGAATCTGACCTAGCGAAATTATGATTTCCTGACCATCACAATGATGATCAGCAAACAATTTGACAGAAAGAATGGATTTAGATTCTTGATTGGGAATGGTGGTTAATACCAAACCCTTCTCTTAGAAATCTTTCTGCACTTTGTCCAGAGAAGTTTCATATTTACGACCAACTGGAGGCATTTTAAAAGTATGGGAATGAAGAGAAACTGAAGATCAAAGGAAGTGAAAAGGAAAAGATTTACAGTAGCAGAAACGGAAGTTACGGAGAGATGTTGAAGAAAAGTTGCAGAGAAAACAAGAAGGAAAGTAAAAAAGAAGAAGAAAGGAGTAAGAAAAGTATATATAGAGAGGAGGTTTCTAGAAAAGGCAAACACATTTAATGCGAAGAGTAGACATGAACGGTTGAGAAAAAGAAGTTGAAAAAGACATGTCAAGAAATGGATGGAGGAAGAGATACGTGTAATAAATTCTGCGTAAAAGTACAGAATCATGTCAATACAGAAAAATATGAAAAATGAACAGCTGCGGCATTTTGAAAGTATTAATTCTCATGACATTCTCTCTTTCACAGAGAAGACATGAGAAGAGGCAAGATGTAGGATCAGAATATCGCAACACCAAGACCCTTGCGAAATCCATAAATGACACATTGTGAAGATATCGCAGATGGGTAATATAAATGACGCAACGGATGACGACAGCCTGAACACGAGAAAGATGTGAAGACCTAGCGAGATTTAGGAGTGTTGCGAGATTTAAAATTTGAATACTTTCGAGAGTGTCGCAAGTCAGATCCGAAAATAAAGGACAACTTAGCTGTCTTCCACTATGTAATGTCCTATATAAAGAGCCGAACAGGCTTAAGAAATGGAGAGATCTTTTTCGAGAGTATAGAGAAAGTTTAGAGGAGAGAGAAAGTCTAGAGTAGCAATAACATTCTTGATTTCACTTCCTTCTTGTAAAATTTCTAACTCAATTAATAAAGAGATTGATTATTGATCTTAAATATGTGTTAGATATTATGAATTCTTGTGAGGTGTGTATTGTAGGATTTCCTGCAATTACATAATTGAACTCACATCCATATCTATAGCTAATTTAGGGTTCATCATCGAGCGATAGCCTTCAATACGAGTATCATGATATGATTACGGTTTGTAGTGATACATCCTTGTAATCATATGTAGAAATTGACCTTTGTCCGAATTGTCATGCGCAATGTATGACAATTGCATTGATTAGCCTATTTCTGAAACTTAATGCTCCTGGGAATTGAACTTAATTAGCGCAAGGCGTTAGGTTATTCTTTAGGTAGAATTCACATACGCATCTCTAATGTGTGTTGATGAGTGCCAAATATTGCATATTTCTACATCTATTTATTGGCATTTAACTCATCTTTTGTGCTCAGAAATCAGATATTATCCCAGATTCTGTGTTTTCTTTGTTTTCAAGAATAAATATTTGTACTAATTAATTTTGTGTTTTTAGGTAGTAAATAAAGTTCGGAGAAATTGAGGAGCCAAAAGAGCAAAGAATTGGAGACGAGCGTCTATGGAGCAGAAAGCCAAAGCCCGCGCGCGCATCAGTTGCAACCCAACAAGAAGCAGCCCATCTACAAGACATGGGCTTGGCAGTCCAAGACCCGGCCCATAACTCGAGTCCACGCCCGATTCATTCTGAGCCGTGAAGATCTCACCCAGCCGGATCCTACGGTCGCTCCATCCGTCCCATCAGTTCTTGATACACCCGCTCAACACCACACCACCTATATATTCTCCCTTAACCAACCAAACCAAACGCACCCTTCTCTTCTCTTCTGTTTTCTCTCCCGACACCAGCAGAGAGAACCATTTCTCTTCCCCTTCCTCCCCGACCAAAACCAGAGCTACCATCACTCTTCCCATCCTTACCCTGACACCACCACCTTCAGCAGCCGCACCACCTTCTTTCCCCCTACTTGCTCTCTATCTCTCTCATAGCCTCTTACCTAGAAGCTAAGTTGGAGATAGGAAGAATTAGGGTTAGGGTTTTGTCCAATCAATCAAGTGAGGGAAACCATCATCTCTGAGACGATTGACAGAAGAGAGCGAGGATTCGGCCGACGTGGGTGAGAGGGTATTTTCTTGTTTTTCTATTTTTGAAGTAAATTAGGGTTTTTGGGGATTTTGCATGTATAAATAGAAAGTGTAGTTTGATGTTTGAGGGCATGCCTGGGCTAGCCAGAGCACCAATTTTAGGTTAATTTGTGTTTTGAGTATTTTAATCATGTTCTAATTACATTTGCTAGGATTTCAATGAAACCCTAATTCCCTATTGTGATTTCAACTTTGTCTGAGTTGTTCTTGATTGATTAAATTATCAGATAACTTCAATTCTAGTATCCAATGCTTTTCTCTCACAATGAATGCCAAGTATCCATTGTAGTTAGGCTATAACTGTGTTGAGTGTGCTGCAGCTCAAGCCTTAGAATTAGTTGCTAATTCCCTTGACTAGTTGTGCTTAATTAGACAACTAGTGCTCTGGGTTAGTACCTTAGATGCTAATTGAAGTATCACTAGGAGAAACTCCTTAGATAGGTGGTAGAATTGACAAACTTCCCTTATCTGTCATAGGAACAAGAACACTCCAATTAGTTGACACATAACATGAATTGGAGGTGGATTTGACAATCCTAGTACTCCTTTAATCTCATTACTTATAGTTCATTTTATTCCACTGTTATAACCTTCACTTAGTCGCATCGACAAAACCTCAGTTGTGTTACACTTCTTTGAATACAGTTTAGAGTAAGCCTTTGATCAACCATACAACACCACAAGTCTCTGTGGGATCGACCCGTATTTGCCCAGTTCTGTATTGTAGACACCGTGCACTTGCGGTTTAACATGTAGGCATAAAACAAACCACTTCTAAAGCCTACCAAGTTTTTGGCGCCGCTGCCGGGGACTTGGCGTGTGCTGTGTTGATTCTGTGCTTGCTTCACTGACTTTCAATTCTCCCATGTACATAGTTACTTTGAATTATTGTTTTTAAGCCCTGTATTAGTGTAACTTTACCTTTCAACACATGTTTTAGCATAACTTAGATTTAATTTTCAGCATCTGTAGCTGTAACTTAGTAAGCATCTTAGCCTTGTATTAGTATAACTTAGCTAAAGTTTTTCTATTTTTACACCCTTCACCTTTCTGCAACTTGTATTGCATCTTGTCACTGCATTATAGTTAACTTACCTTTGTTTTTAACTCACCTTTGTTATCTAGCATCATCTCAAGCCTGTCATCAGTTAGCTTATCATTATCTCCATCAATCATGTCATCTTATGCATATCATAGTTAGCTTGTATTAATAGCATCATTGACCTGTAGCTTAGTATCACTTGTAACTTGTGATCCCAGTCAGTCCAAAGAACAGTTCATATGTCTTGAAATTCTAATTGTTGGCTATCAGTGGCAACTATCAGCTATGAAAGTTTTGATTTTGCATTTCTGAGCACTAAAACTCTCTCTTGAGCTCACAGGTACCTGCAAAGCTGTTGTGAAAGCTGAGGCAAGGAAGAGCACTTGTTAACAGAACAGTCCAAATTGGTTAGCAGCAAACCTCAGGAGCAGAGCGACATAGCCATTGCGGCTCAAACCAGTTGGTCATTCTAGAACCCTTTTATACTTTATATCTGCTTGAATGACAAACCACAGATAACCTAGTTACTCTGCTAAACAATTCCCACATCATCTAAGCCTTGCTTAAACCGGTTGGTCTCTTTCTGTGATCAACAGCCCATGTACTAGCTGAACTGTGGTGTGTGTTAGCTGCCCTGAATTACTAGCTGCTCTGATTTTGTGACATTTAATATTTGAGCTTTGATTTAGGTAGCTGGGGTTATTGTTGGTTGCATAACACTTGAATGATTATTGAGTTATAAACTGTTGAATGAGAAACCATGATGGCCTGATAACCTAGCTGCTTAACAACGCATTGTAGCAAGTTCTACTTGCTGAGATTGTCATCTCACTGTGTTTGATTCTCTCAATCTCTGATCTGCTGATACTTGAATGAATGTTTGCTGAGATTTGTTATCTATATGCATGTTGCTACGCTATTCGAATAAGATACTTGAGCATGCTCTGTGAAAACTAAGGATAGCCAAACCTGTGATAACCTGTGCCGAATGCTAAGCATTGTTCACCTGATAAACCATCAGCCCTGGTACCTTTGCATGATAAGCCTGTCACTTTGCAAAACTCTGGTCAGCCCTTGCAAGTTATAGTATTCTTGTGAGTGATTCCATAATATCTGAACTACCTACATGCTAGCTGAAGGTGCTATGACTGTAGTTGCGGGAAATCCCACACTACACCCCCTTACTCAATTTTGCTTAATTAATCCATTGAAAGATGTAAGATCAAGAATATTTATTGATTGAGTTCATGAAGTGTTTACACAGGAAAATAGAATTACACTTAGAAGTTAAAACACTCTTAAACTTTCTCTCTCCTAATGACTTGCTCAACAATTTCCCCAAAAGGATCCCCCTCTTACAGACTCATTTAGCCCTTTATATAGGGTAATACATAGTGGATGACAAACTAAGCTCCCTTTATTTTCTGGGAATGTCTCGCGAAGTGTCGCAGATGCACAAACATTCACTCTCGCGACACTTCTTAACCCTCGCCAGGTCTCACGTCTTCTTTATGTTTTGCCTGTCGTTATTCATTGCGTCGTTTATTTTAGCTCCTGCGACTCCCTCGCGACACCGTCGTTCATTAATCCCGCGAGCCTTGTACGTTGCGATATTATGATCCTACATCTTGCCTCTTTTTCCTTGAATATTGCTTGAAGAGCGATTTGAAGGAAAAATTCAATTGGTGAAGGAACGAGCAAAAGAATATTTTTCTTGAAAAGTACGTACTTGCCTCTATTCTTTTAGCGAAGTTCCGGCTTCTTTGTGGTATATATATGAAGTTCCATCTCCTGTCTCTCTTATATCTCCTCTGCGAGGGGAGAATGTCATGAGAATCAATATTTTGATTTGCCGCAACTAGTTATCTTTATCTGCTTTCGGCCATCGTACTATTACTGATTTTGACTATTAAAGTCTTTTCTTGACACGTCTCTTCCAACCATTTATTCTCGACCGTTCATGTCTCTTCTCGCATTAAATGCCCTCGTTTTTCTCAAGAATCTTTTTAATTTTTCTATATATAGTTTTCTTTTCCTCCTCTTTTCTTCCTTTAGTTTCTCTCTGCAACTCTTCTTGACTCTCTCCTTCCGCAATTTGCGCTCCTGCTACTGTAATTCTTTTCTTCATCCCTTCTAACGCTGATCCTATTCTCCAATCTCCCATCCATTCCCATACTGATAATGGCTTTCATCAGTCGTGCATATAAAGCTTCTTTTGAAGAAGTTCAACAGAAGTTGCTCGAGAAGGGTTTTACTCTATCAACCATTCCTGATGAAGAACCTTCATCTATCCTTTCGCAAAGCTGTTTTCTGATCATCAATGTGATGATCAAAAAATTATAGTCTCGCTAGGTCAGCTTCTCGCAGGACTTCCCATTCCCTTATACAATCCTGAGATGCCCTTATTTTATGAAATCTTGGCCCATGAAAAATTCTCTCGAGCTGTTTATCAATTATGTGGCGATTGCATTCGCCTAATGCTTGAGTTTGCGAACCGTGGTCTTTGGCAAAGGATCTTTATACCCTAATACTCGTTAGAAACCCCGACTTCGCAGACTTGGAAATAGATCTTTGAGAAATACACTTGTAGAGAACTTTTTTGAAAATTATTCAGTGATAAAGATGAGAAACGCGAAATCTCGCTGGGGCATTCGCCTGAAAAAGAAGGATAATGTTCCTGAGGATAAATTACTCATGCAAGATATTGACTGGCACCCGGGCAATAATACTTCTCCTCGCCACTCCAAGGATGAGAAGTGGTGGGTTGTACCCTTGATTTTAAATGGCCCTTATATCGCGGGTCCGCATATTCTTCCTGTGAATCTCGCAGGATATCATCCTTGGGAATTCAAATGGCCTGATAAGGGAAAAGAGGTATGTTTTCCACTTCAAACCTTGTCCTCGCAAATTTCTTTTTATATTTGCTGATTTTGTGGAATTTTTTCAGATCGCCAGATTGAGAAGAAGTTACAAGGATGACCCGTTGGAGAGTACTCTGACGATACTTCGATCGCTTACGAGTGAAGTAAGAAACATTTCCTTTGTTATTTTGTTAAACAATATTGTTGCCTCTGTTTCTTATCTTTAACCGTATGCGAAGGTTGAAGTTGAAGAAGCTGTAGCCGCGAAGATTAAAAGTAAGGGTAAAACCGTCGTTCGCAAAGGTAGATCTTCTGCTCCCTTAACTAAGAAACGAAAGACTCAATCTTCTTCTCGCCTTAGCTCAAGCTCCGAATCTTATGACGAGGATAATCGTGATTCGAATCCCTCTCCTATTAAAGAGATTCCATTGGCCGGTTCTTCTATGGATCAGTTATCTAGCATCTTCTCAGACTCTTTCCAAGGAATGGGAAATGCTCCCCTAGCTTCCCTTTGCGGGGTTCTCGCAAATGTGTGTAATGCTGCTTTACTAGAGGGCAATAATTCTTTCAATGGAGCCTCTAGAACTGTGTCTCCTGACTTCTTGAACTCACTTGGGTCTTTGGTATGTATGTAGTCATATTTCCCTATTAATTTTAAATTTTTAAATATATATGCATTAACGATTTTTCTATCTTCTTTCATAGGTTGGAAGAACTTCTTTTGTAGTTGCCTCAGATCTCGAGAGAAGACGCAATAATCTTGAAAAGAGAAATTTACAATTGAACAAAAAGACCCAAGAGCTGGAAGCTGAAGTCGCGTCATCTCGCGATAGGGTTCAAAAATTAGAAGCCGATCTGGACTCCCAAAAGGATAGAGTATCTACTCTTCAGAACTCAAATCAAAGAACTTTACGGTATAGTAATTTTCAATTCTCAAATCCTTGTCATGTTATCTTACGTCTTTCTTTGTCGACTATTATTCTCGCAGACGTATATAATCTCTCCGAAGAATCCATTCTTCTCCATTCATTTCAGAGCCTATGAATGATGATGTCCTTCTTACTTATCTCAATCAATCTCTAAGTAGTTCCTCAAATAAAACTAACCTCCTTTCATTAAAGGATCTTCAATCCAAGCATCATCTCTTAGAAATCGAACACAGATCTAGTTTAAATTTAACTAATCGCTTTAAACGAATGTACCTTGATTCCGAGAAGAAAATCAAGACTTTAAGGAAGAAAATTAGTGATCTCATAGATGAGAACGATCGCATTACTAACAGGGTGCACAGGCGTTAGCAGAATTCCACAAATCTCTTCTTGGTGTGCAAGTTGAACGAGATGAACTCCTTCATCAAAATACCATACTTAAGCAGCGAGAAGAGCAAGTTCGTTCTCTTCTTGTTATTAATAGTGATGATGAATTCGCCTGGGCTGCGAAAGTTTTAGATAATGCCAGGGAATAACCTAGGTGTTGATGTTAGTCTTCATCTTTGAGCATACTTCCTTGATTAAGGATATGATATCCGATAGAGAAGGTTATCTATTATACCTTCATGCTTCTTACTTTTGTAATATTGCTTGTAAATTATTAACTTGTTGTTGCTTATTTGCGAGAATGCGAGAAGAGGCTTCAGATTAGAATTAGAGAACTTGAATCAAAAGAACATTTCACGGAATTTTCCAAATGAGAATTGAAGAACTCAAACCAAAAAGAACGGCTCGAAAGAGTCTCTCCTTCGCGAGAATAAATATTTCAAGTTGAAGAAACAATTTCTAACGACAGTGGAGAACTTTAATAATGATGATGTTCGTTTTAATGGAGCCATGGAGTATGTTTGTAAGGACCACAATATCCCTCTGCATTCATATCCCTGGCTTCTTGAAAAGGTTCCTGAGAATCTGCCTGTCTCAGACGTTTCTGATAGTGAGGCTGGCGAAGAAGAAAATTCTGGCGATGAGAATCATCAGACTGAAGAGTCAGATGAAGGAGAAGAATCACCAAAGAGATAATTCTTTTTGTTTTCTTTCACTGTCTGTAATATCTGTACATTTCTGTATCTCTTTATTATAGTGTACTTCTTGAACTGTTCCCCTCTAAATTCAATCTTTATTCCCTTTTTTTGGTAGTTCTTCTTTGTAATATAATTGGCTAATATTATTGATGTATAACTTTTTCATCAGAAGATGAATAACAATATTCCATCTTTCCCATTCCCATACTTGCCTCTGTTATTTATCTTCAGATGAAAGATTTTAGTTGTCATGAGAATATTGTTATTGAAACATATCGTTGTATGATGAAAGATTTTAGCTGTCATCATGTATTTTGCCTCTGTTATTGAAACATATCGTTGCGACGAGGTCGCGAGTATCTTTATAAATCAAGAATCCTACTTGTCTCGCCTTACCATTTCGGTAATCTTTGTTTTATCTTTTCTTGTTGCGACAAGATCGCAGGCCGCCTTTACATTTTCATGCAATGGCCCATTGACCTTGCCTTATCATTTTTGTGTGGTCTTCCAAGTCAGACCTCCCTAATTAGAGGTCTTCCCACTCGCCACCTTTCATCACGACAAAATCGCAGGACGTCTTTACACTTGCATGTAAAGACCCATTGATCTTGCCTTATCATTTTCCAAGTATTTTTGCCTCTGCAGGATGTTTTAGTTGCGACAATATGACAGGTCTAGATATCCTTGCGAACATAAAGCCCCATGACATTGCTGTCGTGCGACGAAATCGCAGACGTCCGTACACCGTCGTAAAGACCCATTGATCTCGCCTTACCCTCGCGTTAGTATTATTGCCTCTGCAGATCATTGCACAAATATGACAAGCCTAAATTCTCTTGCGAAAACATAGCCTTATGACATTTGCGTCTGTTTTGACACCCCTAATGGAGAGCATCGCCTTATCATCTCCCTGTTGCCCCTTCAAGGAGGCGAAACATCGGCCATACAAGACTAGCTCCTCCCATCCGGTCTTAACAACAACTGTTGTTTTCGCACCTCTTATCCCTTATACCTATATGGTTTATGGTTACGAGACTGCACCCTAAGTGGAGTTTTCTTCGGGCGAGTGCAACATATGCCAAGACTTGCCAAGAATGGCCAGGGTAGGTTCATCCATCCTGGGCACTGCGCTCAACCGTGTACCTCGGCGCCTTGAGCATACACTCGACTCCTAAGAAGAGACCCTCGGTCGCCCAACCGTATAACCTTATATATATAGTTGGGAATCCAAGGTACCTCTTCCTATAGGCTTTCATGGGCCCCAAATTTTCATGACTCGGGCTTCGGGAGCGGTGTAACCTTTCCCCGAGCCATGTTGAGAGATACCCCCTTATATGACGCACTTTAGGTCTTACATTTGCCTCTTACGAAATGTTATTCGCGAACTAGGTGCACGCCATAAAGGTTCGTCCCATTCTTTTACTCATTCATATTTGTTAAATCATTCAATCATTCATGTTTCATTACTTGCTGATATTGGTTTACGAAGTATTCGCACAATTCTGTTTTATTTGTTGTATTTTCATTTTTCTTTCCTAACTGAATTCCCATATACTCTTGGCTGCGAGATTCTCGCACATCATTTCTTCAATTGCTACTTTTTCTCCTGTTTTTGTTGATTATTCACTTCTTATGCCTTTTGTTCCTCATATCCTTTGATTCTTTATTACCATAATATTCGCCTGTCTCTAGGCACTCACCTCGCGAGGTATGTTCAGTCCTTACTTCTATAACGTCCACCATCAATTTTTCCTTTCTCTCGCTCATCTCTCACATGTTGTTTCCAACCTTTTCTTTTGGCATTTCTTTCTTGTGACTTTCTACATCTACTTCATGACATTGTTGCGACTCCTTCCAATCTCCCCGTATAATACCAATGCCATTTGGATGTGGAAATTTTATACATTGATGATATGTTGATGCGACTCCCAAGATTTCATGAAGCCATGGCCTCCCAATCAGCGCATTATATGGAGATTCCACGTCAACCACACGCTGAATAAGATATCGCTTGATAATCCTTGTAGAGGTATTCTCATGCGAACCTCTCCCTTTGGTTTGTTTGCGGTGCCATTAAAGCCATATATCTTGTATGTAGAGGGGATCAAATCCTCATCTTTTCCTCCCATCGTCTTGTAAGTATGGTAGAAGAGAATATTCACCGAACTTCCTATGTCGATTAGGATTCGGTTGATCGCCCAAAAAGCTTCTCGCTTCATCATCTTCCCCATCAACTGGTTTCTGGTTAATCTCTAGTTTCACAACCAACGGGCTATCATGTGTTTCTCTTCCTTTTGGCACTTCATCTGCAGAGAAAGAAATAGTCTTGGTTGCCACTTTTCTAATCTAGCGTCGTTCTCGCCCGGACTCATTATTTCTTTATCGTTAGCATCTCTCGCAAAGACTCTACTGCGAGCACGTTGTCATGAAAATCTTCGATTGTATGATAAGAGTGGACGATAGAGTTGCAATTCAAATTTTTTGCTTTCGTTCCGACTTCTATCACAAATGTTTCCTTTCCTTTCGCCGACACTGTAAATGCATTTCGGTGGTGGTGGTAATGTCTCGCCTTTTTCTTCTCCCTTTAGAAAATGATTCAAACTTTCCTTGATCAATCATCCCGAGAATAATTCTCTTTATGTTTCGCAATCGTTTGTTTGATGTCCATGGAAGCCGATGGTAAGAACAAAACTCATGACTTTACATAAGCCCGGCGGTGGTTCCATTCCCACGTTCCAAGGTGCTTTGGTACATCTTCCATCACAAGTATAGCTTCCCGATCTTTTCCACACTAGCATTCAGGTGGAGGCATCTTAATCTGTTCCCATACTATTCTTCGACTTCTCTCGCCTCTCCATGGTTATATTGCCTTCGTCCCACCGTAAGTTTCTTGCACCCGATCTAGCCTCTCCGATCTTATTATTGCTGTTACGGTTATAGTAGTTCTTTTCTCGTTCAAACTCTTCTTGGTCGGGCTTCCCATGGCTACTATCTTCCGCTGTCCTCATTGACCTTCCACCGCTTGTCGTCCTTGAAGTGCTCGCCATGTATTTATGAATTGAGGTAACAAGCTTGCGTTCGCGGCATTCGAGTTTGTGTTCGCGATGGATAAGAATTCATTTCATTCTGTCTTTCTTCTAAGGCGATATATTCTTCCTGTAACTCTCGCAGTTCTGCCATCGTGATTGTATTTTTGACTCTAAAAATTTGAATATATAACAAGTTAGTCGCGAAGAGAGAGCATTCACAAATGAGAGGATAAGATATCTTTCCTCAACCCGTCCCGCCATTTCGCTACACATGGTTCTCCATCTTATTGTCAACCGCCTTAAGCTCTCTCAACCCTTTGTTTCAACCCGAATACATCTTCGATACAGGTCGTGAAGAGTTGTTACTTATGTATGCTCCCAAGAATGTGGCTTGTAAATGATTAAATGATGTGATTGTGTTCCTTGGTAGACCCTCAAACCATTTTAGTGCTTCTCCAATTAGGCTTGATGCGAAATATTTGCACAAAGATAGCATCATGATCCTCCCACTGCAACATACACCTCATATAGGCCTTGATATGTTGTACCGCACAGGTTGTTCCATCGAAGATGTTTGTTAACGCAGGAAGATTGCACTTAGGAGGTATTCCTCCCATCTGTACTTCTATCGTGAAGGGATTCTTCGCAGCTTCTGCGATGGCTTCATCCAATTGTTTTCTTCCTCCTTCCCTTCTATTGTTCAAAGAATCCTCTCATTTCAAATGAGTTCTCTTAAGATTTGTTCATTTGCCTCGAATTTGATTCTCTTGGTCTTTTAGCTCGCTTCTCTCCTTCTACGCTCGTGCCTATTTTGACCTTCCGCTCGTTATTTTCTCCTCTTCTTTCCTGCGACGCTCTTCTTCATTTCTTTCGTCAATTCGCACGCCATTATATCGGTTGTTCTCTCTTCTTGGCTGTCTCTCGGCTCCTCATCCGCACCCTCTCATATTCTTCATTAATATTTTTATTGGTACGATTTTGTTCCCTCCTTCTTTCGCGGTTGTCATGGTTATTCTCGCGGATTGCCTCTTCCATCTCTTGATTTTCCATTTCTTCTCTTATCCTTTCTCTCTCGCGAGCTAGCCGCGCTTGTTCAATGTAGTGTCTCTCAATGTCATCCTCGATCTCTCGGTTTCTTCTCGAGTTCTTCTCTCCGTGTAAGATTATTCTCCCTTCAGCACTGGGTCATTCGGTTCTTGGAGTTGCATGTTTCCTTGATTTTCCCTATTCCGCTCATTTTGAAGATTTTGGTGAGGAATATAACGACCTTCCATCTCCCCTCTTCTCTCGCCATGCTCCGTGCTTGGATTTTGTGTTTTCTTGTTGGTTTTCTTCTTCGGTACTTCTGTTGGCAAAACTCTCCTTCTTTCTTCTCTAATCGATCTTGAACTTGATCTCACACTACTTCTTGATCTCCTATTTTGCAATCTCATATTTTCCATCCTCAACTCATGATTCTCGTCTTGTCAAGTTTGCTCGTTCCTCCCGCCTCTAGTCGTCTCTCTTCATGTATAGTTTGTCTCAATCTTTCTAACGCTGCGATCTCTTCGTTTCCTGGATTCACTTCTCCATTCATACCTTGCTCTCCTCCTCCTTGTCCATTGTTCATCAACTGCTGCTCCTCCTCCCTTTCGTCTTCAGAATCAGACCTCCAAGTATGTACACTTACTCTATCATAATCCTCAGCCGCGTTTGCTACTGGGGAGATTGGTGGCTGATTTTGATCTTCTCCATCATTTCTCCTATTCATCCTTGATGATTCTCCTGTTTCATTCCTCCTTTCTCCAGCAAGTCTCCCACTTCTTCTTACAATCGTTGGTTGCCCTTGTACATTTCTTCTTCTAGCCATTTTTCTTTTTCAATGAATTCTTGAGTATCTTCTCCAAATCTTTTTTCTGTTAATCCAAATTCTTTCCAATTTCTACGTCAATCACTGCTCGTCCCTGTTTCTAGCGCATATGTAGTTGCGGGAAATCCCACACTACACCCCTTACTCAATTTTGCTTAATTAATCCATTGAAAGATGTAAGATCAAGAATATTTATTGATTGAGTTCATGAAGTGTTTACACAGGAAAAATAGAATTACACTTAGAAGTTAAAACACTCTTAAACTTTCTCTCTCCTAATGACTTGCTCAACAATTTCCCCAAAAGGATCCCCCTCTTTGTGCTTTGAACTGTATGGGCATGTGCATGAATCTGTCATCACATCCATGAGATTTGTATCAATACTAATCTATGCATCACTGAAATGTGCCTGAGCATCACAGTATAACCACTTGTATTGTCCTTGCATGCCAAAGTAGGGTGAAATAGTGCAGATTTTCACTGTGAAAACTTAGCTCCCATCTGCCCTTTGCTTAACTCCAAGCCTCTGAAGCTGTGAGTTTGAGCAAAACCTGAATAGCCAAGTTGGATGTAAGCCTAAGTTGAAGTCAACTGAGGAAGTTGATATCAACTCAGAGAGTTGACACAACCCATCTGCCCTGTGCCTTGTGCATTTGCATATCTACATTGTGATGAACTGAGATGAATATAAGGCGTTGTGAATGGTATACCCTGCTGATATCTGCATAAGTGTGTAAAACCCCTGAAAATTTGAGGTCAACTGAGCCAGTTGACACTCTGCGGCATGTTAAAACTGTTGTAGAGTGCTTAACTTGTTCAGCTGTTCATTTGCTGCATCCGCCCTGCATCTTTGCATGTGATTAATGAAGCCTTGAATAGCCTGACCATACAACCCAACCTCTGAGCTCTACCATTTAGACCTGCCAATCTGAGCTGCACATTACCTGCACTGTGCTCTGCCAGTGCTGTGTCAATCTTTGTGGTTTTTGCTTGTCTGCATTGCTCTATGCACATAAATAAGCTGTGTTGTGAAAACCAGCACATATCCTGTGTTGTCTTGAGAAGGCCAAAGCCTGCTTGATCTTTGTATTATTTTTGTGAGTTGGTGTTTCCATGTGTTCATTTCAATAAGCTATCCTGTGTGCTGTGTACAACCTGCCCCGCACATCTTGTGCTGTGCTGAGAGTTGCACTTAGACCTGTGTAACCTTGCTAACATAACCTGAGCTGCACACATAACCTGTGCTGTGACCTGCATAAACTGTGTGCACAAACCTGCTAAGTTGTGCTGTGTAGTCTCCAGCAATAGAAGCACTTCTGTGTGCTTAGTTTTGTGAGAAAGTGTGTCACCTTGTGTTAGTTTGTGTTACCCTGTGTGTGTTCATTTGCCTCCTTGTGCATAAAACCTGCACAACAGCAACCTGTGCATACACCAAAACCCACACCCACTAGGCCTCCCACATAAACTGGGCTGTGCAAACTGCACATAACCTGGGCTCTGCACAAAACTAAACTGAAGCCCATACAAACCAAACATAAACCCAGCTGAATCCCCACATAACCTGGGCTCTGCTCACATAGCTGGGTTGCACATAACCAAGCTAGAACCCTCATAAACCAAAGCCCACATAACCTGGGCTCTGCCCCTCTACACACAACAACTGGGCTTTGCACTCCTGTGGGCTTAGCTTTCCTGTGTTGAGACATCATTGGTTATACATGTTTGATGTGTGCTAAGCTATGCTTTTTTTTTTTAGTTCAAATTGAGTTGCTAGATCATGTCAGGATTTTGGTCTGCAACTGGGGATACAAACAAATCCATCAGAGAGCTTGCTTACGGGCATGCTTCATAATATGAACAGCCCACAGACCATAGTGATTTTAGGGAATACTATGAACCTTCTCAGGGCCCTGACCTTGAATACACACGCCCTAATCATTATGAGCACATGTATCATCAACCACAGTGGGGTGTTGAACAATTTTATACTCCCCCAACTCCTTGTATGCAATCACTAATGGAAGAGCTCATAGAGCAAAACAATGATATACTTGGATGGAAAATGCATGATCATCCCTTCTCTAGTGAACCTTGTGCACAACCATATAATGATCATTCATATGAAACATGCATACCCACTATTGAAGACTCTCCTTCCATTGAACAATGTCACATGTTCTTAAAGATGAACCTCATTCATTTAGAAAAAGAAGAATGGAGGGAAGTTCATGATAGGATGATTGTTGTCCCTAATAAAGAAAATTTTGAAAATAGTGTTTCTATTCCTACTCATGCAACTAACACTGAATATGAACCTAATCTAGGGGTAAATGAGTACACTAGAAATGCTACAAGTTTGAATAGGGAAATGCATTTTTGTTATGATGATGATGATGATGATTATGATATGTTAGAAGAGCATGTGCATGCTGAAAATATGATGGAATCTTTGGGTTCAGAGACGTTAGGCGTCTCTTCTGTGAACCCTATGAATGATACTTCTTCTAACATTCATACATGTGATGTTAACTCTGAGTTTGGGTTTGTGAAATTCTTCAGTGAAAGTGAGCATGCTACACAACTTGTTTGTGACTTAGGAAAGGATGAATCTTCTGTTGACACTAATGTTCTTTTGGATCGTGATATTATTTTTTTGTCTGATTCCCTGCCCATGTCACAATATGTTGCCTCCTCTGATGATTATGACATGGAGATTGATGAATTGTTCTATGCAGGTGAACATGATTTACCTTTTTCTGACCTTAGGAAAGTGTGTGATGGTACAAATGATCTTATACATGAAAACAACTTAGATGTACCTAATCTCTCTCCTAAGGCACAGATTGAAACTCCTCCACCAAACCTAGGTGTAGTTTGTAACAAAATTGCAAAACCAACTTTTCTGAAAATGCCTAATTTAGGCCTAGAACTTTGTGCTTCCCAAGTCCTCTTGGACTATTTTGCATCAAAGTATAACACTTTTAAGGAGCCACAGTTGGAATGTGTATATCTGCCTGTTCTTAGCAAAACTCATTTTGAGTTAGACCTTTTGCATGATTTACCTTTAAAATTGCAAGATTTTGTGCTCAAGACCACATCTGTTGACAAGTTTAGGTTTGGGGGTAACTTGTTCACGTATGCAATCTTTCCTGCACTCTCATGTTATATCTGTGTAAGGTTGTTGATGTTTGTACATATTGTCTTTTGGGTTGATCCTCAACTCTTTAGATTGTTGGTATATGGTGAATTTTCATTGTATATAATCCAGTAGGACTTGTTAAATTTTCTTTTCTTGAATCGGTTGAGTCTTCTTGTGCATATATTGTGCTAATCCGATATGATCTCCACTTTGAGAATGTTCTAACCTTGCTCCATGAAGCTCTAACCTTGCTCCCGCCGACATCCCAGTAATCTCTTCCCTTTTCTCTTATCAAAGATAGTTCTCTTGGTATGTGACTATTTAAAATTTTATCATCTGTTGACACATTGAGGACAATGTTTGATTTAGGTTTGGGGGTGCATTTGCATATAGAGTTTTTAGTATTTTATTTAAAAAAAAAAAAAAAAAAAAAATTCAAAACTCTTTTGTAAATAAAAACCTCCAACTTTTAGAGATTTTAGAGTCACTAACATGCTTCTAGCTATGTTTACATAGAGTGTCTGACCGAAATAACAGAACTTGGAAGTACTGGAGAACACAATCGGATTCCTTAGTTGATTAGAGCGTTAAAGTTGGATTTAACCATACCGGAGGGCGAATTAGGTGCTGTTTAGATATTCGGTAGTAGAATTGTGATCACCCATAGTGGAGACTACCCATTTTACATCAAGTGAGGCACCAACCTTCATTTTTTGCAACTTTCTAGAAAAGCTGTTAGAGTGTGTGTCACCGTACGTCGATTCCGGGTAGGAATGGTGAGCTACCCAACTTCGCACCACTTTCAGCACTATTTTTGATCTCTTGAGTGCTAATTCCGTCAATCATGAGGGTGACATCTAAAGATGAAAACTTCTTCTAAATACCGATTTGCAGTTAGCATCACTCTCTCCCTCTCAATAAACAGATTCATAGAAACACATCATCACAAGAAGCGGGCAACATCGAATATTGGAAGACAAGTTGATATAGTCCAAGGTTTACGTGCAACAAAGTAAAGAAAAGAAAATAGGATGAGAATTAATGAAGTTTGTGAAAAATTGAGTTTTCTTGTTATTTTCATTTCATGTGCTAAAAAAAAAAAAATTTGAGTTAGTAGTTTCATTGTTGTTATTTTCATGTAATTAATATTTAAAAAAAAAAAAAAAAAAAAAAAAAAAAAAAAGTTTGTCAAGTTTTTGTGAAGTTCAGAAGTTCATCATCAACATTTGAAGACCGAAGACCGAAGATTGAAGACGTTTCTATGGATGCTGAGAGAGTGATATTAATTGCCTATCGGGTGAGAAGGTAAGTGAGTACTCCCATCCTTGCTAATGGTTGATTTTCTTTCTTAGAGATCATCAGAAAAAGATTCTTTTTGTCCACAACTCTGTGGAGTCTCCAGAAATTATTTCGGAAGGTTATCCTTCTTACCTACAACGTGTGCAGGATTTCTCTCTTTATTCCTGCCTGCACACATGAGAGACTAAAAAGCGATCTTTTTGAGTGCAATTATCATAAAACCCTAATGGTGAGGCGGAAGTCGAGGCTTATGATCACAATCGAATCCGAATTCTTTCATATGGTATGGTTACTTCTCGCTCAGCACTTAAGGATGAGAATGCGTTCTTTGGTAGTTCTAACTTCGTGTTACTAGCATGCAGAAACTCTATGTCCTCATAGGTCCTTGGATGCTTGCGACTCTTTTACACTCTGAAGTTGGAGAAGGTTTTGTGGGTACACCTCTGGTAAACCCTCACGAGACTACAACTCGTCCACTAGGGACACCTAGGGGTTTAAAGTCTTAGTGCATACGCTAAATGCATTCGAGAGACCAGCGACAGTGGTATAGTTAGGATTTCTTAATTTCTGTTTCACTTGAGGACAAGTAAAATTCAGGTTTGGGGGTATTTGATGAGTGCCAAATATTGCATATTTCTACATCTATTTATTGGCATTTAACTCATCTTTTGTGCTCGAGAAATCAGATATTATCCCAGATTCTGTGTTTTCTTTGTTTTCAAGAATAAATATTTGTACTAATTAATTTTGTGTTTTTAGGTAGTAAATAAAGTTCGGAGAAATTGAGGAGCCAAAAGAGCAAAGAATTGGAGACGAGCGTCTATGGAGCAGAAAGCCAAAGCCCGCGCGCGCATCAGTTGCAACCCAACAAGAAGCATCCCATCTACAAGACATGGGCTTGGCAGTCCAAGACCCGTCCCATAACTCGAGTCCACGCCCGATTCATTCTGAGCCGTGAAGATCTCACCCAGCCGAATCCTACGGTCGCTCCATCTGTCCCATCAGTTCTTGATACACCCGCTCAACACCACACCACCTATATATTCTCCCTTAACCAACCAAACCAAACGCACCCTTCTCTTCTCTTCTGTTTTCTCTCCCGACACCAGCAGAGAGAACCATTTCTCTTCCCCTTCCTCCCCGACCAAAACCAGAGCTACCATCACTCTTCCCATCCTTACCACGACACCACCACCTTCGGCCAGCTCGCACCACCTTCTTTCCCCCTACTTGCTCTCTATCTCTCTCATAGCCTCTTACCTAGAAGCTAAGTTGAAGATAGGAAGAATTAGGGTTAGGGTTTTGTCCAATCAATCAAGTGAGGGAAACCATCATCTCTGAGACGATTGACAGAAGAGAGCAGGATTCAGCGACGTGGGTGAGAGGGTATTTTCTTGTTTTTCTATTTTTGAAGTAAATTAGGGTTTTTGGGGATTTTGCATGTATAAATAGAAGGTGTAGTTTGATGTTTGAGGGCATGCCTGGGCTAGCCAGAGCACCAATTTTAGGTTAATTTGTGTTTTGAGTATCTTAATCATGTTCTAATTACATTTGCTAGGATTTCAATGAAACCCTAATTCCCTGTTGTGATTTCAACTTTGTCTGAGTTGTTCTTGATTGATTAAATTATCAGATAACTTCAATTCTAGTATCCAATGCTTTTCTCTCACAATGAATGCCAAGTATCCATTGTAGTTAGGCTATAACTGTTTTGAGTGTGCTGCAGCTCAAGCCTTAGAATTAGTTGCTAATTCCCTTGACTAGTTGTGCTTAATTAGACAACTAGTGCTCTGGGTTAGTACCTTAGATGCTAATTGAAGTATCACTAGGAGAAACTCCTTAGATAGGTGGTAGAATTGACAAACTTCCCTTATCTGTCATAGGAACAAGAACACTCCAATTAGTTGACACATAACATGAATTGGAGGTGGATTTGACAATCCTAGTACTCCTTTAATCTCATTACTTATAGTTCATTTTATTCCACTGTTATAACCTTCACTTAGTCGCATCGACAAAACCTCAGTTGTGTTACACTTCTTTGAATACAGTTTAGAGTAAGCCTTTGATCAACCATACAGCACCACAAGTCTCTGTGGGATCGACCCGTATTTGCCCAGTTCTGCATTGTAGACACCGTGCACTTGCGGTTTAACATGTAGGCATAAAACAAACCACTTCTAAAGCCTACCATGTGTGTTGATGACTTAGGAAATTTACGGAGTATTCTTGCAATAAGGTATTCTAGGGCTTTTGATGATAGCGAGATTAAATACGAATTCTAATCATACATTCAAAACTTGTTTGCTAATGAAGATGAAACCTTTATCCAATATTTTCTCATCCTTGATTTGCGTGCTTTATTGTTTTGTTTGCTTTTATTTTACTTTTAGATTATAAAAATCAGAAAACCCCCCTTGTTACTTTTAGGAAACCAAAACATATTGACGACCTAAGTCATCTCTGTGGGAACGATCCTTTCTTGACCTTGCTTCATAATATATTTTGAGTAGTAAGAAAGTAATTTATTTTTTACGCATACGACAGCGATCATGAGTCGAGCATATACTTTGTAGTTAAATGCTTTGTCTTTGTGTAGGTTGAAATGCGGTTTGCTGCTTCAGAGTTTTATGCTACTAAGGACAAGACCTATGATTTGAAAATCAATGGGGAGATAAGAAATTAGCCCTCACCAGATCTTATTTCTTTATCAGCAGATACATCATTCATTTGTTGTATTGCTATGAAAAGTAAAAGCGGATCGGACATGATATACTTCTGAGAAGCTTTTGGGGAATTTGTATGTTGAAGCATTCCAACTCCTGGACATTCTGCGAAGGTAAGAGAATTTTTCTTAATAATCCTTGGTCAATAGCTTATCACTTAATTATCCAACATTGCTTAACAAACTCTTTGTATCAAGCTAGTCATCAATTTAAATATGTGCCTTTGTTTTCTTTTATCTGATTTCTTTTCTCTCAGCTCAATTTTTAGACCGTAAAAAAGCAGTTTGGAGGAACTAGATAAGAAAGTTTTGAATTGATGATTAATTATAGATGTGATATCGAGTTGTAGATACATCCACGAGGATGCTACTGAACGGTTTCCTCCGGGGTTGAGGGTTTCTTACCTTATACTCATCTTCTTACCGTTCCTGCTTTATGTTTTTCTGAAGTTAGCAGCACAGGTATGAAGCTACCGTTTTTTTGTCGGTGTGGTTAGATTGTGACTACAACAAGGTTATGATTTAGGTAGAACTCTTTTTTCCATACTGTATCTTTTTTCCTAGGTTTTTTTCTTCATATTGTTTTGTTTTTATAAATGACTAAATGAATGTATATTTAACGATAATATTGAAATGGTAATAAAATTGTAAGTTTGGGTTTGAGTTGTATCTTGGTTATTTAAAGCAGGATAAGAGTGACCTGAAAATGCAGAATATTCTCAGGATCGGGATGACCTAAAATTGCAGAGTATCCGTCGCTTCAGGATGCACTTGTTACTCAAGGACTGAAGTTTGTAAATTAGATTGATGGCTAGAGGAATTAATGAACTTTGCTCTCAGATCAGGTGGATTGATTTCTGCGGGTGGTTCTCACAATTGAGGTATATAGCTTACCTATTTTTTAAATTTTTGGTAACTCTGTATATAATTTACCTGTTTTTATAAATCACTTCTGTGAGTATTTTTTTGTTTATTTTGTGGCATCTATTTCCTGACTATGTTGATTTTGTGGCACCTTGTTTATAGTTATTCAACACGCTTTCACTGTTACTTCTCTTTGATAAAGACATTATCTTTGCATCTCACGCTTGCTTGGTAGAATCTTTATCAACTTTTCACATTCTTAATGGTCTCTAGTAATTTTGTTCACCCATTCAACCATCATGGTCACCAATCTGCTGTTACTGAAGTTGATAGTTGTGGTTTTGTCACTGATATGTGAATTTGTCGACTGGTTTTAGTAGTGGAATTGGAATTCTGATGTAGTGTTTACTCATTATTGTAGTATTCTTTTAGTAAAATTCTTTTGTTATAAAACATCGGCATGAATCATGAGTCATGACAATTACAAAAATAGAACAACAGAATTAGCCAATCGGGACAGAACTGATTCCATCTCGACCTCTATATTCCAAACTTTATCTAGTTAAGTTTTGAATTTCATGGCTGTAGTTGCTGTGACGTTCTTAGTTAAAATCCAAAGGCCATAAATAGGCATAAGAGTTATCGTCTTTGCACAATTCTCTTCGTCCTGTGGCTAGTTTCCTGATTGTTTTTGTACCATATCTTTGTTATGCTGTACTGTAGTTCAATTACACACAATGAGATGGTATGTCACAAACTTGCAGATCGAAAGCAAGATAATAATATGGATGAATATGAGAGTTCCGGTTGAGTGCTGCCTTATAACGTCGTAGCTGCTGAATCCCTAGAAACTGGTCCTTCAGATGTCAGCCGCATTTATTCCTGCGGTATTACTTTATTGACCACAGTCCTCATCGAATACCACTCCTAAGTTTGATTATGAAAGATATATTCTTCTTCTGAACTCTATACTCATGACGGATTTGATGATGTTTTTGTTTCAATTTATATAAATTTTATTTTGAGATCTTATTATTTGAGGAGTGAAAAAAATCCTTTCAGCTGTTACCTCAATTTTTTAGGATGAGGTTGATGGGAATCATTCTGCAACAAAAAGCATTTTGCAAAATATTTGTCGCATGCTTTACTCATATTCTTATGTTTTGAGAAAATCTGTTTGCAGTTTCTTCATTTTAGCTTTTTGTTTACTTGGTTTGGGTTGTGCTTCCAGGCATTGTTATGGATTTTGGTGTCAGAAGTACTTCTCGTCCAACTGTTGAACTCGCTGGCCCTCTTAAATCATTGATTCAAAGGTCCGAATATGTCTACACTGATAAACACCTGGAACTTGATTTTTTAATCTTGAGAAGTACATGTTCTGATGATTTACGGGGCTTGGGATGACACTTATAGCATGTTCTGGTGCACATGTTCGTATTTTGTAAACATTGAGTTTATACTTTGTTTTGGATATTTTTTCACTCTTGGAATTCTTATGTTTACGATCAATTTTTATTTATTTTTTCAATTTCTTATGTTTAAGTGAGATTATACCTTGTAAGAAACCTCTTCTATTAATAATAAAATCTGAAATTTATTTTGAATCATAGTTTAAATATTGCGATGCTCTCTTTGTTGTAATGCAAGTTTTTATAAAGATTCACACTCCACTTACAGCTTAGATGTTCATGAAAAAATAAGAAGAATAGACTGATTCAATATACAGTTTCATATCTATTCCTTTTACTTTAAAACATCAGATAAAAGATCTTTACATAGGCGTTTCTAGAGACGGACCCAAAAACAATTTACATGGGCTAAATTGCAAAATGAGCTCTATCATCGTAAACCAATAAGTTTTTCTGAGGGTTGAGCCTGGTTTAGACCATCATCCATAAGTCCGTCTGTGGACTAAGTTCTATAAGATGTAAATTGTCCCAAAATTATCCCATGGACTAGCCCAAAATTAACATCTGTAAGATGTAAATTGTCTTGTGGACTTGGGGCATGAGCCCCGATAACTGCCAATGTACTGTAACTCAAACTGGCGTGTCCATAAACTTATACTATGGACACGCATACTAGCGTGACCATGAAACTTACTTTTTAGCCATGCTTAAAAGGTGGCGTGTCTATAAAACTTACCCTTTGGACACGCATACTAGCGTGTCTAATAAAATGACTTTTTAGCCACGCAAATAAAATGGCGTGTCTGCAAAACTTACACTTTGGACACGCAAACTAACGTGTCCAATAAAACCAACTTTTTAACAACGCCTAAAATGGCGTGACTATTTTTTTGGACACGCTACAAGTGCTTAATGTGGCCATAGAGTGATTTATAGACACTCCCATTAAAAACCTAAAAGTTAACGTGACTAAATGGTGGTATTTGGACACGCCAATAACCCTGGCGTGGCTGAAAGCACCCCAATGGACACGCCAATAAACCATGGCGTGACTACAGGGTAGACTTCTACCCTATAGACACGCCAAAAACAAAAAGCGTGGCATGGAAAATTATATTTGGCGTGGCTAAAGGCCATTTCTGTACTAGAGTTATTGTTTGTGGGTCCCTTTATTGAGCATGCGGAGCTCAAGAGAGCTTATCCACGTTTTTGGATAAATATGTATAGTTCAGGCTCAGTTTACTAGCCGTGAGTGTGTTTGAGAGGCTGAGAAATAGGCTTGAGCACTAGGTAAGGCGTGTGCCTATCATTTGAATCTCTCCTAGATTTTGCAGAGAGATTTGAATCTCTCCGAGATTTTGCAGACGGCTCAAAATCTCTCCGTGATTTTGCGGAGAGATTTGAATCTCTCCGTGATTTTGCAGAGAGATTTGAATCTCTCCGAGATTTTGCGGACGGCTCAAAATCTCTCTGTGATTTTGCAGAGAGATTTGAATCTCTCCGAGATTTTGCGGACGGCTCAAAATCTCTCAGTGGTTTTGCAAGGAGATTTGAATCTCTCCGAGATTTTTGCGGACGGCTCAAAATCTCTCCGTGATTTTGCAAAGAGATTTGAATCTCTCCGAGATTTTTGCGGACGGATCAAAATCTCTCCGAAGATTTTCTTAAAAGATCTGAATCTCTTTGTGGTCAGCTGGGACTCGGCCTGGATAGCGAGAAAAGGATTTCTACGCTCGATTAATGCCTCTGCGAGACTTTGGCTCACTTGTCTTTGACCAGCGTATCTTACAGAGATGTGCTAGGAATCAACTGTGTGTCCATACGATGGTCCGACAAGACCAGTGTATCTCGAAAGGATGTTCTAGGAGTCTGTCGAAAGGGCTCAGAGGTAGAATAACAAGCGTATCTCGCGGGGATGTCCTAGGAATTATCCGAAAACCTCAGTAAGTCGAGTCAGAGCCTAGAGCAGACATGACCAATGTATCTCGCGATGATGTACTAGGAATTAGTCCTTGATCTCAAATAGGGTGAGTCGTGCTTACAAGAGATATGTATATCTCCGCTCTGGGTCATAAGTCCGTTGGGGACGTATTTACGCATCTACAGAGCCTACATGACCAGAAGCATCTCGTTGAGGATGTATAATAGGAATCATGGCATCACAATCAGTTGCGTCTCGCGAAGACATGCTGGAATTGTGGTTGTTCTGGTTCATAAGTTTGTCGGGGACGTTTTACGCTCTACAGAACCTACATGACCAGCAATATCTCGTCGAGGATGTGCGTTAGGAATCATGGCATCACGACCAGCAGTGTCTCGCGGGGACGTATACTAGAAATTGTGGCTAAGGATTCCTTGAGGGCCAAGGGCTTAATCTCTCCCGTGAGAGTTGAATTCTGTCTATATGGTTGAAATGACACTTTTGCCCCTAATCCAAATTTCCCCATCTATACCTTCAATTTGATAAGTCTAACTAAAGATCATAATTAACTTAGTTTCTCTTATCCAGAATCGAATTGGACTAAAAAAATGATCCTGTGTTTTGTTAAGCCATAAAAAATACATACAAACCAAAATAAATTGACTTGTCCAATTATTTTTTTAACCGGAAGCAATTGAAACAAACATAGACATTATAGCACCGCAATTGCACCGAAATTTCGTTAAGCAAAAACACTTGATACCAAACAATAAAGAAGATACCAAACAATAAGCCAAATAAATTGACATAATTTTTCTTAACCGGAAACAATTGAATCACACACACACACGCATCCATACACACATAATGGAATATATATCAATTATACCGAAATTTTGTTAAGCAAAAACAAAATATATGCAATATAAGCAGGCTTTTCTTAAACATGAAAACGATTAACTAACAAATTCGTTACCTCAGATTCCGCATCCTCTTCTCCCCAGAAAGATATATCCTTAAGCGCAAGTTCAAGTTAGAACTCTCCCCCAGTATGTTGTCATCCTCTCGCAAGAACAAAAGAACAACAACAAAGGCAACCTTTACCAGAGAAAGGTTGAATTGGTTTTCACTAATGCGTGCCAATAGCAAAATTTGAAAACCCGAAACACATATGTTTATGCTAAACACAACTCATGTAAACACAAATTGATTCAACACATTGTGACTTTTTACATATGAGTTTCAATCGGAACACCTTATGATCCTTTAATAAAGCCTACCAACATGGGCTAGAACTTAATCCCGCTAAATCAAAAAGCCACACAAACCATAAGGGTTCACATCATATGAGATCGAATATTAAGGTTATGAAAACCGAAATCAGACATCCCATAAACCGGAAACACATAGCAATAATATAGACATTCAAGCACAGGCTATGTAATCGAAAACTATCACAAGAAAAAAATATAAAATAATAATTTTATTCATAAATAATTGATAGTTTTATTCAAAAATAGACCTAATACAATAATCGAAATAAATCAAAAACTGTTGTCTATTTTTCTTCCTTCTGACATAAGATATATTATTCTTCATTTGTCAGCTGCTCAACAGATTCTTGTTCAGAGTCTTGGTCTTTTTCGCCTTTTAAGAACTCATTATTGATCTCTAAGATTCCTTTAAGAGTTTCTGGATCATTTCGAGAGGCAAAGGATAACTGTTTCTGAATACAGTTTAGTTGTCTTCCAAGACATAAAATATGAAACAAGAGATTTCCATTGCTATAGATTTGAGCAGTTGAAACAATAGTTCCTCTTTCTTTCCGAGTTTTACTCATTTGCTTGATGATTCCCTGAGAGACAGTTTTAGTGACTTTCTCATCTTCGAAATTATTCCCCATTGTGTGTTCACACAAGCTGGTGATGAGAAAAGGATATCCAAGATTTCTCTGGGATGTTGACCGTTGTGGCATTGATAGATTCGAAGATCTTGATCATTTGATTAATAATCATTCCACATATATCAATTTGCTTTTTACCTTCAAGAAGAAAGTATACAAACTCAGCAAATTCCTTGTCCCATTGTGATGTATCTCTTGTACAAGCAAAAAGAGTTGATATAGCAAGTTTACCGAAAACCCTCAAGTAGAAGGGTATTTCATTGGTTAGCATTCTTCCATTTTTCCAGCCAACGGATTTTTTAGTGATACTTTTTAAAATGTTATCGTGCTCAATTTCAAAAACAGTAATCATATGATTTCCCTTCATTTTGTAATTGATGATCTTTGATATCATCTTTCTGTTGACATGGTGAAAAGTATATCCAACAAGAGTGCTAAAAGTAAGATTCTCATGATCAATATTGTGAATATTAGCATAAAAGATTCTTACTATATCAGGTGCATATTTTTCAAACCCAAACATATTTCCCCAGTTTCGGTCTTGAACAAACTTCACATATTTGCTTTCTGAAACATCTGAATCGAACCTTTTCTCAGCAGTGAAGTTTACTTACTTTAAGGCTTGATATCTTTCAAAACATGTACTATCTACAAAGATTGTAAGTTCATGTTTGTCTTTGATCAAGTGGGGATACTTGATTTTCTCAATATCACCAGCAGGATTAAACGAATTCAACTCCAGTTTATTAGTTTCAGTTTCTTCTTTGTTTTTCCTTTTTCCCATACTTTCAACAATCGAAGATGTATGGAAAACCTTAGTTTCGATTCCGGACAATCTCTCCAAAAAATAATCTTCTTTTATAAGGAGTGAAGATATCAAATTCCGGAAATAACTAGTTTTGGGAAAACCTTCCAAAATCGGAAACTTTGATTTGTGAGGAAACAAATCCAATTTTGTAACTAGGTCTTTCTTTTCGAAAACCGATTTTTCATGGACTGGATATATATTACGGATTAATCTTATATTCATGTCCAAAGATTTGTTTACTCTATTATTACCAAAACTTGATAATATCTTTTGAAATTCACTCAAGAATTTTCCAATAGAGTATACAAAAACAAATTTGAACGTAACAAGATATTTGTTAATAATGTCTTTAGAATCATAAATCCAGTAATATTTTAAAAGATCACTTGCTTCATTAAAAAAGTTGTGGGGTGTATGAAGCAATCCACTGTTAATATAATAATTAACTGAAAAATCATTCTTTGTAACATTACAAAGGTCCCAAAATCGCAACCTAATCAACGATACATTGACAGTCTTAGATCTGAAAATGTACATATATATATTTCGGTAGGTAATCCAAAATGTATTTAAGATCCCAAATTTTTAAGGAGAAGAATAGTCATGGTTCATACAATGAAAAATCTTAGGTGGAATCTTATGCATTTTCAAGATACAACATGTCGCATGGAGTATTGTATCATAGTTACTAATCTTAGTAGTAATCAATACCATGAGATACAATTCTATGATATCTGAGAAATTATGTTGATCAATCAAGACATACATAGGCATATTCTCAATTCCTAACAAATTTAGGAACAAGAGTATTATATACTTCATTCTTGTCTTCCACCACGAGTCTTTGAAGTAGTAAAATCCTGTTATTACGTTAACTGAATCATCCATCAGATGCAATTCTTATAGGTTGGATCGCACCAAACACAGATTGTTAGATCTTTTCGTGTTTACCTAATCTGATACTAATTGAAAAGACGAGAGTACCCAAATACACCACAATCTTTAAATTATCCACCTATAAGTCCTCTTACCGAAAGTGATTGTCTATGGACAAAGTCGAGACAATACGACAAATCGGTATTCACACTTTGTGTGATCGTCTATGGATACAAGATCGAGACAATACAACAATCAAAGTCTGATTACTTGATAATAGGTTCGGACTTAACGAAACACTATAGGATCACTATCAAGTAATGCGGAGTTAACGTTTGTGTAATTTACTTTAAATTATAATAACAATAATTATAATTACGGAAAGGAAAAGTAAATGACACAACAAGATTTTTTTAACGAGGAAACCGCAAATACGGAAAAACCCCGGGACCAAGTCCAGAATTGAATACTCTCATAATTAAGCCGCTATACAAAATCTAAACCAACTTCGTATAGTTGAGACCAAGCAACTAAACCTAGTTCACTTAGTTTCTTCAGTATCCCTACGCTTCCGACATTCAATAAGTGCACGCACTGGAATAATTCCTTTGGATCGTATTCCAAATAGTAAAGGAACAATAAATCTGTTTGGTAACAACTCTATTGATTCTTTCCAGATAAAGATATCTCAAGTTATATGCAAAATCTCTTCCGTTTAATCTAATAAAATCCTTTGCCTGGTTAGATCAATCTATCCAATAACTACCGAAGCAGTCAAGTTTAGATTTGCAATCAATCAATATAGATTCCAACAAGAAACTATAAGGTGATGCCGATCTCACGCAACTAATCAATCGAATAAATCCGATTCTAGTTGGATCCCAGCCGATCAAGGTTCGTGCTACACAAAGATATGAGAAACCAATAAGAAATCTTTTTTATCTTCAAATCTTCTTTAATCTTCAATTAAAACCTGCACAACACCACTTGAATCTCTTGTGATCAATCACGCACAGAACGGAGTCTGTTAACAATGGATTATCACAAGATGTCTTTAGATCTACAAACAGTTCTAAAGATCACGTCGATACTTCGATCTAGTTTGAGTGAATCTTATATCAGAAGAGAAGATTCTCAATAATAAACAAACTAGGCGCAATCAAAGTTCAACAACCGTTAGTCAATCAAATCAATCGAAAATTAATAAACTGCAATTATCTAGTTTCCCACCAACGGTACTCGTAGAGCTTATTGATCCCACAGAAGTCTTTAAACGAGCGGTCGTAAGAGATTTCGCCTAATTAGGGTACTTTCCTCTCCGGATAGACGACTCCACCAGAAATAACAAAAAGATGAAGTTTGCCTGGCTCTTAGGATAGTTTGCTAGAAATGCAAACTTAGGTATTTATAGACCAAGGATGTTTGGACACCAAGGAATTTCCAAAACCGAAAGTATTCTCAAGATATGCAATAAATGCCCAATCAGTTTTCATAATTCTTGGAAATACTTTGTCCAATATTTTTCGAAATCTCTCAATAGAAAATCTCCAATTAGTAAATGCACATTACTAATTTTTATTCTCTAGAGATATGCATTTAATTGCTGGTAATTAAAGCATATAAAACTAACAACCTTAAGTAAAAGATTCTTAATTTATTTCGGTACGGGATCTGCTTGAGTTATTAATGAATAACTTTGAACAATAAAAGATAAGAGTTACTATTCGTGTTCAAAGTATGTTGACATCTTTTATTTGTAAATCATCTTTCATATTTATAATCTTGAAATCGATTATACCACACTTCCAAACAAGTTTAGAATTGGTTCATCTGTATTCTAAGACAACTATGTGATTGATCAAATATCAAATCACAATCATGGGTTCAATCGGTTCTACCAATCACTAGGATCGGTTATACCTTAATATGGAACACTTGTGATCGGTCACACAAGTTACCAGGATTGGTTATATTAGTTACCAGGATCGGTTACGTCACTTACCAGGACCGGTTACCATATACTCATGGTATTTCTTGTGATCGGTCACACCAGTCACTAGGATCGGTTACACCAATTACTAGGACCGGTTACACCAATCACAAGGATCGATTACACAACTTTTTTTTGATCGGTCACACCAATTACTAGAATCGGTCACACCAATTACAAATATCAATCATAGCATCTCATGTGATTACTTATGATCGGTTACACTAATTAATCAAAACTAGTCATACCAAATCATAAGTCAGACATTGTGATTAGTTATACCAAGATACATAACAAGTTATAATGGTTCTACTAACTCACACATATTGGTAATCCAAAGATATGCAATGAATAACAATACCAATAAGCCTAGCGATTACCCTTTCGATTCATAAAACTAGTTCATGAATGTACTTCCTTTAAAAAAATGTAAACATTGTTTCTTAGGATGAAATCTTCACCTTTACCCATACACATAATCACAATAGCATTCATACGATTATGTCGATGTCATATCTACGAAGTTCAAAAGATAAGCGTTATACTTCGTAGTTTAATTCCTTAATATTATGATCGTATGATCATGTCTCACTACTGGAGTAAAATATCCATTCACAGCTTCGCATTTATGTTTTCAATATACCACGACTTGAAAGATACGTTAGGAATGAAACAGTTCCAGTCAATATTACTAACCTCAAGAGGAAGGATGATGTCGTCGTTGTAGCTCGTTACTTCTTCACGTTCTTCAGGTCTTCGAGTAATACTTGTATGTCTCATATTACTAGACTTTCTAGTCTAACATACACGAAGTTGTCTCTAGTACATAATCAAGCAACTCTTAGATGAGTTTTGGTTCACTAAAATATGACAACCAAACTTGACATACCAACGCTTGGTGGGTTCAACCGAGCTATGCTCTAACAGTTATTTCTTTTTCGCATTATATTTTCTATATAATTGAAATATCACAGGTTGTGCGTAGTTCAATCAATTGGTAAATCTAACCTTTGGCTGTTGATTGAAATTGATTAACACTTAAACATTGGTCTTTGGTACCGTTCAAGTTGTTTCTCATAATAATCAGGCTCGCAGATTCCTATATGTTCGATTTGTTGATTACATTGAGAAACAGAGATATAACTCTTGGATATATTTTCCTTGATTGAGTCTGACTTTCTAGTTGATTCTCTTGGAATTATATTGGAGTTAGTTCATACAGATTGCCTAACGAAATATTGGGTATGGTTGTTAGACCCCCACTTTTTCAATTGGTATCAGAGCAGGCAAACATGTTAAAAACCTCTCAAATCTGTATTTGTAGCAATCTGATTTTTGTGGATAGAAACTTATCTCACTTTTTGCACACATAGAGATGTCCTCCAAAGTTTTTGATTATGCCAAATGTCTTGGGTTTACCTCAAAGGATAACTCCTTAGCCGACTCTTTTGAATCCCGAGGTAGAAAACATTCGTATCAGATCCTGATAACGTTTAGTGACAGTTGACACTATGTCAGAATCTGAAATGGAGCTCACCGGAACTTTAAAAAAATCAGCTGAGATTATTGATGTTCAAGTTTCTAAATTAGATCGCTTGGACAAAAATATGCTCAGCTCTGAAAAGTCGAGGGTACCCAAATATACCACGATCTTAACCTTTTCCACCTATAAGTCCTCTTACCGAAAGTGATTGTCTACGGACTTAGTCGAGACAATACAACTAATCGGTATTCACACTTTGTGTGATCGTCTATGGATACGAGATCGAGACAATACAACAATCAAAGTGTGATTACTTGATAATAGGTTCGGACTTAACCAAACTCTATAGGATCACTATCAAGTAATACGAAGTTAACATTTGTGTAATTTAGTTCAAATTATAATAACAACAATTATAATTGCGGAAAACAAAAGTAAATGACACAGCAAGATTTTGTTAACGAGTAAACCGTAAATGCATAAAAACCTCGGGACCTAGTCCAGAATTGAATACTCTCTGAATTAAGCCGATATACAAAATCAAACCAACTTTGTATAGTTGAGACCAAGCAACTAAACCTATAGTTCACCTAGTTTCTTCAGTATCCTTGCGCTTCCGACATTCAATAAGTGCACGTACTGGAACAATTCCTTTGGTTCGTATTCCATACAGTAAAGGAACAACAACTCTGTTCAGTAACAACTCTATTCAATCTCAGTGATATGAGTTAGACAAAGGCTCTTCTGTTTAATCCAATAAACTCCTTTGCCATGTTTAGATCAATCTATCCAACAACTACCAAAGTAACAGAGTTTAGATTATGCAATCAATAATAGGATCTGATCAAGATACTAAATACTGATGCCGATCTACGCAACTAATCAATCAAATCTATCAAAGATAAACCGATTATAGTTGTATCCTAGCCGATCAAGTTTTGTGCACACCAAAGATTATGAACCCAAATCAGAAATCTTCTTCGTCTTCAAATCTTCTTAAATCTTCATTAAACACCTGCACACAACAACTTGAATCTCTTGTGATCAATCACACACAGAACGGAGTCTGTTAATAATGGATTATCACAAGATGTCTTTAGATCTACAAACAGTTCTAAAGATCCCGTCGACACTTTGATCTAGTTTGAGTGAATCTTATATCAGAAGAGAAGATTCTCAAGAATAAATAAACTAGGTGCAATAAAAGTTCAACAACCGTTAGTCAATCAAATCAAACCGAAAACTAATAATACTGCAATTATCTAGTTTCCCACCAACGGTACTCGTAGAGCTTCTTGATCCCAAAGAAGTCTTTAAACGAGCAGTCGTAAGAGATTTCCCCTAATTAGGGTACTTTCCTCTCCGAATAGATGGCTCCACCAGTAACAACATAACAAGGTAGTTTTGCTGGCTCTTAGGATAGTTTGCTCGAAATGCAAACTTGGGTATTTATAGACCAAGGAAGGTTGGACACCAAGGAATTTCCAAAACCGAAATATTCTTAAGATATGCAATATATTTCCAAATCGGTTTTCATAATTCCTAGAAATGCTCTGTCCAAAATTAACCAAAATCCTACTAGAAATCTCCAATTAGTAAATGCACACTACCAATTTTTATTTTCCAGAGATATGCATTTTAATTGCTGGTAATTAGAAGCATATAAAATTAACAACCTTAATTAAAAGATTCTCAACTTATTTCGGTTCGGGATCTTCTTGAGTTATTAAGGAATATCTTTGAACAATAAAAGATAAGAGTTAATGAACATGTTCAAAGTATGTCGACATCTTATTTCTTTGTAAATCCTATTTCATATTTACAATCTTGGAACCGATTATACAACACTTCCAAACAAGTTTAGAACTGGTTCATCTGATTTCCAAGAACTATGTGATTGATCAAATCAACACACTAATCATGGGTTTAAGGTTCTACCAAACACAAGGATCGGTTCTACCTTAATATGGTTACTAGGACCGGTTACATTAGTTACCAAATTGGTCACGTCAATTACCAGGACCAGTTACCATATTCTCATGGTATTACTTGTGATCGGTCACACCAATTACCAGGATTGGTTACACCAATTACCAGGATCAGTTACACCAATTACCAGGACTGGTTACACCAATTACAAGTATCGATTACACATTCTTTTGTGATCGGTCACACCAATTACTAGGATCGGTCACACCAATTACAAATATCGATCATACCATCTTAGGTGATTACTTAGGATCGGTTACACTAATAAAAGTCATACCAATACATTAGTCAGGCATTGTGACTAGTTTTACCAAGATACATAACAAGTTATGATCGGTTTTACTAACTCACACATATTGGTAATCCAAAGATATGCAATGAATAACAATACCAATAAGCCTAGCGATTTCCCTTTCGATTCATAAAGCAAGTTCATGAATGTACTTCCTTTAAACGAATGTGAACATTGTTTCCTAGGATGTTCACCCATACCATAGACATAATCACAATAGCATTCATACGATTATGTCGATGTGTTATATACGAAGTTCGAAAGATAAGCGTCACACTTCGTATTGTAATTCCTTAAAACTATGTCTACTAGAGTATAATCATTCACAGCTTCGCAGTTATGTTTTCAATATAGCACGATTTGAAAGATACGTTGGGAATGAAACAGTTCAAGTCAAAATATTACTAACCTCAAGAGGAAGGATGATGTCGTCGATGTAGCTTGTTACTTCTTCACATTCTTCAAGTCTCCGAGTAATACTTGTATGTCTCATTATCCTAATCTTTCTAGCCTAACCTATACGAAGTTGTCTCTAGTACATAATCAAGCGACTCTTTAATTGAGTTTTGATTCACTAAAATATGACAACCAACCTTGACATACCAACGCTTGGTGGGTTCAACCGAGCTATGCTCTAACAATCTCCCCCTTTGTCAATTTTAGTGACAAAACTCTTACAATCATATGGATAAACAAATTACAAAAATTCATTATACATACGCTTGATTCCAAGTTTCAACGTCACAATACCCTGCATATATTCAATCCAAAATGTTGTTTAAGATATTTAAATAACAAAGCTAATACTCCCCCTAAAGGTGAGATGGGTAGATTTTCAGTCCGCACGTCTTTGTTATCTCCCTTTGTAGTCCAAATAACTACAAATCATCATATGATATGTTTCTCCCCCTTAGTCAATGCTTTACTCTTTCGTTAGATATAACATTTAAGCACAATTGTCCTTTCCTAAGTGATTACAAAATCACTTGTTTACTCCATATATTTCTCCCCCTTTTTATCACAAAATGACAAAGGTCCGAGCAAATACCAAAAACCGAAAGGATCTTACAATCTAAAAGAATTGTACAACCTATAAGAGTTAAGCACAAAGGTTTCACATACCACTTTAGATAACCAATATCAAAACCGAAACTACAAGTAATTTGGTTTTAATATGTTATCAAGGAAACAATTCCCCGAAGAAATCTTCCCTAATAGTTTAACAAATTGACTAAGAAAACTTAGTTCCCTTGCTAAACCGATTGCACAAGTACAATCGCTTATTTCGATAAGACCAAAATAAAGATCAGAATTAACTTTATTTTTCTCATCGGGCACTACTTATTCAGACAATAACTTAGACCTTTCACTTTAGACGAGACAAATACTAGGTTAGTTAACTAATATTTCTTTTCAAGGCATTTGATTAGACTTGAATAATCGAATCCTTTACTTTTGATAAGTCTAACTAAGATCAGAATTAACTTAGTTTCTCTTATACAGAATCGAATTGGACTAAACAAATGATCCCGTATTTTGTTAAGCCATAAACAATACATACAAACCAAATACATCGACTTGCACAATTATTTTTCTTAACCGGAAGCAATTGAAATAAACATAGACATTAAAGCACCACAATTGCACCGAGATTTCGTTAAGTATAAAACAATTGATACCAAACAATAAAGAAAGATATCAAACCAGTTTTTCTTAACCGGAAACAATTGAATCACACACATACACACACATCCATCCATACATACACACATGATGGAATAAATATCAATTGTACCGAATTTTGTTAAGCAAAAGCAAAATATATGCATTAAACTCATGCTTTTCTTAAACAGGAAAACGATTAACTAACAAATTTGTTACCTCAAATTCCGCGTCCTCTTCTCCCACGAAAGATATATCATTAAGCGCAAGTTCAGGTTAGAACTCTCCCCCATTATGTTGTCATCCTCTCGCAAGAACAAAAGAACAACAACAACAACAACAACCTTTACCAGAGAAAGGTTGAATCGGTTTTAACTAATGCAAATAGCAAAAGTTGAAAACCCCGAAACACATATGCTTTTTTGTTAAACAAAAATTCAACATATTGTGACTTTTTCACATATGAGTTTCAATCGGAACACCTTATGATCCTTTGATAAAGCCTACCAACTTGGGCTAGAACTTAATCCCGCTAAATCAAAAATCCACACAAACCATAAGGGTTCACACATCATATGAGATCGAATATTAAAGTTATAAAAACCGAAATCAAACATCCCATACACATAGCAATAATATAAAGCATTTAAGCACAGGCTATGTAATTGAAAAACTATCACAAGAAAAATTATAAGATAATAATTTTATTCATAACTAATAGATAGTTTTATTTAGCAATAGACCTTACACAATAATTGAAAGAAATCAAAATCTGATGTCTATTTTGTTTGCAACTTAGTCCTTCATATCAGAGGTAGAGGAAGGCAGATTATTACTTTCAGACTTCAGTTTGTGAATTTCTTCAAGTGGATAACCTTGTTGCTTGACCAGTATATCTTGCAGTTTAGAAGTTTTTGTGAAGGATTCTGCAAGAACATGTAATTTTGTCTTTGATTGAACACAACAATGTGTCAATGCTTCAATACACTGATCTTTCTTCAGCATATTCTCTCTTTCCTTCTTGCTAAGCCAATCTCTCTTTTTGATTTTTCTCTTTGAATTCTCAATATCAAGAGAAGGTACAAACTTATTCTTAGAGTGATCTTTCTGATCCAGTACTCTATCAAGAGAAGACATCGGATCCTGACTCATAGTTCGGACAAGGAAAGACCAAAGAATGAGAAGGATCTTTTTATATTTTTCATACTTCTGAAAATATAATATTCCTATTAATACAAAAATCTTAAATATATTTTCATATCTTTAGATTTTTATTCCCATATTCTACACATAAGTGCCTTGAATTTTTACTTCCTCACACACAGATTCGGCATACAAGATGAGGATGTAAATTTAATACCGATTAGGTGGTATTAATGGGAGATTTTCTCTCATTAAGGGAATTAGAACAGATAGTGTGTTCTTGATCTTGTTTTGTATGAAAAACCTTTAACTTGTTACCTCGAAATAACGAAGTATCTTGAGACTTACTGGTGTTGCATATGTAACTCTTAGATATTTTGCTCTTTGATACAGTCCTGTAATTAGTCTTATACTTCCCTTTGCCATTATATGATTTATTAATATCGGAAGACATGTCCATTCTTAAAATGGTTAAATCATTAATGGAGGAGGAAGGAATATTGACAACTAATACGATGTTAGTTGTTTCCTCTTCTTCGGAATCATATGAATCAGAGGTCTCGTCTAGAGTTACAGCAAATGCCTTGCTTCCAGTATATTTCTTAAGATTAGGACAGTCTTTAGCCATATAACCAAAACCTTTACACTTAAAGCACTGGGGTTGATATTCATCATCTTCTAGTTGACCTTTCTTGTTCTTGACAGGAACTCGATCATGAGGTCGAGAAGATCGATGAGTATCTTTTATGAATCACTTGTTTCTTTTCTTCAAGAGATCTCGGAATTATCTGGTGATCAGTGATAATGATTGTTCAACTTCATCATCAGAAATTTCTGCAATCCGTTCCTCAGAATCATCCATTAATCTATCCTTTTCAAATGGTGCTTTTGGAAATTTTGTAGCTTTAAAATCGATTCCTTTAGCTTAAATATACCGTGATTCATGATCGAAGATCTTCAATTTTCCAACGAGAGTGCTTCGTGAGAGAGTTGAAAGATCATTTGCTTCAATGATTGCATGCTTCTTATATTCGTATCTAGATGGCAACGATCTGAGAATTTTGCATACTATATCTTTTTCAGAAATAGTCTTTCCAAGTGAGAAAGAAGCATTAACTATCTCAGAGAGTTTAATATGAAACTCTTTAAAAGTATCGTTGTCATCCATTTGAAGGTTCTCCCAATCAGACGTAAGAGTTTGAAGTCTTACTTCTTTCTCTGATGTATTTCCTTTGAATACGATCTGAAGATTATCCCAAGCTTCCTTTGAATTTTGGCATGTTGATACATGATGTTGTAGATCACGACTTACTTCATGTATAATAGCATTCAAATCATCTGAATTCTGCTTTGCAAAAGCCTTTTCTTCGTTAGTATAATCTACTAAGCGTTTTAACTCAGTTTCCGAATTTTCGATTTTCGGGCGATTATAACCATCAACAACTAATAACCAAGTATTAAAGTCTCTTGATTGAAGAAAAGATCTCATAGCAGATTTCCACCATAGATAGTTTGTTCCATCAAATCTTGGCGGTATGTTAATTGAAATCGATTCATATGAACTCGAGTTCATTTCTTATAGGTTGGATCGCACCAAACACAGATTGTTAGATCTTTTCTTGTTTGCCTTCTCTGATACCAATTGAAAAGAAGAGGGTACCCAAATATACCACAATCTTAAACTTTTCCACCTATAAGTCCTCTTACCGAAAGTGATTGTCTATGGACTTAGTCGAGACAATACAATTAATCGGTATTCACACTTTGTGTGATCGTCTATGGATACGAGATCGAGACAATACAACAATCAAAGTGTGATTACTTGATAATAGGTTTGTAATTAACCAAACTCTATAGGATCACTATCAAGTAATACGAGTTAACATTTGTGTAATTTACTTTAAATTATAATAACAACAATTATAATTGCGGAAAACAAAAGTAAATGACACAGCAAGATTTTGTTAACGAGGAAACCGCAAATGCAGAAAAACCCCGGGACCTAGTCCAGAATTAAGCCGCTATACAAAATCAAACAACTTCGTATAGTTGAGACCAAGCAACTAAACCTATAGTTCACCTAGTATGAAAACTATATTGTACCACGACTTATGTCTCAATATAGGAGATAGAGTAGAAATAGACTTTCCAAGTGATAGATGAGTTTCAGTCTCCACATACCTTTTGTTGATGAAGTTCCACAAGCTCGCCTTAGTAGCTCTTCGTCTTCAATTGATGAACGTCGTGAAGTCTAATGCTCAACTACACAATCTATCCTAGTCCGAGACATCTATAAGTAGACTAGAAATCAAGACTTATAGTTTTGATCACTAACATTGACAAACAAGCTTGATATATCAACGCTTGTGAGTTCGACCGAAAGGTTTCTAACAATCTCCCCCTTTGTCAATTTTAGTGACAAAACTATCAATACATATGGATTACAAAATAAATAAACTTTGTCGCTTCTCATCCAAATGCTTGATCTCCTTGGTTCTTCAACATTATTCGAAATCTTCGTCACTTCCAAGTACTCCAATGATTCCAAATGTGTTTAACTCATCATTATAGTTGTTGAAGATCCGTAGCTATAACAATGAGAAAACAGTTGCTCTCAATCATTGTTATACGGTGTCATAGTATCATTATACAGCATCAAAGTCCAGTTGTATCACAACTTTTGACAACAATACTATGGTGATATGTATCACTCCCCCTTAGTCAATACTTCATATCACAATGAAAACCACTCCCCCTTACATAATGATCCATAAACCATATGTATTTATAGTGTGAACTGCACATTAATTCTCCCCCTTTTTGTCAATAAAAATTGGCAAAGGTACGAAAACTAGTGGGATCCTCATGAAATTTCCATAGAGATACTTCATGACCAAAAGAGAACAACATATCAACTTGTTTAGATGCCATCAAATAGCCGAAGCTAAATGCATTCATCAAGGAGTTTATAATGATACAAGATAACCCCTAAAATATACACATTTTGTAATCACTAATTGTTTCTGTTTCTTTTTGTCGTTACAACAATTGTCGTTAGATATAACATTTAAGCACAAATGTGTGCATGTCCATGTAGATACAACAAAAAGAAACAGAAACAATTAGAGAATCAGAAACAATTGTCGTTAAATATAACATTTAAGCACAAATGTGTATATCTCCACATAGGAATAAACTCCATATAAGAATAAAAATTTTCGGTCCCGATTTGGGCCAGTTATATTTTAGAATAAACTCCACATTGGAATAAGTCATAATTTTTTCCGGTCCCGTCTTAAGGAACCTACCTCCATATAAGAATAATTGACAGTATAATATAGGTCTTGTAATACATCAAAGTTTAAGATGAAGAAATTCTTACAACCATTTTACATGATCATTTTGCTTCAAAGTGGATTCTTTGCTTTTTTGTGCACAACTTAATACAAATCTCTGTCACTCATATGATTTCATTTGTTAATTTTCGGTGTCAAAGTTGAGTTTTATGTGGATTGATTTCATATATACATACATGTAAAATAAAATCCTCATTTAAGTAGTATTTGTATTTACATATATACATTTTTTGCGTTTCCTATGCATATGTATGTATTCTCCGAAGTACATGTATGGAATTTTTTCTTCCGGTCAACCTCCATGTAAGAATAACCCCCATATAAGAATATTCTTTTTGTGGTCCCTAGGATATTCTTATACAGAGGTTTTACTGTATTTGTTATTCCTTGTTTTTGCTTAGTCTTCATAGAAGAAGAGTTATGTGCATCATTCTTTCCTTTTAGCACAGTTTTGAATACCTTGTTTGTTGATTTTCGCAAACTATGAATGACTTTGGAAAACTCATTTGAAAGAGATGAAGGTTTCTTAGGAGTTTTCTTTTTCATCTTCTAAAAACAAGGTTTAACAGAGGAAATTTTTTCTTGATACCTTGTGCACACTGTATCTAGATGATCCTGATTTGTACACAAGAGAACCAAACCATTTGGTATGTTCTTGCATTTTTTTATACCATCGGAGTGACTTGAGAATGATATAGATTCAGGAATAGCTTGCTGAAGATGCCTAGAAGAGTTAATCGAAGAGGTACGATGTATCTTAGTAGGATCATAATTGTGTGAGACAACAATTTCTTGTCTTAAAAACCGCAGTTGACATTCCAGATCATCAATCTTTTTAATCAAGGCTTCTTTTTCCAGTTGAAACTCTTCTGGAGAAGTAAGATTGTTTATCATAGAATAATTGTTGGGAGGACAAGTATGATTATCAGCAAGGAAGTTAAGAGAACCTTCACAGATATTTTCCTCTGGACATTAGTCAAGAGCAGCCATTCATGCTTTAGTTAACTCATTAAACTTCTCATTGGAAAAAATGGAAGTATCATGGACACTTCTATAGCACTTGGAACAAGTTTCATTATCATAGTTTTTATGAACTATTCCGTTCCCCTTATTAATTGAATGATTTTTCTTTTGAGACTTTCTTTTACTCTGTCTGAGAGTCTTCTTTAACTGTTGTATAAACAGTGAAAGAGTAGAATTAAAGCACTTCTCATCTCTTGAATCAATCAATTTAGGACGTCGAGACTTTTTATCAGATGTAGCAACAGAGTTGGCTATCAAGTGACGTTTTTCTCTTTGACATAGTTCAAGATCGAAAATCTTTAGCTTTCCAACAAGAGTATTTTTGGAAAGAGTATCAAGGTTATTTCCCTCAACGATGGCATGCTTCTTAGAATCGTATCTAGATGGCAGCGATCTGAGAATTTTCATCACAATTTCTTTTTCAGGAATAGTCTTACCCAATGCAAAAGATGCATTAAAAATTTCAGACACTTTGTGATTAAACTCATCAAACGAATCTTCATCTGCCATACGAAGGTTTTCCCAATCGAAATTTAGGTTTTGAAGCCTAGCTTCCTTTTCACTGGTATTTCCTTCAAATACGATTTCTAAGATATCCCAAGCATCTTTAGACCGAGTACACGTAGTCACATGGTGCTGAAGATCTGGGGTAATGGCATGGATGATAACATTTAACCCGTCAGAATTTTTCTTTGCAGCGAGAATCTCGGCAGGTTCGTAAGCACCAATATCCTTTGGAACAGTTGCATCGCCTTCTGCAACAACCGGTGGATTATAGCCATTAACTACATAAACCCATGATTGAAAATCACGCGCTAGAAGAAAGGCACGCATAGAAATTTTCCACCACAAGTAATTTGAGACATCGAAGACTGGTGGTACGTTTATGGAGATAGCACTTCTGTCCATATTCAGATCGCTACAAACACAGACCGATAAGGTCTTTAACGTGTTTGCATGCTCTGATACCAATTGAAAAAGAGGGGGTCTAACAACCACACCCAATAATTCGTTTGGCATTCTAAATTGACAAACTCCAATATACTTTCTAGAGAATCAACTAGACAGTCAGACTCAATCTATAGAAAAGTATATCAAAGAGTTTTATATCTCTTTCTCTCAATTCAATCTGCAATCAGCAAATAGGAATTTGCGACCCCAATTGAATATAAGAGAAATAACTTGAACGGTACCAAAGACCAATGTTCAAGGATCAATCAATTTCAATCAACAACCAAAGGTTGGATTTCCCAATTGATCGATTCAACGCACAACCTGTGATATTTCAATTATATAACAAAATATAATGCGGAAAAGAAATAACACAGACACCAGAATTTTGTTAACGAGAAAAACCGCAAATGCAGAAAAACCCTGGGACCTAGTCCAAATTTGAACACCACATTGTATTAAGCCGCTACAGACACTAGCCTACTACCAATGAACTTCGGACTGGACTGTAGTTGAACCCTAATCAATCTCACACTGATTCAAGGTACAGTTGCGCTCCTTACGTCTCTGATCCCAGCAGGATACTACGCACTTGATTTCCTTAGCTGATCTCTCCCACAACTAAGAGTTGCTACGACCCAAAGTCGAATACTTGATAAACAAATCTGTCTCACACTGAAAAGTCTATAGGAATATATAAATCTATCTCCCACATAAATACCTACGAGTTTTGTTCCGTCTTTTGATAAATCAAGGTGAACAGGAACCAATTGATAAACCGAACTTATATTCCCGAAGAACAGCCTAGTATTATCAATCACCTCACAACAATCTTAATCGTATGGTAGATGTTGTGGAATCACAAATGATGAGACGAAGATGTTTGTGACTACTTTTTATCTTTCCTATAGGAGAATAAATCTCGAGCCAATCTTAAAGGAGTTTCCGAGATATACACAATTGTGAATTATATGTGCTTAAATGGATATTCCCTAAAATCAGCTCGATATCTCAAGGAGTTTCCGAGATATACACATTTTGTAATCACTTAGGAAAGGACAATTGTGCTTAAATGTTATATCTAACGAAAGAGTAAAGCATTGACTAAGGGGGAGAAACATATCATATGATGATTTGTAGTTATTTGGACTACAAAGGGAGATAACAAAGACGTGCGGACTGAAAATCTACCCATCTCACCTTTAGGGGGAGTATTAGCTTTGTTATTTAAATATCTTAAACAACATTTTGGATTGAATATATGCAGGGTATTGTGACGTTGAAACTTGGAATCAAGCGTATGTGTTTGTACCCTTAATATTCTACACAAATAAATGGGCTAACCTAGGCCTACAAGGCTCCTACTACTAGCAAAGGAGGATTCATTGGGCCTAACGTGCTTCCCTTGTTTACCCAAGTATGGCTAACTAGGCCTAACAAACACCCCATGTACAAGCCCATGGGCTAAAAAGTTTCACAACACAAGCGTTCCACTTCACCCTTGACACGTCATCAGAGGTGCCACGTCACCAGCGTGACACGTCAGAAAAACAGGTGCCACGTCAGCACATGTGATGATGGGGCAGGTGCCACGTCAGCATAACACAGTTCTCACAGCGCCACGTCAGCAGATGATGACGTGGCAGTCGCCACGTCAGTAGGCAAAATGACATGTCAGTCGCCACGTCAGCAGGCGAGATGACGTGGCAGGTGCCACGTCAGCACCATGCGCCACGTCAGCAGGTGAGACGACGTGGCAGGTGCCACATCACTAACATCCGCCGGCGGCCCAACCCAGCGGCAATCGGCGATTAAGCGTGTATTAATCGGCGATTAATTGAAGATCGGAGGCGATTAATCGGCAATTAATCGGCAGCGTGAAAATATTCGGTGTATGTCGATACAACTTAAATCCGTAATCCCGATTCGGTGTGGCACAACGCAGCTTAGTTCCGCAGCCCTTGGGTGATTACACCCGCTTCTCTTATACCTTTTGGTTATCCACACCCCATTGTAATTCCTTAACCATAATGGAAGTTTCTGGAATATTCTGGGAGCCATGCAGGGGATGAATGCCAGAGCCATGCAACCATGCAGTCATGCAGGAGAATTATGGCAGGGAGGCATGCAGGGTCAGTTACTACAAGAGGCATGCAAGGGCCAGTTGTAACAGCTGCCATGCAAGATCATTTACTGCAATTCATGCCTGCATCTGAAACGGAAATTGATAACCTATAAATGGATGGTTTGACAACCAAAAAGGTAAGCAATCTTCCATACCAAATACTCCTGTGAAAAATCCATTACTGACTTTAGCATCGGAGGGTTTTTTGCAGGTACCCCCCCTTTTTCTCCATAATTCAACTGAAGATCGAGGTCACGGATCGATTATCAGCAAATTCATCCTACAAATTTCTGTGTTTGGGGTAGAAGTAATTTTACTTTACAAACAGTGGCGCCGACGAAGGGTTTCGAGAAAAGATAATCGCGTTTTACCAAATCGAGTTATGGCAATAGTTAGACAGACCGCACGAAGGTCTGATTCTACCAGCAATTCCCAACCGCGCAGGAGACGCGAAATTGAGAGAAACGAAATTGAAGTTCAATCTGCACATGCTATACCCGCTGGAAACAGACAGGGTCAAAATCATACTCATAACAGATCACTGGATCATGGACGCAATCGAGATCGTTTTCGTGACAGAGCTCCAGATATGAATCGGAGAAAGGAAAAACAACAGGCGATCGATAATGAAGTTATTGACGTTGATGGGGAAAACCCAGGTATTCGTGGAAACAAAGGGTATGCGTTCGGCAGCCCATCTAGGAGGAATCGCAATCGAAAGGATCTGCGTGATGGCCGTACCACGACTCCCAGTATAGAGGAAGAACAACTACCGAATCGGCTAGACGAGCTAGAGAAGGAGAATGCTCTACTGAGATTAGAACGTGAAAACCAACCTCGGCCTAGGTCTGGTATTTTGAATAATCAGAGGGTGATAGGTGTAGAATACACCGTATTTACTATCTAGAGTTTATGCTTTCTTTGCTATTTTTCGTGTGAATTATGTATCTTATGCGTGTTTTTGAGTTATTAGGTACTTTGGAGTCATGTGACTAGAAACAATAAAAATCGGAGCTTAATTCATTGTCTCAAGTAGTTTAAGAATTGACGGAGTCGAAGCGCGTAAAGACACAAGGTTCTAATATGTCAAAAGAGCAATTTACTGGAGCACCAGGCATCTACTACTTGGGGCTGGTAATATGCCACAGTTGAGGATTACTAAGAAGAGCCCACTACTTCACTTGGGGCTACTTATTCACATTTACAACCTAAACTACAGAACTAGGTCGTGTGTCTCATTTCCTAAGTCAGTTCAGGTCCATAGCTTTACCTAATTCTTTTCTCTATCGCTGCATCAAGGAGCAACTACCGGCTAGCCATGGTTCCGTAATTACAAGAGCATTTCGAGAGCAATACAGAGAATGGCCATTGAGGATGAACTGTAATGAGAGTTCGATGGTTGGGGAAGTTTCTGTCGAGAAACGCCGGAAAGAAGGATGAGCTCTGCCGCAAAGATTCTCTGAATTCAGGAAGGTTTAGAGGAGTGGGTTTGATTCGATTGACTTGGCAGCAAACTAGATGAGTTTAAAGGTTTGAATAATGTATGAACTCGTGTTTGCAGGGATGCATCAGCATAACGCACATTTAGTGCTCGATAGAATGCCTGAACCACAGACCGTGTCTAGCCGTAGCCAATGGTGCTCTGGAGGATTGTGTTCAATGGGTCTGGGTACTATGAGCTTGTTGGTAGCTGAGTTTATTGGAATTTCAGGGTTAGATGCATGATTAGGACAGGGTAGATTTTGTGGTTGCAGTTGATGGGGTTTGCCATGGGATTGTCGATTGGCAGGGAATGAATGAAATGGGTGTTGCAGGTGCAATGATGGAGTAGAATCGGCTGTACGTAATAATGGCAGTGATGGAGCAGTTTAGGTGATGGAGTTTCTTATCAGAGTTCGATTTCAGTGGTGTTGCTGCCGTTAATGGCAGTTGCGATTGTCAGTGACAAATGGACGAGGAGTTGGTTGCGATGGAAAGAATTTCAGAGAGTCCATGACACTAATGAACTGTGATGTTGTGACTAGGTATGAATTGAAGCTGGAGGCTTAAGTTGGATAAGAGGTTGTTGTGTTCAAGTAAGAAGATTGAATGGGTTCTGGTGCAATGGAGATTGGAGGATTCTGAAGCCAATGATTGAAGTCGAGAAGAACAAGAAGCAGCTGAGCACTACAGGGAGAAGCCAAGTGTGCTGCAACTGTGTTTAGTTCAAATGGTGGTTGTGGTGTTTTGTAGCTGGAGTTTGGGTTGCTTTTGAGATCAAGATGGAACTGGTGGGGTGTGCAAATGGAAGCTGAAATGGAAGGAAGTTGCAGGTGGTGCAGTGAATACAAGAGCAAGAAGGCGTTGGAGCTGAGCGGATTATGGAATTGAAGCTGAGAGAATGGTATGAAGTTATAGCCGGAAATGGTTGTGCAGCTCAGTGAGTAAAGCTCGAATTGAGATGTGCTGCTGTGACATTGAGTGATCCTGTGAATTGGTGTTAGTGGCGTGAAACAAGTTTATTGGTGCAGCTGAGAATGGTGGCAACTACAGGGTTCTGGTGGTTGTGTTACTGAAGAGTGCAGGCTTGTAACCTGAGCATGGAGTGATGATGGTCAGGGAGAAGACGGAGCTTTAGGTTTGATGCTTGAGAAATGGGATGAACTCGTAATGGTTCATGACTGAGATGGAGTTATAAATGCAGGTACTGGGCATGGTACTGCAGATGCTGGTGCTGTTGTGCAAGGTCAATTGAAATGGATTTGCAGTTATCGAGTTCTGGCAAGATTATGAAGATAGTGCTGCCATTCTGAGCAGCATTAGATTGATGCTATGCTTGCCAAGAATACAGCTAGGAAGCTACATAAAAAGTTTGTGCTGCCAAGGGATTGTGATAGAGATGAAGTTGCAGCTGCTGCAGAATGGATATGAACTTGTGCTAAGAGCTTGAATGGGATTTTGGTGGAGTTTCTTGAGCTGAGAAGAAGGAATTGCAGCTGATGTTATTGGCTGGAGTTTGGAATTATGCTGGCAATGTTGTTTTGAAGGCTTGAGACAGAGATAGGTGCACAAGAAGCAGTTCAGGCTGGTAATGGTAAAGGTCTGGAATGCAATGGTGAACTGGAAACTGCAGAAATTGTGCGAAAACGGAGCAGAATTGGTGCACCGATGGTACTACTTCCGGTTGTCGGATTTTGGAAGTTAAAGTATGAATCTTAATATTTCAGTAAATCACGAAGGGGGTATGTGTTGGATGCATGATTCGGCCGCGGCACATATGAGCTACGAGTCGCGCTTTTGGGCGCGTTTTCGCAAGAAATGAGAATTGGTTTAGATGGTATTTTGTGATTGTTTGAATTGCAGAGTTATGGAGATGAGCTGCTGGGAGTGTGCATTTGCTGGTGACAGTTTCCGATGGTTCAGGTGGTCGGAGACAAATAATCCGGTGGACGGATTCCGGCGGCTGATGACCGGATTCCGGCGATGACGTCAGCAACCCGGCGACCAGTTTTGACTCGAATTTCCAGAGACTTATTTTCTATACATGGGCTTGGTGGACCACTTGGAGATGGGTTTTTAGAAGATTTGACCTAAATTTGGAAAGAGTATCCTTTTGGAATTGAAGAAACATATAAATAGAAAAGTCTTTCTCGAACCTAGAGATATCTTCATTAGGGAGACTTCTACTTGTTTTCTAGGGTTTCACATGATAGTTTTCTTCTTTGCTTTCTATGATGATTTCCGAAAACACAAGTAACTAAGTTTTTATTATTGGTTAAAGATGTAGTTGGATTTTGCAACCAAGTTATGATTTTTATGAATTAGTTTTCTCTCAATATTATCGTTTGATTTCTACGGGTTATAATAATTGCATGATTGATGTATTGCAATATGATTGAATGTTTGTTTAGTCGAGTCTAGAATTGATTGAACTCACATCCATGTCTATAGCTATTTTAGGGTTTTTCATCAAGCGATAACCTTGAATACGAGTAGTATGATATGATTCTAGGTTGTAGTGATACATCCTTGTAATCATATGTAGAAATTGACCTTTGTTCGAATTGTTTGCGCAATGTATTACAATTGCATTGATTAGCCTATTTCTGAAACTTAATGCTCCTAGGAATTGAACTTGATTAGCGCAAGGCGTTAGGTTATTCTTTAGGTAGAATTCACATACGCAGCTCTAATGTGTGTGTTGATGACTTAGGAAATTACGGAGTATTCTTGCAATTAGGTATTCTATGGCTTTTGATGATAGCGAGATTAAATACGAATTCTATTCATATATTCATAAACTTGTTTACAATTGAAGATGAAACCTTTATCCAATATTTTCACATCCTTGATTTGCGTGTTTACTTTTATTTGTTTTGCTTTTATTTTATTTTAGTATATAAAAATCAGCAACCCCCCGGTGTTTTATATAGGAAACCGAAACATATTGACAACCAAGACCTCTCTGTGGGAAAGATCCTTTCTTGCCCTTGCTTCATTATATATTTTGAGTAGTAAGAAAGTGTAATTTATTTTTGACGCCTACGACAACGGTCAAATTTTGGCGCCGCTGCTGGGGAGGCAGCGGTTGTCACTTGTTTTTGGTTTCTTATTTTTGTTTTTTTGCTTTTGTTTTACTTTTTTCTTATTCTTTGGTTCTTAACCGAGTTTTGAGAATCTCGTTTCAGGTACCAATTCTATATCTATGGACGGAGCATATTGGAGCAATCAATACGGCTTTCAACCTCAACAATATGACAACTATCACCCTTACGGGGAGTACAATCAAAATCAATCCTTTGGTTATGATCAATACTCCACGTACCCTTTTAGTTGTTCTCATACATTCCAACCTTCTTATGGTGGGTATGTAAGTGAGCAACCACAAAGAGGGGAGACTAGTTGTACTCCTATTAATTTTTTCTCTAATTTGGTAGATGAAATGCAACAATTTATGGACAGCACGGAGTCAATTCGTAGACAACCAAGCGTGGAACCAATTTCATCGATCGAATGTGCTCATAGTATGTTTGGCCCAATTTCTGATCGTAGTAATGATCATCCACCCATTCAAAGGGAATATAATTGGTCTAACAATACTGGAGTAAGTAATTCTACTTTTTCTTTGTCGAATGAGCTTTACAAACAAATGGAACACTATATTCAGAATTTGGATGGATCACTCCAAGAGCTTCAAAGAGGTGTTTATGACGTAAGAAAGGGCATTGATGAGTACAGGGAGGAAATGAATAATTATGTTGAAAAAGGCGAACCTTTGGGGACTTTTGTTGATATTTGTGTAGTTAACTCAACTCTTGATCTTAATAATGATCATTCACCTATTCAAAAGGATGAGTTAGAGATTAGCAACACTAAATTCAGCGACGAACAAGATTATGTTGACTATGATAGTGATGATTATTATGAAAATACATCGTTTGAACCAATTTATGGTGACATCCCCGAGGAGTGTACAATGGAGTCTTTTTGGGATCAAGATGAAGATGAAGAGGAATATGTCGACACTTGTGTAGATTACTCAAGCATTGATCTTAATAATGATCAAGAGCCTATTCAAAGGGTGGAGCTTGAGGATGATGCATTTTCGAGTGTTCTAAAAAAATTTCTTATAATAAAATTTGGATCCGCAAAAGAGTATGTGCCTTACAACAAAGAGGAGTATGTTGAGAATGAGACCGATTTGACCAATATTGTGGAAGACCCAATTGAACTTGTGAATGATTGTAATGATGATGTTTATGTCGAAACTTTGGTTAAGGCAGAAACGGACGAAGAATGGTTGCAAGGTTTGATAGAGGACCATGATATACAAGAGGTGAATAATTCACTTGAGTTTTTCAAGGATGAAGAGGATTCCGTGATACAAGAGATTGTGCAAGGTTTGTCTAACCCTTTGCCTATTGTTTCTTCTCCTTTACCTCTTATTGGTTTGAATGTATGTGCTTCGAGAATATTGTTGAATGACTTTGTTTCTCGTTTTCCGCCATTAGAGATACTTGATTCTCATACTATGCAGGTTATGGAACAAGAAACCGTGGAAGTGCCCGACTTCTATATTCTTTATACACTTCCAAGTGTGGACAAGAATAAGTGTGGGGAAGCTTTTATCGGTTCATAGCTTCACTTTTGCTTTATTGTACTAATATTTGTGTGAAGCTAGTGTTTCCAAAACAGGTTCTATGGAAGGATCCCCAACTTTTCAGATTGTTGGTATATGGGGAATGAATGTTGCAAGGATATAGTCGGGCTGACGACTTTAAACCAAGCGCTGCATGGGAGGCAACCCATAGGTTTTGTATCTCTTATCTTTTAATTTTTCTTTTCTTGTTTTTAGTTTTTTCTTTTCGCATCTTGTTATATGATTTCCCACCTTGATTTTCTTTGGACGATTCAATTTACATTGAGGACAATGTAAAGTTTAAGTGTGGGGAGTGGTTAAGCATTTGCGTTGTAAATTTTTCAAATTTTTCAACTTTTGTGTAAATAGTGAATAAAAACTCCAACTTGTGGTTAGTTTAGAGTCACATAGTATACATGTCGCTAAGATTACATCGAGAATCTCATAATAGTGACTGAACTTAGAGATGACAGAGAACATGATCGGGTTTCTTACTTGTATGAGAGTTAAAGTTGGATTTAACCATGCCAGTGGCAAATAAGGTGCAGACTGAATTCGGTATTAGAGTAGTGGTACCCTATAGTGGAGACTACCTATGTTACATAATGTGAGGCACCAACCTTCAATTCTTTGTACCTGTCTAAATTTGTGCTTTTAGAGTGTGTGTCACCGTACGTAAATTCCGGGCAGAATGGTGAGTTGTCCAATCTCCCACCATAGAAGCACTATTTTGATCTCTTGAGTGCTATTTTTATCAACCATGTTGGTGACATCGAATTGCTAACTCACATACCACTTGTAATCTTGTTCGCAGTTAGCACCATCCACCTTATCTCTCTCTACACCAACAGGTCCATAGAAACACCATCATCATCAACAAGAGGAGCATCACAAATTCGAAGGAAAGTTGAAGACGTTCAAGGTTTACAAGCAACAATACAGAATTGAGCAGATTTCAGATTTTATGTACGAGAGCGAATATTATCAAGATGAGATTTCGAGAAGTTTATGATATCGAGACATACAAGTTGTGAAGAATCAAGCGGTACAACACTTATACCATGGCCTTTGTACTTACATTTTTATTGTTTTTTGTATTTTATTTTTCTCTTGTCTCATACAAAAAAAAAAAAAAAAAAAAAAAAAAAAAAAACGAAAATTAAAATTAAAATTAAAAAAAATATATATATGATAAAAAAAAAGAAAAAAAAGAAATATATTTTGGGTTTGTATAGTTAGTTTTTAGTTTTGTATTCTTTCAATAAAGCCAATGGAAAGAAGGAATATCTATAATGAAGTTTCAAGCAACAAGAAATTAGAGGAAAAAAATCACATTGTCGAGATTCTACGAAGTTCGAGAGTTATCATCAAGAGTTGAAGACCGAAGACGAAGATGAAGACACCGATAGAAGACCGAAGACGTTTCTATGGATGCTGTGAGAGTGGTGCTAGCTGCACGCCGAACAGATAACGAGGTAAGTAAGCATATTCCAACCTTCGTTAAATGGTTGATTTCCTTTCGAAGAGATCGTCAGAAAAATGGGTTTTCAAAATTATAAAAGATGTGGGTTTTCAAAACATTCGGAGGGTTAAGCCTTCCTACCATTCAACGTGTCGCAGGATTCTCTCTTCATTCCAACCTGGACACATGTGTGACCCATAAAAAGCTGTTTATTATTGAGTGCAAATTCATAAAACCCTTTCTTGTGAGGCAGAGTCGAGACTTTTGATCACTCCGAACCCGAATTTTTGTCGAGAAGGGATGGTTATTTCTCTCTCAACTTTTAAGAATGAGATTATGTTCATTTATGTGTCTAACTTCTTATGACTAGTGTGCAGAATCTCTATGTCTTCTTAGCGCGTTGGATACTATCATTACGGAGAACTAGTAAGTTGGAAAAGCAGGTTTTGTGGGTATATCTCTAGTAAACCCTCACGAGACTATAACTCGTCCACTAGGGACACCTAGGGGTTTAAAGGCTTGTTATTTATGCTAAAAGTGACCGTAGCCTCGACGACACGGAGTTGTATGTATGTTTTAGAATTTATTTTGTTTGATTTGCTCGAGGACTAGCAAAGTCTAAGTGTGGGGGAATCTGATAGGTGTAGAATACACCGTATTTACTATCTAGAGTTTATGCTTTCTTTGCTATTTTTCGTGTGAATTATGTATCTTATGCGTGTTTTTGAGTTATTAGGTACTTTGGAGTCATGTGACTAGAAACAATAAAAATCGGAGCTTAATTCATTGTCTGGCGAGTTTAAGAATTGACGGAGTCGAAGCGCGTAAAGACACAAGGTTCTGATATGTCAAAAGAGCAATTTACTGGAGCACCAGGCATCTACTACTTGGGCTGGTAATATGCCACAGTTGAGGATTACTAAGAAGAGCCCACTACTTCACTTGGGGCTACTTATTCACATTTACAACCTAAACTACAGAACTAGGTCGTGTGTCTCATTTCCTAAGTCAGTTCGGTCTATAGCTTTACCTAGTTCTTTTCTCTATCGTTTGCATCAAGGAGCAACTACCGGCTAGCCATGGTTCCGTAATTACAAGAGAATTTCGAGAGCAATACAGAGAATGGCCATTGAGGATGAACTGTAACGAGAGTTCGATGGTTGGGGAAGTTTCTGTCGAGAAACGCCGGAAAGAAGGATGAGCTCTGCCGCAAAGATTCTCTGAATTCAGGAAGGTTTAGAGGAGTGGGTTTGATTCGATTGACTTGGCAGCAAACTAGATGAGTTTAAAGGTTTGAATAATGTATGAACTCGTGTTTGTAGGGATGCATCAGCATAACGCATATTTAGTGCTCGATAGAATGCCTGAACCATAGACCGTGTCTTGCCGTAGCCAATGGTGCTCTGGAGGATTGTGTTCAATGGGTCTGGGTACTATGAGCTTGTTGGTAGCTGAGTTTATTGGAATTTCAGGGTTAGATGCATGATTAGGACAGGGTAGATTTTGTGGTTGCAGTTGATGGGGTTTGCCATGGGATTGTCGATTGGCAGGGAATGAATGAAATGGGTGTTGCAGGTGCAATGATGGAGTAGAATCGGCTGTACGTAATAATGGCAGTGATGGAGCAGTTTAGGTGATGGAGTTTCTTATCAGAGTTCGATTTCAAGTGTTGCTGCCGTTAATGGCGCTTGCGATTGTCGCGACAAATGGACGAGGAGTTGGTTGCGATGGAAAGAATTTCAGAGAGTCCATGACACTGATGAACTGTGATGTTGTGACTAGGTATGAATTGAAGCTGGAGGCTTAAGTTGGATAAGAGGTTGTTGTGTTCAAGTAAGAAGATTGAATGGGTTCTGGTGCAATGGAGATTGGAGGAATCTGAAGCCAATGATTGAAGTCGAGAAGAACAAGAAGCAAACAGCACTACGAGGAGAAGCCAAGTGTGTTTAACCGTGTTTAGTTCAAATGGTGGTTGTGGTGTTTTGTAGCTGGAGTTTGGGTTGCTTTTGAGCTCAAGATGGAACTGGTGGGGTGTGCAAATGGAAGCTGAAATGGAAGGGAGTTGCAGGTGGTGCAGTGAATACAAGAGCAAGAAGGCGTTGGAGCTGAGCGGATTATGGAATTGAAGCTGAGAGAATGGTATGAAGTTATAGCCGGAAATGGTTGTGCAGCTCAGTGAGTAAAGCTCGAATTGAGCTGTGCTGCTGTGACATTGAGTGATCCTGTGAATTGGTGTTAGTGGCGCGAAACAAGTTTATTGGTGCAGCTGAGAATGGTGGCAACTACAGGGTTCTGGTGGTTGTGTTACTGATGAGTGCAGGCTTGTAACCTGAGCATGGAGTGATGATGGTCAGGGAGAAGACGGAGCTTTAGGTTTGATGCTTGAGAAATGGGATGAACTCGTAATGGTTCATGACTGAGATGGAGTTATAACTGCGGGTACTGGGCATGGTACTGTAGATGCTTGTGCTGTTGTGCAAGGTCAATTGAAATGGATTCGCAGTTATCGAGTTCTGGCAAGATTATGAAGATAGTGCTGCCATTCTGAGCAGCATTAGATTGATGCTATGCTTGCCAAGAATACAGCTAGGAAGCTACATAAAAAGTTTGTCTTTGCCAAGGGATTGTGATAGAGATGAAGTTGCAGCTGCTTGGCTGAGAATGGATATGAACTTGTGCTAAGAGCTTGAATGGGATTTTGGTGGAGTTTCTTGAGCTGAGAAGAAGGAATTGCAGTTGATGTTATTGGCTGGAGTTTGGAATTATGCTGGCAATGTTGTTTTGAAGGCTTGAGACAGAGATAGGTGCACAAGAAGCAGTTCAGGCTGGTAATTGATAGACACATTTTTTGTGTCTGAATTGTCCTCAGTGCTGGTATTGTTGGAACTCGATTTTTGTACTAATATTGTGTTTTTATGCATTTTTAGGTATTTTTGGAAATAAATATTTGTTGGAAAATTCGGCTCGAAAAGTTGCTCGGAGCACCTCCGGAAGACACGTGTTATTCGGACTCTCGTCTTTGGATAAGGGGTAACCCAATTAATAAGGGGCACCCCCAAGGAGGCACCTGCTATTCGCACCCCAGAACAGGATAGGGGACTTCATCTTCTCCATTTCAAAAATCAGAAATTGGCGGGAAAAGCTTGGTTTCACGGGCAGAATTAGGGTTGCAAATTTGAAGCTCTTCCCGTGAGACTAAAGGGCTGGAATTGATTGGGTACTCTCATATGGGCTAGACAGGAATGATATAGGAGTTGGTTTCGTTCCAGTTTGGCTGGAATTGCCGCGAGAAGGAAAACAGGGTAACACGCTCACGAGGAGATATTCACGGGATTTTGGGAAGTTTCCGTGTGCTACAAACATATAAACTCATTCTAAGTTGTGTTGGCAGCGTGTAGGAGTGAATCTTCATACAACAGACGCGTGAAGAGTTGATTGAGGGAAGAAAATATTCCCGAAAATATTATTTTCATTGCCGAATATTGAGATGATTATTACGAGTTATTACAAGGGATTTTCATCGCCTGTTGTGTATAAATAGCGTCTTGGGGTAGCACAGAAGAGATATGGAGAGATTGGGAGCAGTTTAGCACAACACAGAGTCGAGAAAATCTAGTTCCAGTGAACTACCATTTCTGCTGCTGCATCTCTGAAGAACGTGAAGAACGGACCACCAGAGGCAGTCGTTCTTCTACAGTGTCTACGACACTTAGTCGAGGGTCGTAATACGGAGGGGGCAGACTTAAAAGAAGTAACGGTTTTATCATTCCTTGTAACAATATTTGCAACACTTATAATCGTTGCAAACACTTGATTTTCATTATTTTCTCCTTTTCATCATTTGTACACCTCCTTTGAGCAATAAAAATGGATTTTGAGCGTGTTTCCAACATGATGAGCTAGAACCCATCACTGGGACGACGGAGGAAGACAAATTTCATACATGGGTAATTTTAATTAATTCTTTATTTGACTTTTGCACTAATTAAAATAGAATTATGATTTGATTAAATTGGTTGTTATTCAATTAGATAGGTTATGCTTTGTTTAGATAATCTATGCTTAGGGATACAACTAATATTTTGAGAATCAACTTTGGCAAAAATAAGAGTCCATGTTTTTATTTGTTGAGCTATAATTGTTAAAAGAATTAATATTTGAACCTTTTGTTATGAGTTTGGCTAATCTCGAATCCCAAGAACTCTCTCCGTCTTGTGACATAAATTGTATATATTCTGTATTTTTATTTATTTTTCTTTATTAAATCCTAAGATCGATTTCATCAAGTCCGAGTGAACGACAACCCTACTACCACTTTCTACAACATTATTGAGTCACATCAATTTTTGGCGCCGCCGACGCGGACTTGTGTATAGATTTGTTTTTAGGTTTTATTTTTATTTTTATTATTTTTGTTCTTTTTTACGCCTTTTGGTATTTCTTGTTTGTTTTCAGATTTGGAACTGAGCTAAAGAAAAGGGGAGAAATCGGTGAAAACAAAAGCGAAGCCAAAGAAAAAAAAAGAGGAATCCAAAAGGAGTAGAAGATTTTGTATATTATTTTATTTTATTTTTTTTAGAAACTGTAATTAGGTAATTATTTTTGTAATCTTTTATTTTTGGACATTTTTATTTTTTTTTATCTTTGGACTTGGACATTGGACATTTTTTTAAACCCTAAGGAAGGGTTATTTAAATACAAACTGAACAGGGAAGGACGACGATTACGATATCGTCTCGGCCCCTCGGGTTCGTACATGACATAGGAGTCGTGGCCCGAGTCGACTTCAACGGTTCATCCCCGTCCGGAACGGAGGTAAGAATTCTAAACACCCGCGAATCCCCGCCAGCGGGGTTTACTGGATGATTTCGTGTGAATATATGTCGAGGAACTGAATCCGGCTGCTTTAAATTCCTAGTAAAGGGCAAGGACTGGACATACAAGATAAGGGTTCGGATTTCATCACCGTTCTCTTCTTGCCCGCCTTAGGAAAACGAAACCAAACACGAACCTAAGCCTAAAATTTTGACTAGAACGAGACCTATAGGGTAACGAGCTTAATAGGAAAGTCGTTCGAAAAATATTGGTTACTCTTTTGAGCATACTTCGAAGTTCATGATGGTTTCTGTGAGTTGAATGCGTGATTGCGCCGCCTTGTAATGCGGTGAGGCCTTGGGTATCAAAGCTCCACGCAGCTTCCCTCGCCTCTATTCAACTTACTTAAACTCGGATTGATTCCAGAGGGGTTTGCTCGGATTGTAACGAATTCCCTTTCGAAGGATTAGAAGCTGGTCTAGAAAGCAATCTAAGTGGAGCCATCATGCTTTTGTTTGCTAGAAATCGCAGGTTTTGTTTGTGGTCGAGTCAGCCTTGTTTGTGTTTGTGTAGAATTCCCTTGCAGTTAGGATGTCAAACTGGTATAGCCAATACAACGAATATCCAATCGAACAATATGGACATTACTCTTTTTATGACCATAGTGTGAATAGTGGTTGGGAACGCCAATCTTTTGAAGGTTATGGGTCATACCATGGTGAGCCCAATTACTATCCACACGTGCATCAGTCTTACGAGCAAAACGATCCTCCAATTTCTTTAGAAGAGTCTCTCAAGAGTTTCAATGAGTCAACACAGAAGTTTCACTTATTTATGAAAGAGACTTATAATATCCCGCTTCGAGGAAGAGTCCGTAGAGCGATCAACTAAGATTTCTCTAGAAGAGTCCCTCAAGCAATTTACTGAGAGTACAAATAGGATTGTGGAAAAATTTGCTCAAGATAGTCTTAAATTCCAATATAGTGTTCCCAATACCACCCTTGAAAATAAGGACAGTTATTTACATAATCAAGATGACGAGGATAAAATTGGTAACACTACTTGTCTAGATGAGGTTCAACCATTTTCATATTATTATGATGAGGATAGTGTTGATGAAGAATTTGAAATCAGTAGGCATAGTGATCAGGAATTTGTTACTCCAATTGAGCTTAATGATGATAATATTTCTAGTTCAAATCCAAATAATTTTAATAATTATTCACCTATTCAAAAGGATGAGGATTTGACTAGAGATACCCCGTTTTAGACGATGTAGTATTTCCTTTTGATTACGAAGCCAATGATGGTTTAGAGGAACGAGTATATTTTGAGTCTAGCGATTTAGAAACAATAGACTTAGAAAAAGAAAATGAACTCGTAGAGATGAGTGAGGATGTACCTGATTTAGAAGAATCAATTGACCATTTTCGGAATCGATGACCTTGAAATTAGGGAAGTTGTGACTAGTCTTTCTAGAGACACCGAAAACTCTAAGTTTGGGGGTGATTATCATTCTCCATGTGCTTTAACTCTTAGAAAAGTCCCTAACTTGGGACTTGACATATGTGCCTCAACCATTTTAAAAGATTATCTTCATACACTTTTTCCGGAACCTAGTTGTGTCCATAAAGAAGTTCAGTTGTTAGAAACCCATCCTCTGGTTGATGTGGTTAACCCAGGCTATGATACCACGATTGACTTTGTTTTCCCACCAAAAATCTTCCTTCCAATTGTGGGAACATATAAGTTTCAGATGTGTCAATTATTAAGTTTTGAGACTAAACCTAATTACTTTAGGATATTAGGGTCGACACATTTGCTTAAGGAAGACCACCAATCTTATTGTGGTCAGCTGTGTAAGTCAAAACTGATTGACTTAGAGGATCCTCAATTATTCAGGTTATTATTATGTGCTTCTAAGTTTTTATTTGAGTTTTTCCAGACTCTAGAACCTGAACATTCAGATATAACTTATGAGGAAACGTAACCCATGAAAATATGTTATCTAGACCCTTTTATAAAGCCTGAACCCAAACCACAACTAGATGTAGTTGTCTTAAAAATAGATAAAGGTGTGTTGGATATCTTCCTGGTCTGTTGGAGTCTCCTCTTCTTGTGGTTAGCACTTTTTGATCCGATGACCCATTATTCCGATTGTTGCTATATGATTCTTTGAGGTGACTAATTCCTTCGATGTCCTGGTCAAGACTTTAAACTTAGCACTTCTTGGGAGGTAACCCATGCTCTTGCAACACGGTAATATCTTTCCTTACTCTTCAAGTGGTGACAGTTTCTCATTGTTCATGCTTTTAATTTCATCTTTAGAACATTGAGGACAATGTTAGATTTAAGTTTGGGGGTATGGGAGAAACTTTTTTGCAATAATTAAACTCCAGAGCCTAGAAATTTATGTTTATTAAGGATGGCACTAACCAATCTAAGTGGATGGAAGCATTTTGGTTGTAGGAGTTGAGGAACCAATCTGATTAGATGGCAACATCTAAAGAGTCTATTCATAAAAGCACAGAGCTCAGGTGTTAGAAATAACATGATAGTTTCACCATATCTCGTTGAGTCCTTTTCACTTCTATTTTTATTTTGTTTTGTTCTTGAAACTATGTTTCTCTAAGTGATTAGGTGGGGCCCACGAATCAAGTTGTTACCAATGCTAGGGTGAATTAGTGTGATTGAGATACTCAAAAAAAAAAAAAAAAAAAAAGAATGATGAAATTGAGACCAGACCATCAGACCAACCGGAATAAATTCAATAAAATCGACCACTGGAACCCTTGTATATGCCAGTTGTGTTGACCTAGAGTTAGGATTATCGACCACTGGTTCCCTTGTATATGCCAAAGTGTGTTGATATTAGTCAGACTAGTATCTCAGTCCATTAGGATAGGTTCATTTTGGCGGAGGCCTTCAGACAAATATGGGAAACACCATTCACTTAGTAAACATCAAAACCATCTATGTTTTTCTCTATATCCATCTTCTTGATCTATCCATGTGATTAGTTTTGACTCCGGGTATTGATGTCCATAGTGCGACTATCTGAGTAGAGCTCTGTCACTTTATATGAATTTTAGTATGCTTGAGTGCAAACTCGTGTACAAAGAATTGGAATTTCGCATCGTGGGTACTTCCTCCCGTAGTCAATAAGTATGCCAACCAAGGAGATTCTTTAGTGCCTTCCAAGGTTTTGTGTAGATAGCTAGGGTCGGAGTAAAGGTTTTGTGGGTACACCTCAGGTAAACCCTCCGAGACAACACTCCGCCACTAGGGCCACCTAGGGGTTCAAATGATTTTTATTTTCTCGAATAAATTTGCTCGAGGACTAGCAAATAATAAGTTTGGGGGTATTTGATAGACACATTTTTTGTGTCTGAATTGTCCTCAGTGCTGGTATTGTTGGAACTCGATTTTTGTACTAATATTGTGTTTTTATGCATTTTTAGGTATTTTTGGAAATAAATATTTGTTGGAAAATTCGGCTCGAAAAGTTGCTCTGAGCACCTCCTAAGACATGTGTTATTCGGACTCTCGTCTTTGGATAAGGGGTAACCCAATTACTAAGGGGCACCCCCAAGGAGGCACCTGCTATTCGCACCCCAGAACAGGATAGGGGGACTTCATCTTCTCCATTTCAAAAATCAGAAATTGGCGGGAAAAGCTTGGTTTCACGGGCAGAATTAGGGTTGCAAATTTGAAGCTCTCGTGAGACTAAAGGGCTGGAATTGATTGGGTACTCTCATATGGGCTAGACAGGGATGATATAGGAGTTGGTTTCGATCCAGTTTGGCTGGAATTGCCGCGAGAAGGAAAACAGGGTAACACGCTCACGAGGAGATATTCACGGGATTTTGGGAAGTTTCCGTGTGCTACAAACATATAAACTCATTCTAAGTTGTGTTGGCAGCGTGTAGGAGTGAATCTTCATACAACAGACGCGTGAAGAGTTGATTGAGGGAAGAAAATATTCCCGAAAATATTATTTTCATTGCCGAATATTGAGAGGATTATTACGAGTTATTACTAGGGATTTTCATCGCCTGTTGTGTATAAATAGCGTCTTGGGGTAGCACAGAAGAGATATGGAGAGATTGGGAGCAGTTTAGCACAACACGTAGTCGAGAAAATCTAGTTCCGAGGAACTACCATTTCGTTGCTTTGCATCTCTCAAGAACGTGAAGAACGGACCACCGAGAGGCAAATCGTTCTTCTACAAAGGTCTACGACACTTAGTCGAGGGTCGTAATACGGAGGGGGCAGACTTAAAAGAAGTAACGGTTTTATCATTCCTTGTAACAGTATTTGCAACACTTATAATCGTTGCAAACACTTGATTTTCATTATTTTCTCCTTTTCATCATTTGTACACCTCCTTTGAGCAATAAAAATGGATTTTGAGCGTGTTTCCAACATGATGAGCTAGAACCCATCACTGGGACGACGGAGGAAGACAAATTTCATACATGGGTAATTTTAATTAATTCTTTATTTGACTTTTGCACTAATTAAAATAGAATTATGATTTGATTAAATTGGTTGTTATTCAATTAGATAGGTTATGCTTTGTTTAGATAATCTATGCTTAGGGATACAACTAATATTTTGAGAATCAACTTTGGCAAAAATAAGAGTCCATGTTTTTATTTGTTGAGCTATAATTGTTAAAAGAATTAATATTTGAACCTTTTGTTATGAGTTTGGCGGAATCCTGAATCCCAGTAACTCTCTCCGTCTTGTGACATAAATTGTATATATTCTGTATTTTTATTTATTTTTCTTTATTAAATCCTAAGATCGATTTCATCAAGTCCGAGTGAACGACAACCCTACTACCACTTTCTACAACATTATTGAGTCACATCAGTAATGGTAAAGGTCTGGAATGCAATGGTGAACTGGAAACTGCAGAAATTGTGCGAAAACGGAGCAGAATTGGTGCACCGATGGTACTACTTCCGGTTGTCGGATTTCGGAAGTTAAAGTATGAATCTTAATATTTCAGTAAATCACGAAGGGGGTATGTGTTGGATGCATGATTCGGCCGCGGCACATATGAGCTACGAGTCGCGCTTTTGGGCGCGTTTTCGCAAGAAATGAGAATTGGTTTAGATGGTATTTTGTGATTGTTTGAATTGCAGAGTTATGGAGATGAACTGCTGGGAGTGTGCATTTGCTGGTGACAGTTTCCGATGGTTCAGGTGGTCGGAGACAAATAATCCGGTGGACGGATTCCGGCGGCTGATGACCGGATTCCGGCGATGACGTCAAACTCAACCCTACGACCCGCTTTTGACTCGAATTTCCAGAGACTTATTTTCTATACATGGGCTTGGTGGACCACTTGGAGATGGGTTTTGAGAAGATTTGACCTAAATTTGGAAAGAGTATCCTTTTGGAATTGAAGAAACATATAAATAGAAAAGTCTTTCTCAAACCTAGAGATATCTCCATTAGGGAGACTTCTACTTGTTTTCTAGGGTTTCACATGATAGTTTTCTTCTTTGCTTTCTATGATGATTTCCGAAAACACAAGTAACTAAGTTTTTATTATTGGTTAAAGATGTAGTTGGATTTTGCAACCAAGTTATGATTTTTATGAATTAGTTTTCTCTCAATATTATCGTTTGATTTCTACGGGTTATAATAATTGCATGATTGATGTATTGCAATATGATTGAATGTTTGTTTAGTCGAGTCTAGAATTGATTGAACTCACATCCATGTCTATAGCTATTTTAGGGTTTTTCATCAAGCGATAACCTTGAATACGAGTAGTATGATATGATTCTAGGTTGTAGTGATACATCCTTGTAATCATATGTAGAAATTGACCTTTGTTCGAATTGTTTGCGCAATGTATTACAATTGCATTGATTAGCCTATTTCTGAAACTTAATGCTCCTAGGAATTGAACTTGATTAGCGCAAGGCGTTAGGTTATTCTTTAGGTAGAATTCACATACGCAGCTCTAATGTGTGTGTTGATGACTTAGGAAATTACGGAGTATTCTTGCAATTAGGTATTCTATGGCTTTTGATGATAGCGAGATTAAATACGAATTCTATTCATATATTCATAAACTTGTTTACAATTGAAGATGAAACCTTTATCCAATATTTTCACATCCTTGATTTGCGTGTTTACTTTTATTTGTTTTGCTTTTATTTTATTTTAGTATATAAAAATCAGCAACCCCCCGGTGTTTTATATAGGAAATCGAAACATATTGACAACCAAGACCTCTCTGTGGGAACGATCCTTTCTTGCCCTTGCTTCATTATATATTTTGAGTAGTAAGAAAGTGTAATTTATTTTTGACGCCTACGACAGCGGTCAGAGGGTCCAATCTGTATGGCAACGCCTTGGAAGTCGGATTGAACCACAAATCGCAGATTCTAACAGAAATGTGATCAATCTTGATCGACCAGACAGGAATCTATTGGTCACCGGAGAATTACCGAAACGACCCAGGCGAGCAGGGGATCGGACAGCTGCAACTCAACTGAGCGCAGCCAGAACTACATCTCATTCAAAACGCCTCAGGAATGACGAGAATGAAACTCGAGACCAACACGACGAAAGTGAATTTTCGCACGATTACTATGCTCGTTCGGAGCAAGGCATGGATGGCAGAGAGACTACTGTGCACCGAAGAAAAAAAATGAGATCGGATAATTATATTCCACAGGACCTGGATTATGAGCAGGAAGGAAGTTCCTCAGATGGCGACCTAAACGCGATAACAGAAGCTCGTCTTGCCAAGATGATCGAGAAAGTGATAATGAAAAAACAATCCCGAGAAGAAAAGATGGAAAGGCTGCATCGAGCAGCAGGAGCTCCTTTCAAGCAGAATATCAGAGAATTCAGGCCGCCAATGAATTTTTTAGTTCCAAAATTACCGGAATTCGATGAGAAAACTGATGATCCAGATCAGCACGTTTTACACTATGAGACTGCCATGTCCTTGTGGCAAGACAAAATGACGAGTTGATGTGTAAAATGTTTCCGCAATCCCCGACAGGAGGAGCTATAACGTGGTTCAATCACTTCAAAGACAAATCGATCGGGACTTACCATAAGTCGATCGATGATTTTTTCTCTAACTATAAGTACAACAAATGTGACCGGAAAGGATGCCATTCACTGTTCCTTTTAGGAATTCGGAAGGAGGAAAGCATCAGACAAGCAAGAGTTAGCGGACGTGGATGGAGCCAACGACCAAGTTGTCATTGCGAGCATACAAACAAGCTTACCAAAGATGATCGAGAGGTGTGTATGGTTCTTTGGTCAAGAGACCACCAAAAACTTTGGAAGAACTATATGATTGAGTAGAAGAGTACGCCCGAGTGGAGGACGATTCTAAAGCTCGAGAAGAAGTTCACAAATCATCCAATCATCGAAACGATGGTAAGAGAGAAAAATCCAAGAACCATTCGAACGGACAGCATAATGATCGCGGGGATGTTCGAGAGAAAAATCAAGGTGAACGCATGGAAACTGGGTATCAGAAATTTCACGAGATGAAGCTGACCCCGCTGAGCATAAGTATCACAGAGCTGTACGAAAAAATACACAAGGATTTGAGACCCCCACGTCCTTTGGCAGCAGAAACACGAGATAAACGTGATAGGAGCAAATACTGCAAGTTCCATAAAGACCATGGTCACAAAATCGAGAACCGCCGCTCTTTGCGGATCGAGATTCGACGAATGATCGACGCCGGGAAGCCGCAACGATGACGTGAAAAGGACTTTGGAAAAGGTCCCTGGACAGTTTGGCACGACCAACGTGATTAACGCACATGTGATTAACGTCAGCCACGCCAGATCCATTCAATGACCAGGTGGGCATCGAAGACGAAACCAGGAGGAAGCTCGGGCATTGAAAGAATGGTACTTGACAAATCACATCGATTTTGTCAGCGGTAATGGAGCGAAACTCGGGAACTTGGATGCACAAAGATCGAGTTCTCTCGAGGCGGACATGATAGGTGTATATGCTCCCCACAATGATGCTATCGTTATAACTGCTTGGATTGGCATGTTTCGTGTACACCGGATTCTAGTTGATACAGGAAGCTCATTGAGCGTGCTGTTTTCAGGAGCTTACTCCTCTATGAATCTCCCACACGACTTGATCGAGGAGGATGAAAATCCAATTATCGGTTTCAGCGGAGAAGTTACAAAGGCGATTGGAAAAGTGAAGATACCTATAACAGTGGCTGACAAGTCCGTCTTGGGCACTTTCTTGTTGTTGGATTGCCAAGCACCCTACAATGCGATTGTAGGACGAGATTGGCTGCATGAGATCGGTGCAGTCACATCATCTAATCATCAATGCTTGAAGTTTATTACCCAAGAAGGAGTCGTGAAAGTGAGAGGCGACCAGATGGCCGCCCACAAGTGTCACGAGAGTGCAATGGACGAGTACAAGAAGTCAGAAGTTAGCGGAAACCGGATCATGCGAGTCGAATGAAATAGCAATTACGTAATCCTCTCCCTCCAGAATCATATAGGGGAGAGGACGGAGCTGAACCCCCAACGGTCGAGAAACTGATCGAGGTCCAAATTGGAGATGAGGAGCACAAAACAACGTTCGTAGGGGCAGACCTGCCTGCACATGAACGTGATGGTTTGATTACATTGCTAAGGGAAAACGCCGATGTTTTCGCATGGAGTTTCACTGAAATGCCTGGGATAGATCCGAATGTAGCCTGCCGCAGGCTAAATATCGATGAGAAGTTCCATCCTGTTCGACAGAAAATCAGGAATATGGCGCAAAGCAAAAAAGATGGAGTTATCGCAGTCGAAAAGCTGCTGAAGCGAGCTTTATTCGACCAAAGGCAATATCCACGCTGGCCGTCAAATGTCGTACTGATAGGTGTAGAATACACCGTATTTTCTATGTAGAGTTTATGCTTTCTTTGCTATTTTTCTTGTAAATTATGTATCTTATGTGTGCTTTTGAGTTAATTAGGTGCAATGGAGTCATTTGAGGCCAAAGAAGGAGAAATTAGCCATTTGGAGCGAAAAGCTCAATTCACATGCGAGTGAACAGAGAACTAGGCTGTCGGTAATCTGAAACCGACAAGCCAAACAATTTCATGGTAGCCCTTATCCAATTTCTGGGCGCCTTCAGTGATCCCGTTCATTACAACCCACAAATATTTCTCATCCTCATTATTTACAAATCGTGAAAGAAAAGAGAACTGAGAGGCGGCCATGGAGTTCGAACCGAGAGAGCAGCACTGGAAGAAATTTTGGCCGGAAATGGGTTTGATTTGAATTAGATTATACCAGCAACAGTGAAGGATTTAGGGAAAGAGTTGTGCCTGAGATGCAGCCGGAAAGAAGTTGTTTCTGATTGATTTCATATGGGTGTTTCACAGATTCTTGGAGTCGAAACGGAGTGGAGAAATGGGTTGTTGTCGGAATGTATGGAATGTGAATGCAGGGAAGGATCAGTGACTTTAGGAATCATCAGCAAGGTTAAAACTGAGTTACCAGCTTGTGGCACACAGGGTATTCGAGAAAATGTCTGAGAGACTTTGATGACGTAATGGTGCTTTGGGCGGAGCAGAGTTTCAGTGGTGGATTGTTGTTTTGGCAGGTATTGTGGTAATGACTCTCACTGGAGTTTGGTAATCGAGATGAGCAAAGGCAATGTAAGATTGCAAGTGTGTTTGATTGAATGAATGGGTGTGCTTTAAATGTGAAATGCAATGGCAGGAGAAGACCGAGTCAAGTTGTGTTGCTTTGCAAAGAGTGAAGGAGCTGACTTGGTGGTGCTGGTGAGGTTGAGATGCAGTGAATGAATGCTTATCAGTGTATGTGTGAGCTGATATGGCCTGGTAATGAATGGAAGTGGTGCCACAGATGGATGATTGTTAGGTTTACATGAAACTGGTGTTGTGGGTTTCAAGAGCTGAACTGGTGGTGGATGAAATGAGTTGAGTCGCTGCTGTTGATTTGATCCAAGGAGGGCAGGTTTGAACAGCTGCGGGGCAGATGATGGTGCACAAGAAGGAAATGAAGATGTTGCAGGTGGCATGAATGATATGGCAGAGTTGCAGCTGCAAATGGTGAAGCCTGTAAGCAGAGCAATTGCAGGTGGAATAGGGCTTGTGTTGCTGTGATGGTGTTGCACGGAATAGCCGAGTTGCGGCAGATTTGAGGAAACAAGGAGCTGAAGCTGTTGCCAGATGCAGGTGGTGTCAGGTGGTAGTAATGGTCTTGGAACTAAAGTGGAATGTTGCAGTGGTCTGATGGAGGGAATGGTGGCTGCTTGAGGTGGTTAAGCCATGGATTTAACTGGAGTCAAACGCTGCGGATCGATGGCATGGTAGATCGAGAAGGAGTGAGCTGTAATCGGGCAATGGACTGTAAGGCTATGATGTTGGTGCTGCAATGAAACAAAGGGAGTAGCAGCTGGAGTTGGAGCCGCAAGTTGCAAGGCAGTGCAATTGCAGGTCATGGGCTGGAGGCAAGGGAGAATGATGCTGTGACTGACTCTGAGCTGGACTGGTTGCAGGTCGAGAGGCAGTGGATGAACTGAAGTTGGATAGAATGAGCTGTGAGCAGATTGAATGGGTTTTGAGGTAAAGTGTTGCCCGGTGAATCGCGAAGGGAATGAGCCGGTGTTGTAAGTGTCAATGGCAAGGACTGGAGTTAGAATTCGAGTTGAATTGCGGGTGGAGCTGGTGGTTATGTTTGTTGGTCTGGTGGATGTCGTGGCCCGAGCGAGAAAGGATTTGTAGTCGAATTCTGTGGGAGACTCAAGTGGTGGTTGTTCAAGAATGTCATTGTTCAAAGCCAAGAATGATGTCAGGTTCGATGGGAGCAATCCTGGCAAGATGGAATTGAATTCAGTTTTTGGTGATGTCACTGGGTGGAATTATGCTCGTGGTTTAGATGGGGTTGAAATATTGTGTTAACCGCAATTGAACTCGCAGTCATTAACTGGTGCAAGTGTTTGCAGTTATGTATTGCAGCTTAAGAGCAATTGAATTCGTGGTTCTCGTGTTGATTGTTGCCGTGTTGTTGCCTAGATTGAATATGAGGTTTTGCAAGACCGAATGAACTAAATACGAGATAAAAGAAGTGATTATTTGGTTGTGACAGAATGGTTTAAAATGAGCTGGTACTGGTGAACTGAAATTTGCAGGCCTGAGGATGGAATGAAGTCAGCAAATTGCGCGAAAACGCAGCAAGAATGGCGAGGCGGTGGTACTAGTTCCGGTGCCGGATTTCAAACCGAGAGTGGGGATCGTAATGCTTCACCGAATCATGAAAGGGGTATGAGTCGATGCAAGGATTGATGGCCGGACATATGGGCTACGAGTCACGCTTTTAGGCGCGTTTTGCAAGAAATGGGAATTGGCTAAAATGGTTTTTGTGAATGTATGAATTGCAGAGAAGCGAGTTGAGATACTCGGGAGTGTAAAATGTCTTGTGACAGCCGTGAGCAGCCGAGGCAAGTTCAGGTGGTCGGAGATAATTTTCCCATGACCGTGACCGGATTCCGGTGATGACGTCAGCAATTCCTGCGACACTTTTCGGACCCAAAATTCCCGAGACATATTTTTCACTCCCGGGCTTGGTGGACCAACTTGGAGACGGGTTTTGAGAAGAATTAACCTAATTTTGGGAAAGTATCCTTATGGGGAGAAAAGCATATAAATAGAACTTTTTCTCTAAACCTAGATATATCTCCATTAGGGAGAACTCATACTTTTGGGTTCTAGGGTTTAGAAACATGATAGGTTTTCTCCTTCTTCTTGCTATGAACTCTTATGCCATGAGTAACTAAGTTTTTATTATTGGTTGAAGACGTAGTTGGATTTTGCAACCAAGTTATGATTTTTATGAATTAGTTTTCTCTCAATATTATCGTTCACTTTCTACGGGTTACAATAATTGCATGATTGATGGATTGCAATATGATTGAATGTTTGTTTAGTCGAGTCTAGAATTGATTGAACTCACATCCATATCTATAGCTATTTTAGGGTTTTCATCGAGCGATAACCTTGAATACGAGTAGCATGATATGATTCTAGGTTGTAGTGATACATCCTCGTAATCATATGTAGAAATTGACCTTTGTTCGAATTGTTTGCGCAATGTATTACAATTGCATTGATTAGCCTATTTCTCAAACTTAATGCTCCTAGGAATTGAACTTGATTAGCGCAAGGCGTTAGGTTATTCTTTAGGTAGATTTCACATATGTAGCCCTAATGTGTGTGTTGATAACTTTGGAAATTACTTTAGTATTCTTGCAATAAGGTATTCTATGGCTTTTGATGGTAGCGAGATTAAATACGAATTCTATTCATATATTCATAAACTTGTTTACAATTGAAGATGAAACCTTTATCCAATATTTCACATCCTTGATTTGCGTACTTTATTTGCTTTTTGTTTATTTTTATTTACACAAATCAGAAAATCCTCTGTTTTATATAGGAAACCATAACAACTTGACAACCTAGACCTCTCCGTGGATCGATCCTTTCTTGCCCTTGCTATATTTATATTTTGAGTAGTAAGAAAGTGTAAATTATTTTTGACGCTTACGACAAATGATCAAATTTTGGCGCCGCTGTCGGGGAGGCAAAGTTGTTAATTGTTTTTGGTTTCTTATTTTTGTTTTTAGTTTTGTTTTACTTTTTCTTATTCTTTGGTTCTTATTCGAGTTTTGAGAATCTCGTTTGTGTACCAATTTCTATGGACGGAGCATATTGGAGCAATCAATACGGCTTTCAACCTCAACAACATGAAAACTATCACCCTTATGGGGAATACAATCAAAACCAATCCTTTGGTTATGGTCAATATTCCACGCACCCTATGAGTTATTCTCATACATATCAACCTTCTTATGGTGGTTATGTAAGTGAGCAACCACAAGGAGGGGAGAATAGTTGTTTTCCTTATAATTTTTCCTCTAGTTTGGTAGATGAAATGCAACAATTTATGGACAGCATGGAGTCAATTTGTGGACAACCAAGCGCGAAACCAATTTCATCGACCGAATGTGCTCATAGTATGTATGGCCCAATTTCGATCGTAGTTATGATCATCCACCCATTCAAAGGGAAGATAATTGGCCTAACAATACTAAGTAAGTAATTCTACTTTTTCTTTGTCGAATGAGCTTTACAAACAAATGGAACACTATATTCGTAATTTGGATGGAACACTCCAAGAGCTTCAAAAAGGTGTTTCCACTTTAAGACAAGGCATTGAAGAATACAAGGAGGAAATGAATAGTTATGTTGAAAAGGCGAACCTTCTGGGACTTTTGTTGATATTTGTGTGGTTAACTCAACTCTTGATCGTAATAATGATCATTCACCTATTCAAAAGGATGAGTTCGAGATTAGCAACACTAAATTCAGCAAGGACCAATGTTATGATGACTATGATAGTGATGATGATTATGCAAATACATCGTTTGAACCAATTTATGGTGACATCCCCGAGGAGTGTACAATGGAGTCTTTTTGCGATCAAGGTGAAGTTGAAAAGGAATATGATGAAACTAGTGTAGATTACTCAAGCATTGATCTTTATAACGATCAACAACCTATTCAAAAGGTAGAGCTTGAGGATGATGCAATGAGTGTTCTAAAGAAATTCCTTATGGATAATATTGCATCCGCAAAAGAGTATGTGCCTTACAATAAAAAAGAGGAATGTGTTGAGAATGAGACCGGTTTGACCAATATTGTGGAAGACCCAATTGAGCTTGCAAATGATTGTAATGATGATGTTTATGTCGAGACTTTGGTTACGGCAGAAACGGACGAAGAATGGTTGCAAGGTTTGATAGAGGACCATGATATGAAAGAGGTGAATAACTCACTTGAGTTTTTTAAGGATGAAGAGGATTCCGTGATAAAAGAGATTGTGCAAGGTTTGTCTAACCCGTTGCCTATTGTTTCTTCTCCTTTACCTCTTATTGGTTTGAATATATGTGCTTCAAAAATATTGTTGAATGATTTTATATCTCGATATCCGCCATTAGAGATACTTGATTCTCATACTATGCAGGTTATGGAACAAGAAACCATGGAAGTACCCGACTCCTATATTCTTTATACACTTCCAAGTGTGGACAAGAATAAGTGTGGGGGAAGCTTTATCGGTTCATAGCTTCACTTTTGCTTTATGTTACTAATATTTGTGTGAAGCTAGTGTTTGCAAAACATGTGCTATGGGTGGATCCCCAACTTTTCCGATTATTGGTGTATGGGGAATGAATCTTACAAGAAGCTAAGTCGGGCCGTCGACTTTAAAACAAGCGCTTAGTGGGAGGCAACCCACCGGTTTTGTATCTTTATCCTTATCTTTTTATTTTTATGCATTTGATTTTATCTTTATTTTCTTTGTTTTTGCATATCATTTGCGGAATTTCCCACCTTGACTTTCTTTGATTTTCAATTTACATTGAGGACAATGTAAATTTAAGTGTGGGGGAGCATTTATATGTTTGTTTTAGTTTGTTTTATGTATAAAAAAAAAAAAAAAAAAAAAAATTGTGCTTTTTGAACTCCGAAATCTAGAACTTGTGCCTTTAGGATGACACCATTAGTGGATGGAACCATTTTGAATGCAGGAGTTGAGGACCAATTAACTAAAAGGGAAGAATATAGCTCAGAAATCACAAATTAACATGATAGTTGTTACCATATCTCGGAATATCACCATATCACATTCTATTTTTATTTTTCCATATTTATCTATTGTTCTCTAAGTGCTTTGGTGGGTCACTAAACATCGACGTGTTATTACCGCTAGGATGAAATAGAGTGATTGAGTTACTAGAAAAAGAAAAAAATTAAAAAATTAAAAAAAAAAAGAAAAAAAAAGAAAAAAAAAAAAAAAAAAAAAAGGACCGATCAATTAGACCAAAACTAATAAAAAGACACTTGGGAATAAAGCAGATGTGTGAAACGTAGTCCCCGTCTCCGTCGCCTAAACAAGCGTGGGAATGCAGGATCCAAGGCAACTATCATGTACTTGGTGACAAGAAGCATGCGCTTGGATCCAAAAGATCTAATCATGCCGTCTAAAGAGAAATTGGATCCAGCTTTGATCCAATCATATAAAAAAAAAAAAGAATAAATTATTATTGTGTTGAATAAAGTCACTCTTGGTTCCCTTGTATATGCCAATTGATTTGATGTAGCATTCAAAGACTGTGTAGCTCAATCTAATAGGATTAGGTTCATCTTAGCGGTGACCTTCGTACAAAGATATGGGAAACATCGAACACTTGTGAACATTCGCCAACATCTACATCTATATCCATCTTCTTAATCTTTTCGTTGTGATTGTGGTTTGTTAGTTTCCGAGTATTGTGGCTTGTTCGACTATCTAATTAGAGTTTATTTACTAATATATGAATTGAATTTGCAAGGTACCTCCTCCCGTAGTCATTTTGGATTCGTTCATTGATTTGTCACGAATAGACGGAGTTTGAAATATAGGTTTTGTAGGTAGACCTCTAGTAAACCTTCACGAGACTATAACTCGTCCACTAGGGACACCTAGGGGTTTAAAGGCTTGTTATTTATGCTAAGATTAACCGTAGCCTCGACGTCACGGAGTTGTATGTATTTGTTTTAGTTTTGTTTTGTTTGATTTGCTCGAGGACTAGCAAAAAGTCTGAGTGTGGGGAATTTGATAGGTGTAGAATACACCGTATTTTCTATGTAGAGTTTATGCTTTCTTTGCTATTTTTCTTGTAAATTATGTATCTTATGTGTGCTTTTGAGTTAATTAGGTGCAATGGAGTCATTTGAGGCCAAAGAAGGAGAAATTAGCTATTTGGAGCGAAAAGCTCAATTCACATGCGAGTGAACAGAGAACTAGGCTGTCGGTAATCTGAAACCGACAAGCCAAACAATTTCATGGTAGCCCTTATCCAATTTCTGGGCGCCTTCAGTGATCCCGTTCATTACAACCCACAAATATTTCTCATCCTCATTATTTACAAATCGTGAAAGAAAAGAGAACTGAGAGGCGGCCATGGAGTTCGAACCGAGAGAGCAGCACTAGAAGAAATTTTGGCCGGAAATGGGTTTGATTTGAATTAGATTATACCAGCAACAGTGAAGGATTTAGGGAAAGAGTTGTGCCTGAGATGCAGCCGGAAAGAAGTTTTTTCTGATTGATTTCATATGGGTGTTTCACAGATTCTTGGAGTCGAAACGGAGTGGAGAAATGGGTTGTTGTCAATATGTGGAATGTGAATGCGGGGAAGGAGCAAGACTTTAGGAATCATCAAAGAAGGTTAAAACCGAGTTACCACTTGTGGCACACAGGTATTCGAGAAAATGTCCGAGAGACTTTGATGACGTAATGGTCTGAACCGGAGCAGAGTTTCGGGTGGTGGATTGTTGTTTTGGCGGTGTATTGTGGTAATGACTCTCACTGAGTTTGGTAATCGAGATGAGCAACGTGCAATGTAAGATTGCAAGTGTGTTTGATTGAATGAATGGGTGTGCTTTAAATGTGAAATGCAATGGCGGAGAAGACCGAAATGGGTTGTGTTGCTTTGGTAAAGAGTCAAGGAGCCGACTTGGTGGTGCTGGTGAGGTTGAGATGCAGTGAATGAATGCTCATCAGTGTATGTGTGAGCTGATATGGCCTGGTAATGAATGGAAGTGGTGCCACAGATGGATGATTGTTAGGTTTACATGAAACTGGTGTTGTGGGTTTCAAGAGCTGAACTGGTGGTGGATGAAATGAGTTGAGTCGCTGCTGTTGATTTGATCCAAGGAGGGCAGGTTTGAACAACAAGCGGGGCGATGATGGTGCAAAAGAAGGAAATGAAGATGTTGCGGAGTGGCATGAATGATATGGCAGAGTTGCGGTACCGCAAATGGTGAAGCCTCAGAAGCGAGAGCAATTGCAGGTGGAATAGGGCTTGTGTTCTTTGTGATGGTGTTGCACGAATAGCCGAAGTTAACGGCAGATTTGAGGAAACAAGGAGTCAAGTTGTTGCGATGCGAGTGGTGTCGTGTGGTAGTAATGGTCTTGGAACTAAAGTGGAATGTTGCAGTGGTCTGATGGAGGGAATGGTGGCTGCTTGAGGTGGTTAAGCCATGGATTTAACGGAGCTGAAACGCTGCGACTGATGGCATGGTAGATCGAGAAGGAGTGAGCTGCAACTGGGCAATGGACTGTAAGGCTATGATGTTGGTGCTGCAATGAAACAAAGGGAGTAGCAGTTGAGTTGGAGCCGCAAGTTGCAAGGCGGGCAATTGCAGGTCATGGACTGGAGGCAAGGGAGAATGATGTCGTGATCGACTCGAGCCGGACGGTTGCAGGTCGAGAGGCAGCTGGATGAACTGAAGTTGGATAGAATGAGCTGTGAGCAGATTGAATGGGTTTTGAGGTAAAGTGTTGCTGCCAGTGAATCGCGAAGGAATGAGCTGGTGTTGTAAGTGTCAATGGCAAGGACCTGGAGTTAGAATTCGAGTTGAATTGCGCAGGTGGAGCTGGTGGTTATGCTTTGTTGGTGGTGGATGTCAGTGGCCTCGAAATGAGAAAGGATTTGCGGTCAATTCGTGGGAGACTCGGTGGTGGTTGTTCAAGAATGTCATTGTTCAAAGCCAAGAATGATGCTGTGGTTCGATGGGAGCAATCTCGCAAGATGGAATTGAATTCGTGTTTCGGTGATGCTTCCGTGGAATTATGCTCGTGTTTAGATGGGGTTGAAATATTGTGTTAATCGCAATTGAACCGCAGGTCATTAACTGTGCAAGTGCTTTGCAGCTTATGTATTGCGATTAAGAGCAATTGAATTCGTGGTTCTGGTGTTGATTGTTGCTATGTTGCCCTAGATTGAATATGAGGTTTTGCAAGACTGAATGAACTAAATACAGATAGAAAGAAGTGATTATTTGGTTGTGACAGAATGGTTTAAAATGAGCTGGTACTGGTGAACTGAAATTTGCAGGCCTGAGGATGGAATGAAGCTGCAGAAATTGCGCGAAAACGCAGCAAGAATGGCGAGGCGGTGGTACTAGTTCCGGGTGCCGGATTTCGAAACTGAGAGTGGGGATCGTAATGCTTCACTGAATCATGAAAGGGGTATGAGTCGGATGCAAGGATTGATGGCCGGACATATGGGCTACGAGTCACGCTTTTAGGCGCGTTTTCGCAAGAAATGGGAATTGGCTAAAATGGTTTTTGTGAATGTATGAATTGCGAGAAGCGTAGTTGAGATACTGGGAGTGTAAAATGTCTTGTGACAGCGTCGAGAGTGGAGGCAAGTTCAGGTGGCTGGAGATAATTTTTCCAAGCGACGGATTCCCAACCGGCGACCGGATTCCAGTGATGACGTCAAAGAATTCCGGCGACACTTTTCGGACCCAAAATTCCAGAGACATATTTTTCACTCCCCGGCTTGGTGGACCAACTTGGAGACGGGTTTTGAGAAGAATTAACCTAATTTTGGGAAAGTATCCTTATGGGGAGAAAAGCATATAAATAGAACTTTTTCTCTAAACCTAGATATATCTCCATTAGGAGAACTCATACTTTTGGGTTCTAGGGTTTAGAAACATGATAGGTTTTCTCCTTCTTCTTGCTATGAACTCCTATGCCATGAGTAACTAAGTTTTTATTATTGGTTGAAGACGTAGTTGGATTTTGCAACCAAGTTATGATTTTTATGAATTAGTTTTCTCTCAATATTATCGTTCACTTTCTACGGGTTACAATAATTGCATGATTGATGGATTGCAATATGATTGAATGTTTGTTTAGTCGAGTCTAGAATTGATTGAACTCACATCCATATCTATAGCTATTTTAGGGTTTTCATCGAGCGATAACCTTGAATACGAGTAGCATGATATGATTCTAGGTTGTAGTGATACATCCTCGTAATCATATGTAGAAATTGACCTTTGTTCGAATTGTTTGCGCAATGTATTACAATTGCATTGATTAGCCTATTTCGAAACTTAATGCTCCTAGGAATTGAACTTGATTAGCGCAAGGCGTTAGGTTATTCTTTAGGTAGATTTCACATATGCAGCCCTAATGTGTGTGTTGATAACTTTGGAAATTACTTTAGTATTCTTGCAATAAGGTATTCTATGGCTTTTGATGGTAAGCGAGATTAAATACGAATTCTATTCATATATTCATAAACTTGTTTACAATTGAAGATGAAACCTTTATCCAATATTTCACATCCTTGATTTGCGTACTTTATTTGCTTTTTGTTTATTTTTATTTACACAATCGAAAAATCCTCGGTGTTTTATATAGGAAACCATAACAACTTGACAACCTAGACCTCTCTGTGGATCGATCCTTTCTTGCCCTTGCTATATTTATATTTTGAGTAGTAAGAAAGTGTAAATTATTTTTGACGCTACGACAAATGATCACGCACTGCCCGAAGAAGAATGGTAAAATTCGTGTAATCAGATCGATTTTACCGATTTGAATAAAGCATGTCCGAGTGATCCGTACCCGCTGCCACGGATAAGAGATTTGGTGGATGCACCTGCAGGATATGGGAGACTATCATTCATGGACGGGTTTTCTGGGTATAACCAAATACCTTTGTTCGAGGACGATCAAGAGCATATCTGCGTTCGTGGACCGATGCAGGAGTCTCACTGTTATCTTGTAATGTCGTTCGGGCTAAAGAACGCGAGGGCAACCTACCAAAGACTTGGTAGACCATATGTTCAAGGATCTAATTGGGAAGTCGATGGAAGTATATATCGATGATATGGTATTAAAATCTGAGCAAAAGGAATCGCATTTTCTTGATCTGCAGAAGACGTTTGATATCTTAAGGCAATATCGTATGAAGCTCAATCCGGCAAAATGTTCATTCGGGTCATCGGGGAAAGTTCCTTGGATACTTGATGACGCACGAGAGGAATTGAGGCGAATCCGAGCAAATTAGAGCCATCAAAGAAATGCCATCCCCGAGAACGGAGAAGGAGGTCCAGAAACTAATGGGCGATTAGCGACTTTAAACCGTTTCATTTCACGATCGTCGGATCGATTCAAGCCATTTTTTGATGTTTTGAAAAAGCGTTGAATTTTGGTTGGACGGATGAGTGTGAAAAGGCTTTTGATGAGATCAAGCAAGATTTATCAACTCCCCCGGTTTGGTGAGTCCAAAAACCGGACAACCCGTCGAGTATATCCGGGTCGCAACGGAGAACGTTTGTGAGTGCAAAGTCTTTGTTTGTTACGTACACATATGAGAAACCCGTTTACTTCGTCGAAAATCCTTGACGGGGCGGAAACACAAGTATAAGAAAATTGAAAAGATAGCGCTTGCACTTTTTCACGCATCTCGTCGCCTCAAGCCTTATTTCCAAGGAAGGCAGATCGTAGTATATTCGAATACCCGCTGAAGAGAATCTGAACGTGCGATGATTCCGGTCGTCTAGCCATATGGTCAAATTTTACGGGGCGTATGAGATCAAGTACGAAACCGTAATCGAAAAGGACACGCCACGGCTGCGCCAAGCTAGCGATTTTCCCGTGGACGATATAGAAACGGTTGCTGGAGAAGAGGAATTGTTCAAACCCACTGAGCCAGTAACTGATCAGACCGGGGGCCAGTCCGCAATGGAGATTGATGGTCCTGAACCATTATGGACTGTATTTACTGATGGGTCATCAAATGTTGGTGGTGCTGGAGTTGGATGCGTCATCCTTACTCCCGAAGGTTCGAGGATCGAGAAAGCAACCAGGCTAGGTTTCCAAGTATCAAATAATGAAGCTGAATATGAAGCTGCAATAATCGTTTTAAAAGTTGTCAAACAGCTAGATGCAAAGAACGTAAAGCTGGTCACTGATTCCATGCTAGTGGTTAACCAGTTTCTGGGGACCTACAGAGCCAAGGAAGAGAGAATGGCACTGTATTTGGATCATATGAGAGAGCTGGCAAATAAATTCGACCAATTCTCCATTGGGCAGAGACCGCGGTTGGAAAACAGGCATGCAGACGCTTTGGAATATCTTTCTTCCGCAGTCGAAACTGATTCCACCCGTTTCGTCGTAGTAGATTTCCAAGAGTTACCTAGCATCTCCGACATCCAATTTGTTCTGACTCTCGAACACGCTAGTGGGGGAGAGAGGGCAGCTACATCAGCACAGGGGGATACTGAGAGCATCGACAGCAACATGGATGTTGACAGTCCAGTGACAGATAATTCAGGCAGTCATGTTGAAAACATTACAGATTGGCGTCAACCATTCATCCAGTGCCTGACAACCGGCGAACTCCCTGAAGATGAGAAACTGGCTGCAAAGGTGAAAAAGAATTCATGGAGATACTCAATGATCGAAGGACTGTTATACCGCAAACTTGTAGCTTTGGAGCCATTCTTGCGATGCTTATCAGCCGAGGAAGGACAAATAATACTGGCAGAGGCTCATGAGGGAATTTATGGCAGCCATTCTGGAGGGCGCAGTCTCGCACACAGGGTACTTACCCAGGGGTATTTCTGGCCGTACATGCAGAAAGACGCTAAAGAGTATGCGCAGAAATGTGTGACATGCCAGGAATACGCTCCAATTCCGAAAAGGCCCGCCAACGAATTACATCCAATTTTTATTCCCTGGCCGTTCTCTATGTGGGGATTGGACATCGTCGGTCCGCTCCCTAAAGCTCCTGGAGGCGTCAGATTCGTACTAGCCGCCACCGATTATTTCACCAAGTGGGTCGAAGCAGTGGCACTGGTCCACGTCACCAGACATGATGTGAAAAGGTTCATATGGGAGAATATCGTCTGCAGGTTCGGTATCCCGTACGCGATAATATCAGACAATGGGAAGCAGTTCGATTCAGGAGTAATCAAAGACTTTTGCAAGGGTCTGAACATTCGCCACAATTTCTCGTCTCCTTACTATGCTCAAAGCAACGGGCAGGCAGAAGCAACCAACCGAGTTATTATGGACAACCTCAAGAAATGGCTGGAGAAGGCGAAGGGAAAATGGACTGAAGAATTCCCTAGAGTCTTATGGTCCTATCGAACAACCCCGAAAAGATCCACCGGATTTTCTCCATTTACATTGGCGTATGGGACAGAGGCAGTCATACCCACCGAGGTACAACTCAAGACTACCAAGACTTGTCTTTGTCAAGTCTGGAAAAACGACAAAGATACCGGCTTTGGATAAAGAGTTGCCGGAAGAACAAAGAGAAACAGCCTTACAAAGCAGTTGGTCCAATACCAAAGAGCAATCAAGCCGGGATATGATCGCAAGGTCGAGAACGGTCGTTCAAACCAGGGAATATGTCTTGAAGAAAACCCGAGCAGCCACAATAGAATCGAACGCGTGGAAAGCTCAGAGCGAACTGGGAAGGCCCATACATAGTGGATAGACCAGCATCTCGTGGATCCTACTACTTGAGGAATCTCGACGGAACTGAGGATTCGAAGCCATGGAAGCCGTGGAATTTGTTCCACTTGAAAAAAATTTATCATTAGAAGTAGATTAAAATCCTGCTGTGCTGCACTCTTTTTCCTTTTTGATGGTTTTGTCCCACTGGGTTTTCCACTCAAAGGTTTTAACGAGGCAGCTGTGGTCGAAACAGTAGGTATTTATGTTGTTATTTCAATTTAGAAATTTTAATTCAACATCATTTTGGTATTCCAGACTTTATCAATATTGTTCGTGTTAATTATAAGCTGCTGCGGATGATCGAGTCCACAGTCAGCCCTAAATGACAAAACAGTACAGTTCAAGTCTACTTTCAGCAGCGTCTCTGACACCTCGTAGATAGGGTGAGTGCACAGTTCGAGCATTTTTACCCTATCTCAATTTTATCCCCATCATACGGGGCAACAACAAATGTGGCAAACATTTTCATCTCATCCGAGCACGTGAAAATGTACACATCCCAAACTCTGCGCACATCTTGAATAGCGGAAGGCGGCCCCCGCGCAAATTCAAGATAGCGAGAAAAAACTCAACTTTTCATTCCATGCGCGAGCAAAGTGCAGCAGGGAGGTGCACCCCTGCGCGAGCATTGAGCAGCATGACACAAAACATACTGGGGGCGAGTTATATGTCACCTCAACCATTTGGGGGCGGAACATATAACACTCCCGCGCAATCAACACATCCCTTGGGGCGGGTTGCATAACACTCCGAACGACATGATTCGGAGGCGGGTTATGTAACACTCCACAAAAATGCAAATTCGGAGGGAAACCCGAACTTCTTAACCCATAACAGGTTATGGGTTAAGAGGGGGCGATGTTTGTACCCTTAATATTCTACACAAATAAATGGGCTAACCTAGGCCTACAAGGCTCCTACTACTAGCAAAGGAGGATTCATTGGGCCTAAGGTGCTTCCCTTGTTTACCCAAGTATGGCTAACTAGGCCTAACAAACACCCCATGTACAAGCCCATGGGCTAAAAAAGTTTCACAACACAAGCGTTCCACTTCACCCTTGACACGTCATCAGAGGTGCCACGTCACAAGCGTGACACGTCAGCAAAAAAGGTGCCACGTCAGCACATGCGATGATGGGGCAGGTGCCACGTCAGCACAGCACATTTCTCACAGCGCCACATCAGCAGGCGAGACGACATGGCACGCGCCACGTCAGCAGGTGAGACGACATGTCAGTCGCCACGTTAGTAAGCGAGACGACGTGGCGACCGCCACGTCAACAGGTGAGACGACGTGGCGACTGCCACGTCAGCAGGCGAGATGACGGGGCAGGTGCCACGTCAGCACCGTGAGCCACGTCAGCAGGTGAGACGACGTGGCAGGTGCCACGTCATTAACATCCGCCGGCGGCCCAACCCAGCGGCAATCGGCGATTAAGCGTGTATTAATCGGCGATTAATTGAAGATCGGAGGCGATTAATCGGCAGCGTGAAAATATTCGGTGTATGTCGATACAACTTAAATCCGTAATCCCGATTCGGTGTGGCACAACGCAGCTTAGTTCCGCAGCCCTTGGGTGATTACACCCGCTTCTCTTACACCTTTTGGTTATCCACACCCCATTGTAATTCCTTAACCATAATGAAAGTTTCTGGAATATTCTGGGAGCCATGCAGGGGATGAATGCCAGAGCCATGCAACCATGCAATCATGCAGGAGAATTATGGCAGGGAGGCATGCAGGGTCAGTTACTACAAGAGGCATGCAAGGGCCAGTTGTAACAAATGCCATGCAGGATCATTTACTGCAATTCATGCCTGCATCTGAAACGGAAATTGATAACCTATAAATGGATGGTTTGACAACCAAAAAAAGGTAAGTAATCTTCCATACCAAATACTCCTGTGAAAAATCCATTACTGACTTTAGCATCGGAGGGTTTTTGCAGTACCCCCCCCCCCCCAGTCCATAATTCAACTGAAGATCGAGGTCACGGATCGATTATCAGCAAATTCATCCAACAAATTTCTGTGTTTGGGGTAGAAGTAATTTTACTTTACAAACAGTATGTATAATGAATTTTTGTAATTTGTTTATCCATATGATTGTAAGAGTTTTGTCACTAAAATTGACAAATGGGGAGATTGTTAGAGCATAGCTCGGTTGAACCCACCAAGCGTTGGTATGTCAAGGTTGGTTGTCATATTTTAGTGAATCAAAACTCAATTAAAGAGTCGCTTGATTATGTACTAGAGACAACTTCGTATAGGTTAGGCTAGAAAGATTAGGATAATGAGACATACAAGTATTACTCGAAGACTTGAAGAATGTGAAGAAGTAACAAGCTACATCGACGACATCATCCTTCCTCTTGAGGTTAGTAATATTTTGACTTGAACTATTTCATTCCCAACGTATCTTTCAAGTCGTGCTATATTGAAAACATAACTGCGAAGCTGTGAATGATTATACTCTAGTAGACATAGTTTTAAGGAATTACAATACGAAGTGTGACGCTTATCTTTCGAACTTCGTATATAAGACATCGACATAATCGTATGAATGCTATTGTGATTATGTCTATGGTATGGGTGAAGATTTCATCCTAGGAAACAATGTTCACATTCGTTTAAAGGAAGTACATTCATGAACTTGCTTTATGAATCGAAAGGGAAATCGCTAGGCTTATTGGTATTGTTATTCATTGCATATCTTTGGATTACCAATATGTGTGAGTTAGTAGAACCGATCATAACTTGTTATGTATCTTGTTAAAACTAGTCACAATGCCTGACTAATGTATTGGTATGACTTTTATTAGTGTAACAGATCCTAAGTAATCACCTAAGATGGTATGATCGATATTTATAATTGGTGTGACCGATCCTAGTAATTGGTGTAACCGATCCTAGTAATTGGTGTGACCGATCACAAAAGAATGTGTAATCGATACTTGTAATTGGTGTAACCATTCCTGGTAATTGGTGTAACCATTCCTGTAATTGGTGTAATTGGTGTAACCAATCCAATCCTGGTAATTGGTGTGACCGATCACAAGTAATACCATGAGAATATGGTAACTGGTCCTGGTAATTGACGTGACCAATTTGGTAACTAATGTAACCGGTCCCAGTAACCATATTAAGGTAGAACCGATCCTTGTGTTTGGTAGAACCTTAAACCCATGATTAGTGTGTTGATTTGATCAATCACATAGTTCTTGGAAATCAGATGAACCAGTTCTAAACTTGTTTGGAAGTGTTGTATAATCGGTTCCAAGATTGTAAATATGAAATAGGATTTACAAAGAAATAAGATGTCGACATACTTTGAACATGTTCATTAACTCTTATCTTTTATTGTTCAAAGATATTCCTTAATAACTCAAGAAGATCCCGAACCGAAATAAGTTGAAAATCTTTTAATTAAGGTTGTTAATTTTATATGCTTCTAATTACCAGCAATTAAAATGCATATCTCTGGAAAATAAAAATTGGTAGTGTGCATTTACTAATTGGAGATTTCTAGTAGGATTTTGGTTAATTTTGGACAGAGCATTTCTAGGAATTATGAAAACCGATTTGGAAATATATTGCATATCTTAAGAATATTTCGGTTTTGGAAATTCCTTGGTGTCCAACCTTCCTTGGTCTATAAATACCCAAGTTTGCATTTCGAGCAAACTATCCTAAGAGCCAGCGAAACTACCTTGTTATGTTGTTACTGGTGGAGCCATCTATTCGGAGAGGAAAGTACCCTAATTAGGGGAAATCTCTTACGACCGCTCGTTTAAAGACTTCTTTGATTCAAGAAGCTCTACGAGTACCGTTGGTGGGAAACTAGATAATTGCAGTATTATTAGTTTTCGGTTTGATTTGATTGACTAACGGTTGTTGAACTTTTATTCCACCTAGTTTATTTATTCTTGAGAATCTTCTCTTCTGATATAAGATTCACTCAAACTAGATCAAAGTGTCGACGGGATCTTTAGAACTGTTTGTAGATCTAAAGACATCTTGTGATAATCCATTATTACTGCACTCGTTATGTGTGTGATTGATCACAAGAGATTCAAGTTGTTGTGTGCAGGTGTTTAATGAAGATTTAAGAAGATTTGAAGACGAAGAAGATTTCTGATTTGGGTTCATAATATTTGGTGTGCACAAAACTTGATCGACTAGGATACAACTATAATCGGTTTATCTTTGATAGATTTGATTGATTAGTTGCGTAGATCGGCATAAGTATTTAGTATCTTGATCAGATCCTATTATTGATTGCATAATCTAAACTCTGTTACTTTGGTAGTTGTTGGATAGATTGATCTAAACCTGACAAAGGAGTTTATTGATCACAATTGACAATTTACAATATAACATTTAAGCACAATTGTCCTTTCCTAAGTGATTACAAAATGTGTATATCTCGGAAACTCCTTGAGATATCGAGCTGATTTTAGGGAATATCCATTTAAGCACATATAATTCACAATTGTCGTTAGATATAACATTTAAGCACAAATGTGTATATCTCCACATAGGAATAAACTCCATATAAGAATAAAAATTTTCGGTCCCGATTTGGGCCAGTTATATTTTAGAATAAACTCCACATTGGAATAAGTCATAATTATTCCAATGATTGCATGCTTCTTATATTCGTATCTAGATGGCAACGATCTGAGAATTTTGCATACTATATCTTTTTCAGAAATAGTCTTTCCAAGTGAGAAAGAATCATTAACTATCTCAGAGAGTTTAATATGAAACTCTTTAAAAGTATCGTTGTCATCCATTTGAAGGTTCTCCCAATCAGACGTAAGAGTTTGAAGTCTTACTTCTTTCTCTGATGTATTTCCTTTGAATACGATCTGAAGATTATCCCAAGCTTCCTTTGAAGTTTGGCATGTTGATACATGATGTTGTAGATCACGACTTACTTCATGTATAATAGCATTCAAATCATCTGAATTCTGCTTTGCAAAAGCCTTTTCTTCGTTAGTATAATCTACTAAGCGTTTTAACTCAGTTTCTGAATTTTCGATTTTCGGGCGATTATAACCATCAACAACTAATAACCAAGTATTAAAGTCTCTTGATTGAAGAAAAGATCTCATAGCAGATTTCCACCATAGATAGTTGGTTCCGTCAAATCTTGGCGGTATGTTAATTGAAATCGATTCATATGAACTCGAGTTCATTTCTTATAGGTTGGATCGCACCAAACACAGATTGTTAGATCTTTTCTTGTTTTCCTTCTCTGATACCAATTGAAAAGAAGAGGGTACCCAAATATACCACAATCTTAAACTGTTCCACCTATAAGTCCTCTTACCTAAAGTGATTGTCTATGGACTTAGTCGAGACAATACAATTAATCGGTATTCACACTTTGTGTGATCGTCTATGGATACGAGATCGAGACAATACAACAATCAAAGTGTGATTACTTGATAATAGGTTTGTAATTAACCAAACTCTATAGGATCACTATCAAGTAATACGGAGTTAACGTTTGTGTAATTTACTTTAAATTATAATAACAACAATTATAATTGTGGAAAACAAAAGTAAATGACACAGCAAGATTTTGTTAACGAGGAAACCGCAAATGCAGAAAAACCCCGGGACCTAGTCCAGAATTAAGCCGCTATACAAAGTCAAACAACTTCGTATAGTTGAGACCAAGCAACTAAACCTATAGTTCACCTAGTATGAAAACTATATTGTAACACGACTTATGTCTCAATATAGGAGATAGAGTAGAAATAGACTTTCCAAGTGATAGATGAGTTTCAGTCTCCACATACCTTTTGTTGATGAAGTTCCACAAGCTCGCCTTAGTAGCTCTTCGTCTTCAATTGATGAACGTCGTGAAGTCTAATGCTCAACTACACAATCTATCCTAGTCCGAGACATCTATAAGTAGACTAGAAATCAAGACTTATAGTTTTGATCACTAACATTGACAAACAAGCTTGAGATAGCAACGCTTGCGAGTTCGACCGAGCAGTGCTCTAACAATCTCCCCCTTTGTCAATTTTAGTGACAAAACTATCAATACATATGGATTACAAAATAAATAAACTTTGTCGCTTCTCATCCAAATGCTTGATCTCCTTGGTTCTTCAACATTATTCGAAATCTTCGTCACTTCCAAGTACTCCAATGATTCCAAATGTGTTTAACTCATCATCATAGTTGTTGAAGATCCGTAGCTATAACAATGAGAAAACAGTTGCTCTCAATCATTGTTATACGGTGTCATAGTATCATTATACAGCATCAAAGTCCAGTTGTATCACAACTTTTGACAACAATACTATGGTGATATGTATCACTCCCCCTTAGTCAATACTTCATATCACAATGAAAACCACTCCCCCTTACATAATGATCCATAAACCATATGTATTTATAGTGTGAACTGCACATTAATTCTCCCCCTGTTTGTCAATAAAAATTGGCAAAGGTACGAAAACTAGTGGGATCCTCATGAAATTTCCATAGAGATACTTCATGACCAAAAGAGAACAACATATCAACTTGTTTAGATGCCATCAAATAGCCGAAGCTAAATGCATTCATCAAGGAGTTTATAATGATACAAGATAACCCCTAAAATATACACATTTTGTAATCACTAATTGTTTTTGTTTCTTTTTGTCGTTACAACAATTGTCGTTAGATATAACATTTAAGCACAAATGTGTGCATATCCATGTAGATACAACAAAGAGAAACAGAAACAATTAGAGAATCAGAAACAATTGTCGTTAGATATAACATTTAAGCACAAATGTGTATATCTCCACATAGGAATAAACTCCATATAAGAATAAAAAAATTCGGTCCCGATTTGGGCCAGTTATATTTTAGAATAAACTCCACATTGGAATAAGTCATAATTTTTTTCGGTCCCGTCTTAAGGAACCTACCTCCATATAAGAATAATTGACAGTATAATATAGGTCTTGTAATACATCAAAGTTTAAGATGAAGAAATTCTTACAACCCTTTTACATGATCATTTTGCTTCAAAGTGGATTCTTTGCTTTTTTGTGCACAACTTAATACAAATCTCTGTCACTCATATGATTTCATTTGTTAATTTCCGGCGTCAAAGTTGAGTTTTATGTGGATTGATTTCATATATACATACATGTAAAATAAAATCCTCATTTAAGTAGTATTTGTATTTACATATATACATTTTTTGCGTTTCCTATGCATATGTATGTATTCTCCGAAGTATATGTATGGAATTTTTTCTTCCGGTCTATTCAAGGTAAAACCTCCATGTAAGAATAACCCCCATATAAGAATATTCTTTTTGTGGTCCCTAGGATATTCTTATACAGAGGTTTTACTGTATTTGTTATTCCTTGTTTTTGCTTAGTCTTCATAGAAGAAGAGTTATGTGCATCATTGTTTCCTTTTAGCACAGTTTTGAATACCTTGTTTGTTGATTTTCACAAACTATGAATGACTTTGGAAAACTCCTTTGAAAGAGATGAAGGTTTCTTAGGAGTTTTCTTTTTCATCTTCTAAAAACAAGGTTTAACAGAGGAAAATTTTTCTTGATACCTTGTGCACACTGTATCTAGATGATCCTGATTTGTACACAAGAGAACCAAACCATTTGGTATGTTCTTGCATTTTTTTATACCATCAGAGTGACTTGAGAATGATATAGATTCAGGAATAGCTTGCTGAAGATGCCTAGAAGAGTTAATCGAAGAGGTACGATGTATCTTAGTAGGATCATAATTGCGTGAGACAACAATTTCTTGTCTTAAAAACCGCAGTTGACATTCCAGATCATCAATCTTTTTAATCAATGCTTCTTTTTCCAGTTGAAACTCTTCTGGAGAAGTAAGATTGTTTATCATATAATAATTGTTGGGAGGACAAGTATGATTATCAGCAAGGAAGTTAAGAGAACCTTCACAGATATTTTCCTCTGGACATTAGTCAAGAGTAGCCATTCATGCTTTAGTTAACTCATTAAAATTCTCATTGGAAAAAATGGAAGTATCATGGACACTTCTATAGCACTTGGAACAAGTTTCATTATCATAGTTTTTATGAACTATTCCGTTCCCCTTATTAATTGAATGATTTTTCTTTTGAGACTTTCTTTTACTCTGTCTGAGAGTCTTCTTTAACTGTTGTATAAACAGTGAAAGAGTAGAATTAAAGCACTTCTCATCTCTTGAATCAATCAATTTAGGACGTCGAGACTTTTTATCAGATGTAGCAACAGAGTTGGCTATCAAGTGACGTTTTTCTCTTTGACATAGTTCAAGATCGAAAATCTTTAGCTTTCCAACAAGAGTATTTTTGGAAAGAGTATCAAGGTTATTTCCCTCAACGATGGCATGCTTCTTAGAATCGTATCTAGATGGCAGCGATCTGAGAATTTTCATCACAATTTCTTTTTCAGGAATAGTCTTACCCAATGCAAAAGATGCATTAAAAATTTAAGAAACTTTGTGATTAAACTCATCAAACGAATCTTCATCTGCCATACGAAGGTTTTCCCAATCGAAATTTAGGTTTTGAAGCCTAGCTTCCTTTTCACTGGTATTTCCTTCAAATACGATTTATAAGATATCCCAAGCATCTTTAGACCGAGTACACGTAGTCACATGGTGTTGAAGATCTGGGGTAATGGCATGGATGATAACATTTAACCCGTCAGAATTTTTCTTTGCAACGAGAATCTCGGCAGGTTCGTAAGCACCAATATCCTTTGGAACAGTTGCATCGCCTTCTGCAACAACCGGTGGATTATATCCATTAACTACATAAACCCATGATTGAAAATCACGCGCTAGAAGAAAGGCACGCATAGCAATTTTCCACCACAAGTAATTTGAGACATCGAAGACTGGTGGTACGTTTATGGAGATAGCACTTCTGTCCATATTCAGATCGCTACAAACACTGACTGATAAGGTCTTTAACGTGTTTGCATGCTCTGATACCAATTGAAAAAGCGGGGGTCTAACAAACACACCCAATAATTCGTTTGGCATTCTAAATAGACAAACTCCAATATACTTTCTAGAGAATCAACTAGACAGTCAGACTCAATCTATAGAAAAGTATATCAAAGAGTTTTATATCTCTTTCCCTCAATTCAATCTGCAATCAGCAAATAGGAATTTGCGACCCCAATTGAATATAAGAGAAATAACTTGAACGGTACCAAAGACCAATGTTCAAGTATCAATCAATTTCAATCAACAACCAAAGGTTGGATTTCTCAATTGATCGATTCAACGCACAACCTGTGATATTTCAATTATATAACAAAATATAATGCGGAAAAGAAATAACACAGACACCAGAATTTTGTTAACGAGAAAAACCGCAAATGCAGAAAAACCCTGGGACCTAGTCCAAATTTGAACACCACACTCAGATTAAGCCGCTACGTACACTAGCCTACTACCAATGAACTTGGACCGACTGTAGTTGAACCCTAATCAATCTCACACCGATTCAAGGTACAGTTGCGCTCCTTACGTCTCGATCCCAAAGCAGATACTACGCACTTGATTTCCTTAGCTGATCTCACCCACAACTAAGAGTTGCTACGACCCAAAGTCGAATACTTGATAAACAAATCTGTCTCACACTGAAAAGTCTATAGGAATATATAAATCTGTCTCCCACATAAATACCTACGAGTTTTGTTCCGTCTTTTGATAAATCAAGGTGAACAGGAACCAATTGATAAACCGAACTTATATTCCCGAAGAACAGCCTAGTATTATCAATCACCTCACAACAATCTTAATCGTATGGTAGATGTTGTGGAATCACAAATGATGAGACGAAGATGTTTGTGACTACTTTTTATCTTTCCTATCGGAGAATAAATCTCGAGCCAATCTTAAAGAAAATTATACTCAAACACGATAGAAGATGCAAGATCAGATCACGCAACTACAGAGAAAATAGTTGGGTCTGGCTTCACAATCCCAATGAAGTCTTTAAGTCGTTAACATTCAAGGTTTCGTGAAAAACCTAAGATTAAAGGAGAATCGACTCTAGCTTATGAAACTAGTGTCACACAGGAGGTGTGGGGATTAGGTTTCTCAGTTGCTAGAGTTCTCCTTATATAGTTTTCAAATCAGGGTTTGCAATCTAAGTTACCTTGGTAAGCATTCAATATTCACTGTTAGATGAAAACCTGATAAGATTCAAGCTAATATCTTTCAACCGTTAGATCGAACTTAGCTTTTTATACACAAATGAAATGTACCTTCATTTAGGTTTATGTAACCGTACCTAAACGTGTACACCATGTTGGCTCAACCGTAGTTAACCGAGGTTAGCTATATGAACATTCTCATATCAACCTTATTCATCTTCACCATAACTAGTTCAAATGACTCAAATGAAACTAGTTAAAGAGTTGTTCAATTGTTATATTCTTGTAGGATCAGAATATCGCGACATCAATATCTTGCGAGATCAATAAGCGACAGCATTGCGAAGGTGTCGCAGAGAAATAATATAAATGACGCAATGGATGACGATAGCCAGAACATGAGAAAAGTGTGAAGATTTGGCGAGATTTAGGAGTGTCGCGAAGATGAACAATTATACACTTGCGATACTTCGCGAGTCAATCCCGAAAATAAAGGACAGCTTAGTTGTCATCCATTATGTAATACCCTATATAAAGGGTTGAGTAAATCTGAAGAGGGGGGCCTTTGAATTGTTAAGCAAGTCATTAGGAGAGAGAAAATCTAGAGTGATTGTAATTTCCTTCATTCTGTTCTATCTCTCTTTGTAAACATTTCAAGAAAATAATCAATCAAATTCATAGTTATTCATCTTCAAATGGATTAATTGTGTTGAATCTAATGAGGGGTGTAGTGTAGGAAATCCTGCAACTACATATGCGCTAGAAACAGGGACTGAGAAGAAGATCAACCTTGTGAATTAAAAGAATCAGGAGTAACGAGAAAGAAATTTTGAATAATTTTCAACAATTTACTAAAATTGAGAAATGGCTAGAAGAAGGAATGCGTCAGAACAACCAACAATTGTGAGGAGAAGCGGGAGATTAGCTGGAGAAAGGAGAAATGAAGTAGGTGAACCATCAAGAATAAATGCAAGAGATAGAGAAGAAGGTCAAATTCAACCACAAATTCAACCACCAATTCAACCAGCACCGAATAGAGTAATAGATTATGATAGGGTGAGCGTGCATACATGGAGATCAGATTCTGTGGAAGAAAGAGAAGTAGTGCAACAATTGGTAAATAATGGACAAGAGGAGAGAAATCGAGAAGAAATGGGAGAAATAGTTCATAGAAATGAAGAAATCGTAGCATTAGAAACGTTGAGACAAACAATACATGAAGAAAGACGATTAGAAGCGGAAGAACGCGCAGATTTAACAAGGCAAAACCATGAGTTAAGAATGGAAAATATGAGGTTGCGAGAATAGGAGGTCGAGAAGTAATACCGGATCAAGACCAGGATCGGTTAGAGATGATAGGAGGAGAATGTTACCTGTAGAAAATGTTAATGAAGAAAATTTAGAAAGAGAGCTAAATCTCGGTGAAGGATACTTTGCGAAAGAAGGGAAGTGGTGTGTATTCCACGTCCATAGATTTTCTGAGAATGACCAAAATAATGGAAATCAAGGAAATAGGCGTGAGAATAATCCAATTGATGAAGAAAATCTGGAAGGAGGAAGAAGAATACTGTATGAGAGAGAAACACAGAGGAAACAAAAGGAGATTGAAGATGACATCAAAAAGCATTATATTGAACAAGCGCGTCTAGCTTGCGAAAGGGAAAGATTGAGAGTAGAAATGGAAGAACGAGAATTGGAGGAAGCAATTCGGCAGAATAATCATGACAATCGAGAAAGAAGACGCGAGCAAAATCGCAACAATGGAAATATCAATGAAGAGTATGAAAGAATACAAAGGAGAACGATAGACAACCAAGAAGAGAAAATGATAGATACAATGGTGTGCGAATCCATGAACGAGATGGAGGAGAAGGTCGCAGAGAAAGAAGAGAAGAAAATGCTGAACAAGAAAATCAAGATAGACATGAACGCAGAAGGAGAGAGGCGAGCTAAAAAGACCAATAAATTCGAATCTCGATGTAAATGAACAAATCTTAAAAGAGTTGGCGAAATGAGAGGAATGATGAACAATAGAAGAGGAGGAGGAAGAAGACAATTAGATGAGGCAATTGAAGAAGTCTGCGAAGAATCCCTTTACACTAGAGGTGCGATTAGGAGGAATACCCCCAAAGTGCAACTTACCAAAGATTAACCAAAGATTTTTGATGGAATAACTTGTGCAATACAACACATCAAGGCTTATGTGAGATGTATGTTACAGTGGGAAAACCATGATGCTATACTGTGCAAATATTTTGCGTCAAGTTTAACAGGAGAAGCATTGAAATGGTTCGAGGGTTTACCAAGAAATACAATCACGTCATTCAACCATTTACAAGCTATATTTTTAGGGGCATATATAAGTAACAATTCCTCGCGACCAGGTATTGAGGATGTATTCGGGCTGAAACAAAAAGAGTTGGCGAAAGTTTGAGACATCTAGTTGTAAGATGGAAGACGATGTGCAGCGAAATGGCTGGAAGGGTGGATGAAAGATATCTCATTCTATCGTTCATAAATGCTATGTTCGCAACCAACTTGTTATATATTCAAATTTTCAGAGTCAAGAATACAATCACGATGACTGAGTTGAGAGAACTGCAAGAGGAATATATTTCTTTGGAAGAAAGGCAAAATGAGGTGGAGTCGTACCCGGTTGCGAATACAAGTTCAAATGCTGCGAATGCAAGTTTGTTACCCAAATTAATACACATAGTGGCGAGTACCTCGCAAGGGCAACAAGAAAGAGTGATAGATGATGGACAGCCAAAGTTAGTAGCCATGGGAAGCCGAGATCAAGAAGAGTTTGAAAGAGAAAGAAACTACTACAACCGTGGAGGCAATAACAAAATTCAGAGACTTGATCACCCGCAAGAAACCTATGGAAGTCAAAAACAGAATTATCATGGAGGGCAGCGACGTCATAGAGTAGTATGGGAAGAAATCAAGATGCCACCACTGAATACTAGTGTGGAAAAGATATGGGAAGCTATACTCTTGATGGAAAACATACCTGCACCATGGAACATGGGGAATGAACCACCACCAGGTGATAGAAGTCACGAATTCTGCTCTTACCACCGTTTTCATGGACATCTGACAAATGATTGCAGAAACATAAAAAGAATCATCCTTAGAATGATTGATCAAGGAAAGCTGAATCACTTTCATAAAGTGAAGAGAAAGTTCAACCATTGCCGCCACCACCATCAAAGGGGAAAGAAACGTTCGTAATAGAAGTTGGAGCGAAAGCTAAAAATTTGTTTTAAGAGATTGATGTGAGAGGAGAAGATACATTGCGAAACAGATGCATGGAAACAGTTGAAAATTATGATGGAAAGGAATCATTAAGAGGTTTGAATGGTGAAGAAGCAGAGAGCAGCAGGAGCAAAAAGTATAAGAAGTGAGTAATCATTAAAAGGCAGTAACAAAAGTTTGTTAAGGGTAAGAGGAAGAAAAAATAATTGAAGAAGAAATATGCGAAGATCTCGCCATCAAAAATGTATGACAATTTGATTGAAGAATTGAAAAACAAAAAGGATTAAACAATGTAAGATTGCGCGATAGCTTCGCAAACAAAATGAATGATTGAATGAATTAACAAAAATGAATGAGTGAGTGAATGGGACGAACCTTTATGGCGTACACCTTAGTTCGCGAATGATATTTCGCAAGAGGCAAATGTAAGACCTAAAGTGCGTCATATAAGGGGGTATCTCTTGACATGGCTCAGGGAAAAGGTTACACCACTCCCGAACTCGAGTCATGGAGATTTGGGGCCCATGAAAGCCTATCCTGGAGAGATACCTTGGATTTCCAACTATATATATATATGGTTATACCCTGGTTGGACGCCCGAGGGTCTCTTCCAAGGAGTCAGTGTATGCTCAAGGCGCCGGGGTACACGGTTGAGCCAAGAGTGCCTGGGCATTTGAAGTGTCTCGGCCATTCTTGGCAAGTCTTGGTATATCTTTCGGCCCGAAGAAAACTCCACTTAGGGTGCAGTCTCGTAACCATAAGCCATATAGGTATAAGGGATAAGAGGCTGCGAAAACAACTGGTTGTTGTTAAGACCGGATGGGAGGAGCTAGTCTTGTATGGCCGATGTACGCCTCCTTGAAGGGGCAACCAGGGAGAAGATAAGGGCGGCACCCTCCATTAGGGAGCTGATAAGTGTCAAAAGACGCAAATGTCATGAGGCTTTATTTTCGCAAGGAAATTTAGGCTTGTCATATTTGTGCGATGATCCTATAGAGGCAATAATACTGACGCAAGGATAAGGCGAGATCAATGGGTTTTTGCATGAAAATGCAAAGACTCCCTGCGGCTTTGTCGCAAAGACGGCAATGTCATGGGATTTTACATTCGCAAGAATATTTAAGCCTGTCACATTGTCGCGAATAAAATATCCTGCAGAGGCAAAAATACTTAACAAATGATAAGACAAGGTCAATGGGTCATTACATGAAAATGTAAAGACGTCCTGCGATTTTGTCGCAACGAGGGGTGGCGAAATAAGACCTTTAATTAGGAAGGCAAAATAATACCACACAAGAATGATAAGGCAAGATCAATAGATTTCTTCGTTTATGAATCCTGCGATCTTGTCGCAATGATGAACTTCAACATAACTAAAGATATAGACATACATAAAATTGAGGAAGCAAATAAGCTTGCGAAAACGATTATGTTCCATCATAAAATTACAAATAATAAGGGCCAAAGTCAGAGATTTCATTACTCAGAGATAATTGATCAAATCTCTCATTTGAAAATGAATAACAGAGGCAAGTATGGGAATGAATAGGATAAAATCTTGTTATTCATTTCCACATGATGGATTTATGTATTCATAATGCTGGCCAGATGAATTATAAAGGAGAATTGCTTGATTAATATGCGCAAGTAAAGGAAACAAAGATTGAATTCACATTTAGCAATGTAAGGAGATAAAAAGAGTACATATACAGATGTTACAAGAAGCGAAAGAAGAAAAAGAAGTTATTTCTTTGAGGATTCTTCTTCTTGGTCGGATTCTTCAATTCCATCATTCTTTTCGCCAGATTCTTCTTCTTCGCTAGCTTCACTATCAAAGACATCAGAGAAAGGTATATCTTCAGGAATATCATCGCGAAGACAAGGATATGAACTAAGAGGAATGCGGTGATCATTGCAAACCGTTTCAATAGTTTGATTGCGAAAACGAACAACATTATTGTTGAAATTCGCTACTGTAGCTTGCAGTTGTTTCTTCAACTTAGAATACTTGTTGTTGCGAAGAGAAAAGTCCTGTGCGAGATGCTCTTTTTCAGACTCAAGTTCTTCAATCCTTGTCTGAAATCTCTTCTCGGATTCTGCAAGACATATGACAATAAATTAACAACTCAATAACAATACTACAGAAATAAGAAGCAGTAAAGTATAATAAACAACCTTCTCTGTCAGATATCATATCTTTAACCAAGGCAGTATGCTCGGCATGAAGACTAACATCAACACCTAAGTTATTCCTGGCATTATCTAGAACCTTCGTAGCCCAAGCAAATTCATCATCGTTATTTATAACGAGAAGCGAACGAATTTGATCTTCTCGCTCATTAAGTATGGCATTCTGACGAAGAGATTCATCTCGTTCAATTTGTACTTCGAGAAGACATTTTTGAAATTTTGCTAATGCCTGTGCACCTTTATTAGCAATGCGGTCTTTGTCATCTATGAGACCACTAATTTTCTTCCTTAAGGTTTTGGTTTTCTTATGGGAATCACGATACATTTGTTTAAATCGGTTGGCTAAACCTAAACTAGATCTATGTTCAATCTCTAAAAGACGATATTTGGTTTGAAGTTCATTTAATGGAAGGGAATCAACTTTGTTTGATGAACTACTTAAGGATTCGTTGAGGTGAGTAAGAAGAACATCATTGTCCATAGGCTCGGGAAATGAATGGAGAAGAATGGCTTCTTCAGAGAGATTATATATGTCTGCGAAAATAATAAATTAGGCAAAGAAAAGCAGATGACAAAATGAAGACGATTTGAAGAATAAAAATTTTGTACCATATAGTTGTTGATTTGCACTTTGAAGAGTAGATATTTTATTCTTCTGAGAAGTAGACTCAGCTTCCAATTTTTGAATTCTCTCATCCTTCTTGCGAGATGATGCAACTTCAGTTTCTAGTTCTTGGATCTTCTCTTTAAGTTGCAGATTCTTCTTTTCAAGGTTGTTGCGTCTTTTCTCAAGGTCTGAGGCAACAACAAAAGAAGCTCTCCCAGACTATAAAAGAAAGTAAAGAAATAGTTAAGATAAAGCTTAAAATCGAAGTCACAAAGAAGCAAAGGAATATGAACATACCAAAGCATTGAGAGCATTTAAAAAGCTAGGAGTCATTGTTCGGGAAACTCCGCGAAAAGATTCATTATCTTCTAACAGCGGGGCATCGCAGATTTTAGCGAGAGCTTCGCAAGTAGCAGATAAATTATCATCTCCCAATCCTTGCATAGAATCGGAGAAGACACTAGACAATAGCGCCATAGCAGAAGTAACCGAGTGATTCTCCTTCGCATAAGAAGTACCAACTTCATCTTCATCCTCATCAGAGCTCTCGCTGGTTTGGGAATTAGAATGAGAAGAAGATTGGATTTTTCGTTTTTTAGAAGATGGGGCAGAAGATTTATCCTTGCGAAGAGTGATTTTATTCTTGCCTTTAACCTTCGCAGCTTCAGCTTCTTCAACGTCAACCTTCGCACACGAATAAAGATAAGAAACAGAGGCAACAATATTGTTTAAAATAACAAAAGAAAATGTTTCTTACTTCATCCGTGATCGATCGAAGTATTGCCAGGGTATTCGGTTTTGGATTTCTTTGATAACTTTTCCTCAATTTGTCAATCTAAAACTTTTTGCAAGTTTAGTAAATGAAAGAGAAGGGAAATATTGCAAAGCAAAATTGAAAAAAGGAAATATACCTCTTTTGTCTTCTCGGGCCACTTAAATTCCCAAGGATGATAATCTGCGAGGTTTGCAGGGAGTGCATGTGAACCTGCGATATAAGGTCCACTTAGAAATAGAGGAACAACCCACCACTTCTCATCTTTGGAGTGGCGAGGGGTATTATTTTTACCCGAATGCCAGTCAATATCTTGCATGAGCAGTTTATCAGCATCAACGTTATCTTTTTTCTTCAGTCGAGCACCCCATCGAGATTTATCATTTCTCATATTTATTACTGCATAATTCGCAAAGAAGTTTTCTACAGTATACTTCTCAGCGGCTATCTCTAAATTTACGAATTTAGGATCCTTGACATCATCAGGATATAAAGATCCTTTACCAGCGCCACGGTTGGCGAATTCAAGCATTAAACGGATGCAGTCGCCGCTCAACTGATAAACAGCTCGCGAGAATTTTTCATGGGCAAGGATTTCATAGAATAATGGTATCTCGGGATTGTATAAAGGAATGGGGAGTCCTGCGAGGAGTTGACCTAGCGAAACTATGATTTTATGATCATCACATTGATAATCAGAAAACAGTTTTGCAGAGAGAATAGACGAAGATTCTTGATCAAGAATGGTTGATAAAGTGAAACCCTTCTCCTGCAAATTCTTTTGAGTTTCTTCAAAAAGGGGTTTATATGTACGACCAAGTGAAGCCATTAATATAGTATGGGAATGAATGAAGAATTGAAGATTGAGAGAATTGAAGGGGAGGATTACAGTAGCAGAAGCGCAAATTGCGGAGGAAGAAAGTTGAAGGGAAGTTGCAGAGGGAAAATAAAAGAGAAAAAGAGAAGGGTAAGAAAACTATATATAGAAAAGAGAATCCTCGAGAAAACAAATGCATTTAATGCGAGATGGGACGTGAATGGTCAAGAATAAGCAGTTGAAAGAGACGTGTCAAGAAAAGAGTGGAAGAAGAAACACCTGTAATAAATTCCGTACATGAATAAAACGGATAAAAGTGAATAATCGCGAGATAAAGATGAGCAATTGCGAGCATTTAAAAATATAAATTCTCATGACATTTTCTCCTTCGCAGAAAAGACATGAGAAGAGGCAAGATGTAGGATCAGAATATCGCGACATCAATATCTTGCGAGATCAATAAGCGGCAAAGATTGCGAAGGTGTCGCAGGAAATAATATAAATGACGCAATGGATGACGATAGCTTAACATGAGAAAAGTGTGAAGATTTTGCGAGATTTAGGAGTGTCGCGAAGATGAACAATTATACACTTGCGATACTTCATGAGTCAATCCCGAAAATAAAGGACAAACTTTAGTTGTCATCCATTATGTAATACCCTATATAAAGGGTTGAGTAAATCTGAAGAGGGGGGCCTTTGAATTGTTAAGCAAGTCATTAGGAGAGAGAAAATCTAGAGTGATTGTAATTTCCTTAATTATGTTCTATCTCTCTTTGTAAACATTTCAAGAAAATAATCAATCAAATTCATAGTTATTCATCTTCAAATGGATTAATTGTGTTGAATCTAATGAGGGGTGTAGTGTAGGAAATCCTGCAACTACAATTCTCATAGAAATATACAAGAACATAATTGAAGCAAAATCGATTTGATTCACTCGAATCAATTCATGAACATTATAGCCACGGTTTGCAAAGAATGCATTCCTTAATATATATATATATATATATGTATTAGTTCATGTCACAACCGATTTTAGAACTTTAACCACTCAAGTATGCAAATCGTACGCATACTTAAGTAGCCGGACCAAGATTGGTTTTCGCCAGTATGCGAACGGGTACGCACACCTCCAATCCCAACAGAATTTTCCGGACCTGAACCTTACGCAAGTATGCATACGGGTACGCATACTTAGGTACTCGGAATTCACAAACCAACGGGTACGCATACGGGTATGCACACTATGGTTCCCGGACATGGATTACACATATGCAAAGTGCATAACATGTACATAATCCAATATGGTTAATTGTTCTAAACTCTTATTCCAATCATTGAAACTTTCTTAGAGGATGACAATAACCGTTTTCACACACTATTAGCATCAAAGCAATTTTCAAGTTATTGAAATAATTATAACGAAATATTCCAAGTCTACATCAAATGATTGTATCACACAAAGTAAAATGTTACCCGGAAATTTTCACATGATCATCTTTTGAATTTCGTCAAGAATATTAGATGAACTTGGTCAAAGTGAAAGCTTGCCAACATATATTCCGAGAAATATGTAAGCGAGTTAAACTCAGCTCGAGATCTCAAATGTGTATAATAAAAAACTATATCGTAACAAGACTTATGTCTCAATATAGGAGATAGAGTAGAAATAGACTTTCCAAGTGATAGATGAGTTTCAGTCTCCACGTACCTTTTGTCGATGAAGTTCCACAAGCTCGCCTTAGTAGTTCTTCGTCTTCAATTAATGAACACCGTGAAGTATAATGCTCAACTAAACAATCTATCCTAGTCCGAGACATATATAAGTAGACTAGAAATCAAGACTTATAGTTTTGATCACTAACATTGACAAAAGAAGCTAGAGATAGCAACGATTGCGAGTTCGACCGAGCAGTGCTCTAACATTTATATATTGCAAAAATTTTATGGGATATGTGTGTCTACGTCTGTGAGCTATGATTGTCCCATATATGTCAAAAGTTAAATGTATTATGTCTTTATGAAAATATTGATAAAACATAGAATGAACTTTTGAATATTCCGCAGTATTGATCTTTCCCTGATCCACTTCTATGTGAAAGTATTGTATGGCTCCGTAATTTTTCTTATGTTGAGCATTCACGATTAAATTAATCATTGAGTTTTCTTTGTGGTTAATTTAATTGAGTTTTATGGATACAAATTCATGTTCATGTGATTTGTTAATGTCCAAAGAAATACTTCTTTTCTTGTAAAAGCAAGGTCGCTCTTGTTAATAGCATTTTATGGGGGAGAGTTCTTAATTGAACTTGTGCTTAATTGCCAAATATTTGTGGGGAGTGCGGCTGTGGAATATTGTAGGAGTTATCTTGTATCTTTATAAACTCCTTGATGAATACACTAAGTTTCGACTATGTGAAATCATCGAAACAAAGTTGATATGTTCTCTTTTAGTCATGAATAATATCCTTGAGAATTTCATTATGATCCCGCTAGTTTCCGTACCTTTGCCAATTTATATTGACAAAAAGGGGGAGAATTATTTTGTGGTTCACACTACATACATATGGTTTACGGATCATTATGTAAGGGGGAGTGGTTTTTATTGTGAGATGAAGTATTGACTAAGGGGGAGTGATACATATCATCGTTGTATTATTGTCAAAGTTGTGATACAATTGAACTTTGATGTTGTGTAATAATACTATGACACTGTATAACAATAATTGAGAACAACTGTTTTCTTATTGTATGGCTACATATCTTTAACAACTATGATGCTGAGTTGAACACGTTCAGAATCACTAGAGTACTTGGAGTGACGAAGAATTCATGGAATGTTGAAGAACCAAGGAAATCAAGCATTTGGATGAGAAGCTACAAAGTTTATTTATTTTGTAATCCATATGTATTGAACTATTGATAGTTTTGTCACTAAAATTGACAAAGGGGGAGATTGTTAGAGCACTGCTCGGTCGAACTCGCAAGTGTTTCTATCTCAAGCTTGTTTGTCAAGTTTAGTGGTCAAAACTATACGTCTGGATTTCTAGTCTACTTATAGCTATGTCTCGGATTAGGATAGAATGTGTAGTTGAGCTTTAGACTTCACGGCGTTCATCGATTGAAGACGGAGATCTACTAAGGGGGGCTTGGAGAAACTTCATCAACAAAAGGTATGTGGAAACTTGAACTCATCTATCACTCAAAAGTTTATTGTATTGTATCTCCTATTGAGACTAAGTCATATGGCTATATAGACTTTCACATTATACAAGTTTGATATTTCGAGCTGAGTTTAACTTGCTTATATCTTTCTCGAAATATGTGTTGGAAAGCTTTTTCCTTTCACTACGTTCATCATTGAAAGTCAAAATATGATCATGTGAAAATCGCCTTGTAACATCTTACATGATTTGTGTGAGACAGTCATTTGATGTAAACTCGGAGTATTTCGTATTGATCATTCGATCAATTGAAAATTGCTTGTAAGCTAATAGTTTGTGTGAGACAGCTATTATCGTCTTCTAAGAATGTTTCAATGATTGAAATGGGAGTTTAGAACAATTAACCATTGTCTGGATATAGAACAATATTCCCATATGCAAATTGTTGTAAGAATAATTCGGGTCCGGGAACCAAGTATGCATACCCGTATGTGAACGGTTTTAACTGTTAAAGTCCCAGTACTTTGCGCCATGAATACGGTTATTTTGCTGCTTGTTTAATTGATATAGATTTTTCCCAGCCATTGGGAAGGATCCTTATTGATGGTGAAGAGATGAAGAAATTTTTGTTCAAGATTATGAAATCTTAAACAAGCCGAGTTTCTGTGACTATTGCAAATCGGTTGGCCATAAGAAAACTGATTGCCGAACAAAAAAGCTTGATGATTTGAAAGAGAAAGATGATGAAGAAACTGATCCTAAGATCCTAAAATTTCTTGAAGCTGACATGGATGAGCTTAGGAATTTCTGTAAGAAAGATGGGATTCCTAAGAATAATGGGAATGGTGGTGGCGATGGTGACAAGGCTGCGGATGAGCAACCCATTGATGCAACCAAACCTGGAGATGATGCTACGGCAAAAAACAATCCATAAATCCTTGAGGTTGCTACTGGTAAACATACCCATTTTCCGGAAAATAGTGAGCCTAGTAATGGTGAGAAATCGGGTGCAGATGACAAGAGACAAGAGACGCACATTGATGGTGCGTCACGGCCTGAGCTTTACAATGACGATACTCATTCTGAGAAGCGCAATGATGGTGATCAGTCCGAGAAGTGCAACGATGGCGATCAATCCGAGAAGCGTAATGATGGTGCTTCACCTAATCGTGAGGCCATGTCAAACTTGCGCAACGATGGTGAAGAGGTTGCTGAGAATGTACACAAATAGGATGATGTGAATTTGGATGAACAAGAGATGGAGGCTTTTCAGAAATATGAAGCCATAAAGGAAAAAGCTAGGCAGCTTGAGGTTGATGCTGAGGTTGCTAGGATTCAGAAAGAGATGGCTAGGACAAGGCTTGATAATTTGAGAAAGAAGGCCCTTGACAAGAATAACCAAGCCGAAACACCTTCAATTCTGGTTAATATCAATGTAAGTGATGAACCTGTAGATAAAGAGGCAGAAGTTAATTCTCCTGTTGCAAGTATCCCAACGCCTAATCATGATAATGATGATGCTAGTTTTAGTGAGCCTATTAAAACTTCAAGAAGATCTACTCCAGTGCAATCTTTGGAGAACATTGTGCTTTCTAATAGATTTGAAACTGGGAATGAAGAGATTGATGATTTAGATGTTGAAACTGAGGAGGAAGTTGCGGGTGTGGAATCCCAGGATCCAATACAACCAACTACTATTTCAATTATTGTTGAAGATGATGCAAATAATTTGGATTTAATTGCTTTGAAAGAGAAAGAAGAGCGTGAGAAGAAGGAGGCTGAAAAGAAGAAACCGAAGCCAAAAAATACCAAAAAGAAGCCTGTCACTGTGGTTGTTGTTGGCCAAGTTACTACTCGAGGTGGTAGAGGTTCCAAAAAGGGTTCGGCAAGCCCTGAAAAAAACAGTGTTATTTAATGCGTGTCTTTTACTGGAATGCTCAAGGCTTGGCTAAAGATGGTGCAAGGGCCAAGTTGGAGGAGCTATATCACTTGCATAGTCCTGATGTAATTTGTATTGCGGAACCGCAGGTTTTTTGCAACACACGTTTTGTTAGGAAGATGAAATTATTTGATTTCAGTGAGGATGTTATCACAAATGAAGCTGGTGGAGAGAAGGGTAATATTTGGGTCTTGTGGAGAAATACTTTAGCTAGGCCGAATGTTATATCTTCTTCAAAACAAGCCATTACTCTAGATTTTGCTGGAGATTTAATTACCGCAGTTCATGCATCTTATGATCCAGTAGCACGGCAAAGACTTTGGCGTCAATTAGGCTTGGGTTTTATATCTATTCCATGGTTGGTGTTGGGGGATTTTAATTGTGTTTTGCGTCTGGATGAGAAGAAAGGTGGCAAGCCCATAAAAGAAGTTTATATGAATGAGTTTCGAAGTTGGATTTCTGATAATGGTTTGGTTGAAGCCGATGCTCTTGGAAAGAAATATACTTGGACTAATTGTCGGAGTGGTATTCACAGAAACGTTTCTAAGCATGATAGGACGATTTTAAATGATGCTTGGTATGAAAAATATCCAAATTGGAGGTGTAAGGCATTGCCAAGGGTTTGCTCGGATCATTCCCCTTTATTTGGCTACGCTTTTGAGAATCCTAGGCCGAAGAGGGTTCCTTTCCGAATTCAAAAAATGTGGCTCTCGCATCCAGGTTTCTTGAGTTTTGTGGAGGAAAATTGGAGATTAAGGCTTGATGGTGCTCCTCCTTTTGTGTTTACTTCAAAATTGAAGCGATTGCGAGAGGCTTTGAAAATTTGGAATATAACTGTTTTTGGTGATGTACAGTTTCGTTTGAAGCAAGCTGAACTAAGACTTGAATTGGAGAATGATCTTCTTGATCAAAATCCGAGAAATGAATATCAATTTTTAAAGGTTGCGGATGCTACGAAAGCTGCGGAGGACGTACGCATTGAATTGGCTACCATGCTTAAATAAAAATCGAGAGAGTCTTGGTTGGAGGACGGAGATCAAAATACTCGATTTTTTCATAATAGCATTCGCATGAGAAGGAGTCACAACACTATATCCGAATTGAAGATTTCTACTAACTCTACTTTGATTTTGCAGGATGATATAAAAAACTACATTGTGGATCATTACCAAGCAAAGTTCAATGGTGGAGAAGTCAATATTGAGCCAAGCTTATTCGATTATGCGCATGAAAGTATTTCGGCTTCTGAGAGTGCTTTCATGGATGCCATTCCATCTTTGGAGGAAGTGAAAGAAGTTGTTTTTGATTTGGGCGTGGATTCTGCTCCTGGCCCTGACGGCTTTACAGGTTCTTTTTATAGACTTTGTTGGAACATTATTTCTAGAGATCTTTTTAATGCTATTGCTAACTGTTGGGCGATGCGGAAAATTCCAAATGGCATTAACTCTAGTTTTATTGTTCTAATTCCGAAAAATAATAAGTCTGATGCTATCAAAGATTATAGACCAATTGGTTTAAGCAATTTCTTCTTCAAGATCATTACAAAGATTCTGGCTACAAGGCTTGGTACGGAGCTTAACAAATTGATTTCTGAAGAGCAAGTTGTGTTTATGAAAGGAAGAAATATTCACGAGAATATAGCGTTGGCGTCTAAATGGATCAATGAGATCAACACTAAAAGAAACTTTGGGAATATCGGCCTCAAATTGGATATTGCCCAAGCTTTTGATACGGTCAGTTGGGAGTTCGTAATGGAAGTTTTTCGCCAATATGGCTTTTCTGAGAACTGGTGTAAGTGGCTTCTCAGCATCCTTAATTCTGCTAGGATTTCTATTATGATTAATGGTTGTCCTAAAGGTTTTTTCAGTATCAGTAGAGGGTTGAGTCAAGGTGATCCGCTTTCACCTTTTCTTTTTGTGCTTATTGAAGACGTTCTAAGTCGCAATCTCTCAAAATTGTTTGCTACCCGAAGTATGGATCATATGGTGAGTAAGAAGGGTGTAGCTCCAACGCACCTTCTCTTTGCGGATGATATTATTATTTTATGCAGGGGCAACTTGCATAGTTTGCAGAATTTGAAGAATATGCTTGGTATTTATCAACGTGCTTCTGGCCAATACGTGAGTTATGCCAAAAGCAAGTTTTATTATGGAGGTGATAGAAAATCTCGTTCCATTGCTATTGCTAATTTTATGGGCATAGAAAAGGCTTTATTCCCGGATACATATTTGGGAATCCAATCGAAGCCTGGTATTGTACGACATATTCATGTTCGCCAAGTTGTGGAGAAGATCATGGACAAGCTGGCATGTTGGAAGGGTAAGCTTTTATCTTTTCAAGCTAGATTGGTTTTGATTAAATCGGTTATTTCAAGTTATGTGCTTCATTCCATGGATGTTTACAAATGGCCATGTACAGTCATTAAGCAAGTTGAGAGGGCCATTAGGAATTTTCTATGGTCTGGTGATGCTGAAAAACGTAAGTATTTTACGGTCCTTTATGATGATTTGTGTTGTTCGAAGCGTGAAGGTGGTCTTGGCCTTAAGAAATTGAATGATGTAAGTAGGTGATAGACGCATTTATGTGTCTAATTTGTCCTCAATGTTTCGTATTGTTAGTACTCATTTTTGTCCTTATTATAGTATTTTGTGTGTTTGTAGGTATTTTTTGGAAATAAAGATTGTTGGAAAAATTTGGCTTGAAAAGTTGCTCGGAGCACCTCCGGAGGACACGTGTTATTCGGACTCTCGCTTTTGGATAAGGGGTAACCCAATTGCTAAGGGGCACCCCAGGGAGCCAACTTCTAATCGCACCCCACTCTGGTTAGGGGGGCACCCCTTCTTCATCGTTCAAAAGTTAATTTTGGCGGGAGAAATATTCTGTCAGCCGCGTAGTTGCTGATTCGAGTTTGGGAGGATTTTGTGGGGATTCTTTCATGGCTTTGGACTTGTATGGGCCTGTTAAGACAAAACAGGGCCGATATCTATTTCAGTTTTGAAAGAAGAGGACTTTGTACGTGGAGTTTACAAAACAGAGCAAGGAAGAGATTCTCCGAGTATTTTTGGAAATTTTGTGTGTCCTGAGAGTTTTTGACGTCATCTGAGGCGTGTAAGAACGTGTTTGGAGTGTGCAGACGCATGAGAGGTGAAGAAACAAAGAGTTATTCCCGTGCTGCTAAAAAAAAGAAAGAAAATATTACCGGAGTAATGAAGAATATTTGAAGTTATTGCGTGTTATTCTGGTACCTGTTGAGTATAAATTGGAGTATGGGATAGCAGAGAGGGAGGACGGAGAGTTTGGGAGAGTTTTGGAGAAGAACAGAGCAATAGAAATCAAGTTACACAATTCTGCTGCTGCTGCTGTGAAGGAAGAACACGAAGAACATTAAACTTCTGAAGACCGTCGCTTATCAACAGTGTTAACGACGCAGAGACGAGGGTCGTAATACGGAAGGCAGTCTTAAAACAACAGGAACACTTTATCTTTATCGTTCTTTTTGTAACGGTGTTTGCAACAATTATAATTGTTGCAAACACCCGATTTTCACCAATTTACTCCATTTCATCATTTGTACACCTCCTTCGAGCAATAAAATGAGTTTTGAGCGTGTTTCCAACATGATGAGAGGCTAATTCTCCCACAACCAAGGCAATGAGGAAGCTATTTACGCATGAATAATTGGTAACTATCTTATTTGCTCTAATTTATAATTTATAATTTACTCGATCACTGCTTTTGCAGAGTTTTAAATTGTTCGCAAAATTCTTTTCATTAGTTGTGATTCAATTAGATAGGTTATGCTTTGTATTAAGATAATCTATGCTTAGGAATACAATTAATTTTTGAGAATTTGTCTGATTATTTGTGAATTAAGAAACAAGGGATTTAAAAAAATAATAATTAGAGTTTGGGTTATTTACCGTAATTCATTCATGTGTAATAGTGGAATCAGTGTCTTGGTTATTTTCTCATATCTTGAATCAATTTTGTGTTAAGTTTTCATTATTTTTAAGTTTTGTAAGTCTAAAATCTTTTGCTTTCACAAGTCTCAACGAACCTTATTACTACAACATTATTGAGTCACATCAATTTTTAGCGCCGCGACGCGGGCTTGTCTTTAGGCTAGAGTTTTTAGATTTTCTTTTAGGTTTTTATTTATTTGTTCTTCTTTACGTTTTTAGGTTTTTGTCTTTTCCTTTCAGATTTTGGGATTTGGAGCGAAAGAAAATTTTTCCAAAGCTTTTGGTGGATACTTAAAGATTTGGAGTTAAAGACAAAGCGAAAGGAGCAAAAGAAGAAGATTTTTTTTAATATTTTATAAAAGAGAGAAAAAAAAAAAGAGAGGCATTTTTTTTATTTTTTAGATATTTTTATTTTTTAGACTTTCCTTTTCTTTTGCACTTTTACTTTTTGGACTTGGACATTTGGACATTTGGACATTCCTTATTTTTTTTAAACCCTACGGAAGGGTAGTATTAAATATTAAACTGTTTGCAGAGAAGGACGGTGATTACGATATCACCTCGGCCCCTCGGGTTCGTACATGACATAGGAGTCGTGGCCCGTGTCGACTACAACGGTTCATCCCCCGTCTGGTACGGGAGGTAAGTTTGTCGAAACACTCGCGAATCCCCTGCTAGCGAGTTACTGTCTTCATTCGTGTGAATATATGCTGAGGACTTGAAAACGGCTGTTTTAATTTCCTAGTAAAGGGCAAGGACTGGCCATATAAGATAAGGGTTCGGATTTCATCACCGTTCTCTTCTTGCCCGCCTTAGGAAAACAATACTTAACGCGAACCTAAGACTTAAAATTTGAATAGAACGAGACCGATAGGGTAACGAGCTTAGTAGGAAAGTCGCTCGAAAAATATTGGTTACTCTTTTAGCATACTTTGAAGTTCATGATGGTTTCTGTGAAGTTGAATGCGTGACTGCGCCGCCTTGCAATAGCGGTGAGGCCTTGGGTATCAAAGCTCCACTGAGCTTCCCTCGCCTTGATTCAACTTACTTAGACTCGGATTGATCCAGAGGGGTTTGCTTAGATTGTAACGAATTCCCTTTCGAAGGATTAGAAGCTGGTCTAGAAAACAATCTAAGTGGAGCCATCATGCTTTTTGTTTGTTAGATATCATTAGGTTTGCTGTGGTGGAGTCAGCCTTGTTTGTGTTTGCATAGAACTTCCCTTCCTTTTAGGATTTTTCTTTTTTCTTTTGTTTTTCTAGTGTATGCCCTAGGTCATTAAAGAACGGGCTTGGAAAAGAAACACTCTAGGTCGTTTGATTAGTGACAAACCTAGTAGTTCTTCTTGTGAAGGCGGGGAACTCGAAGACTCTTCTTTTGAGAGCCCCGTTTTTGGAAACTTCGATTTGAGAATCTGTCTCTTAGTGAGGAAAGTACCCCTAGTACTTCAGTTGTGCCAACGATGGCAACTTTGAAAGATTACATGTTCCCAACTGGGACCAACCGAGCTTCATGCATTAAATTGCCAGCCAATACGACTAACTTCGAGATAAAAGCTAGTATTCTTTAGATGATCTCTATATTCTTAGGAAAAGATGATGAGAACCCTTATTTTCATATTAGGGACTTTGAGGAAATTTGTGGGACAATTAGAATAAAAGACCTTACTGATGAAGTTTTGAAACTTAAGATGTTCCCATTTTCCTTAAAAGATAAAGCCAAGACTGGCTAAACAACCTACCATTTGGATCCATTGAAACATGGCAGAACTTATTGTCGCTTTCTATATGAAATTCTACCCTAAGCATAAAACTGCAATTGTTAGGCGTAAAATTAGTGCTAGTGTGCAACAAGAAGGAGAGTCTCTTTATAGGTTTTAGAGATTCAATGATCTCCTATCTCGGTGTCCTCACCATGGATTTGATAAGATGAAACTTGTAGGGATTATTTATGATGGTTTAGACTATTCGACCAAAGCCATGGTCGAGTCTATGTGTCTTTGGTGAGTTTACTAATAAAAGTGCTTTGAGGATGCCTTTACCTTCTTAGGAGTTGTTGCTTGAGAAATCCCAACAAAGTGGGAGTCTTGTGTTGAACCCCTAAAAGACTCTTGGTCAATAGAAGTAGCACCAATGTGGTAGATACAAGCTTCGGGTCGATGCTAAGTTTGGTGCTTTGTCCGAGGAAGGTTAGAAGCTTTGGAAATGGGTCGATCTAAAAATAGGTCCCTTGGTGAACCTAATAGAACCTCTCAAGTATCTAGTTGTGGAATAGAGCCCGATAACTCATTTTGGGAAGGTCACGTTAGTGAAGAACAAGCCCATGCTTTGTCTATAACAACGCTAGGTTTGAGAACCGTCAAAAGTTTGACCCATACTCGAGACCTACAACACTGGTTGGAGAAACCATCCTAATTTTTCTTGGTCTAAAGGCCGAATCAAGGTCGATCTAGTAATTCTCGGCCTCCCCGTGTTTTGGTTATGCAAAGAACCCTTCGAGTCAAACCTGGTTTAACCCTTCGGATAAAAAAGATCACAAGTTTAGAGGATACTCTCGCCTCATTTATTAAAAGCTATGAAAAGATCAACCAAATGGTTGCGCAAGGGATAGAAGAAAATAAGAGTATAGTTTATGGTAACTCTCAGGCTATTTCCGAGTTGAAAACCCAGGTTAGTCGGATAAATGAGTCTTTGAGGGAAAAAGGTAAGTTTCCTAGTCAAACTCAAAACTGACATAAAGAAATGAGACTTGACACCTTCAATCCCAGAGGAGTTCATCAAGTAGGTGAAGGACCATCCCATCATGTGAATGCTATTAAAACCCTTAGGAGTGGTAGAGTGGTAGACAACAAGGTTACCATGCCTCGATAGTGAACATGTCAGTAGTTCACCTGAGAGCCGGAAAATGATGAGGAGACTGATAGAGTCTCTAATGAGACCAATGAGGGTCATATTGAACCGGGGCTTTGTCCCTAGAGCCCCATTCCCACAGCTACTAGTTCCAACTAAGAGGGAGTCCAACTTTAATGATATATTGGAGGTTTTTAAGCAGGTTACTATCAACCTCCCATTGTTGGATGCGATTAAACAGATTCCCGTTTATGCCAAGTTTCTTAAGGACTTGTGTACACGAAAGCGTAAGCTTAGTGTTCAAAAGAAAGCCTTCCTAGCTAGTCACGTGAGTTCTATTATTCAGAATACCACTACTCCTAAATACAAAGACCCAGGGTCCCCTACCATTTCTTGCACAATAGGTAAATACCGTGTTGAGAAAGCTTTGCTTGACTTAGGAGCCAGTGTGAACTTACTTCCTTACCATGTGTACCTTAAGCTAGGACTTGGTGAGATGAAACCTACCCGGATGACTCTACGGTTAGGCGATAGGTCCGTTAAAATTCCTCGGGGTGTGATCGAGGATGTTCTCATAGAGGTCGACAAGTTTATTTATCCTATGGATTTTGTTATCCTAGATACCCAACTTTGTCCCGACCCGGAGATACCTGGTAATTTTAGGTCGCCTGTTTTTAGCTACATCCAATGCGATCATTAACTCGTCGAATCGGTATTATGAATTTGTCTTTTGGTAATATGACTATTGAGTGAACGTCTTTCATATTAGTAAGCTACCCTCTGAACTAGATGACTCGAGCATAGAAGAGGTGAACATGATAGGAACATTAGTCGAGGAGTCATTACCAAACACTTTGTTTGAAGATCCATTAGAGAAATGCCTAGCTCACTTTGGGACTGATTTTGATGATGATGATGTGATTAATGAGGTGAATGCTTTGTTAGATTCAACCCCTTTGTTAGACACTAGTAATGGATGGAAACCTAAGTTCGAACCTCTACCCGTTTCTAAGTCTACCCTAGTCCCTTCGTTAGAAGAGCCTCCTAAGTTGGACCTAAAACCATTACCAGATACCCTAAAGTATGTGTTTTTAGGCCCTTTTGAGACTTTACCTGTGATTATTGCTTCCGACTTGGATAGTGATCAGGAAAGTAGGCTAGTAACCGTCCTTCAAAACAACAAGGAAGCTTTAGGGTGGACCATAGCAGACATTAAGGGTATAAGTCCTCTCGTATGTATGCATCGATTTATTTAAAGGAAGATACCAAACCTTCTAGGGAGATGCAACGAAGACTAAACCCTAATATGAAAGAAGTAGTTCGAACCGAGATCCTTAAGCTGTTAGATGCAGGCATTATCTACCCCATTTCGGACAATAAGTGGGTCAGCCCCGTTCGGGTTGTTCCCAAGAAATCCTAGACATTCTTGTGGTCCAGAATGATAACAATGAGTTAATCCCTACCCGAGTGACCACGGGTTGGCGTGTTTGTATTGACTATAGGAAATTGAACAAGGTCACTAGGAAGGACCACTTTCCCCTTCCCTTCATCGACCGATGCTAGAGAGATTAGTGGACATAGTCATTCTTGCTTTTTAGATGGCTACTCTGGCTATAATCGGATCGTTATTGCCCCCGAAGACCGGAGAAAACCACTTTTACCTGTCCCTTTGGTACCTTTGCGTATAGACGCATGCCTTTCGGGCTATGTAATGCCCTGCGACTTTTCAGCGTTGCATGATGAGCATATTTTCAGATATGGTAGAACGGTTCTTGGAGGTCTTTATGGATGATTTTTCAGTGTTTGGTTCGTCTTTCGATGAGTGCTTGCATCATTTGTCATTAGTGTTGACTAGATGTAAGGAAAAGAATCTAGTGCTTAATTGGGAAAAATGTCATTTCATGGTTCAATCATGAATTGTTTTAGGGCATATCGTATCTTCTAAGGGTATAAAGGTAGATAAAGCCAAAGTTGACCTTATCAAAACTTTACAGGTCCCAAAAACCGTAAAAGATATTAGGTCATTCTTAGGGCATGCAGGTTTTTATCGTCGATTCATTAAGGATTTTAGCTTGATTTCTAGACCTCTTTGCAATTTTCTTGCAAAAGATGTTAAGTTTGTCTTTGATGATGCTTGTTTAGAGGCTTTTGAGAAGCTTAAGACTTTACTCACTCTTTGCCCCCATAGTCCGGGCACCTAACTGGAACCTACCCTTTGAGATCATGTGCGATGCTTGATTATGCTATTGGTGTTGTGCTAGGTCAGCGAGAAAAAAATTACTTCATGTGATTTACTATGCTATCAAAACTCGAATGATGCCCAGTTGAACTATACCACTACAGAGAAGGAACTATTGGCCATTGTGTTTGCCTTAGACAAGTTTAGACCCTATCTCTTAGGTTCTAAGATCGTAATCTATACTGATCATGCTGCTTTGAAATACCTTTTGTCTAAGAAGGATACCAAACCTAGATTGATTAGATGGATCCTTTTATTACAAGAATTTTGTCCAGACATTAGAGACAAAAAGGGTGCAGAAAATGTAGTAGCAGACCACTTGTCTAGGTTGGTTGTTAGTTCCCCTAATGATTCCCTTCATATAAGGGATAGCTTTCCTGATGAACAATTGTTCTCTGTTTCCCAATCACCTTGGTATGCAAATATAGTGAATTATCTTGTTACTGGTCGAATGCCCCAACATTGGGGTAAACAAGATCGTTCTAGGTTTTTAGCCGAGGTTAAGCACTTCTTTTGGGATGATCCTTATTTGTTTAAGTATTGTCCGGACAGTTATTAGGAGATGTATACCTGAGAGTGACCAGTCCAGTATTATTTCCTTTTGTCATGATCATGCTTGTGGGGGTCACTTTAGTGCTAAGAAGACGGCTGCTAAGATATTGCAGTGTGGATTCTATTGGCCTTCGTTATTTAAAGACTCCCACAGTTACTGTGTCACTTGTGAACGTTGCCAGAAATTAGGAACCATTTCCCGTAGGAACATGATGCCCTTGAACCCTATTTTAATCGTTGAGGTCTTTGATGTGTGGGGTATTGACTTTATGGGTCCGTTTCCTAATTCCTTTGGTAACCTATACATCCTTGTCTCCGTAGACTATGTCTCTAAGTGGATTGAGGCGGTTGCGTGTAAAACCAATGACCATAGGGTTGTGATTGAGTTCTTGAAAAATAATATACTTACACGTTTTGGTACACCGCGAGCTATAATTAGTGATGGAGGGTCACACTTTTGTAATGGACCTTTTAGGCTTCTGATGAAGAAATATGGTATTACACATAAGGTAGCTACCCCATATCATCCACAGACTAGTGGTCAAGTAGAGGTTTCCAATAGGGAGATAAAACGTATATTAGAGAAAACAGTTAATCCTAATCGGAAAGACTGGTCGTCTAGGATTACTGATGCCTTATGGGCTTACCGTACTGCGTTTAAAACCCCTATTGGAATGTCGCCTTATTGGCTTGTTTATGGCAAGGCATGTCATTTACCTATTGATTTAGAACATAGAGCTTATTGGGCTGTTAAGCAGCTAAATTTTTCACTTGACAAGGCAGGAGCCCATAGGAAACTCCATTTCAATGAGTTGGACGAGATTCGTATAGATGCTTACGATAGTGCGAAGGAGTATAAGAACAAAATGAAACTTGTGCATGATAGAAATATTTTACGGAAGTCATTTTCTCCAGTCAAAAAGTTCTTACGTATGATACCCGCTTGCATCTTTTCCTGGGAAATTACGTTCTCGGTGGACGGGGTCCTTTTATTGTTCGCACTGTATTTCCTCATGGAGCTGTTGAGATCGAGACACCGGATGGTAGTAGTTCTTCGAAGGTTAACGGTCAGAGATTGAAACCCTTTTTAGAGCCATTTCCTACAGGTGATGTTGAGGAGGTCCCTCTGGAGGACCCTGTTTACCCTTGATTGACCATCGAGGCGATTGTATGTTGTATATTAGTTTTTCTCTTCACCTAGGTACTATCTTTCCGACTTCTCTCTTTACTGATTCCTCATGTTACTTTACTTTTTGGTATTGCTCTTTCATTAGAAACATTGAGGACAATGTTAGATTTAAGTTTGGGGGTGGGGAAGAAACTTCTTGTTAGTTTTTAGTTGCAATAAATAAACTCCAGAGCCTAGAAATTTATGTTTATTAAGGATGGCACTAACCAATCTAAGTGGATGGAAGCATTTTGGTTGTAGGAGTTGAGGAACCAATCTGATTAGATGGAAACATCTAAAGAGTCTATTCATAAAAGCACGAGCTCAGGTGTTAGAAAAAGAAAACATGGTAGTTTCGCCATATCCTCGTGATGGAAACATCGAAAGAATCCTGATCACTTCTTTTATTTTTCTCTTTACCATTGCTAGGGTGAAATAGAGTGACTGAGACACCCAAAAAAAATAATAAAAAAAAAAATTGAAAAAAATAAAAATAAAAAAATTGAAAAAAATAAAATAAAATAAAAATTGAGACCAGACCACTAGACCAACCGGAATAAATACAATAAAGTCGATCACTAGTACCCTTGTATATGCCAGCTGAGTTGACCTAGAGTTAGGATTATCGATCACTGGTCCCCTTGTATATGCCAGTGTGTTGATATTAGTCCGGACCCGGTATCTCGGTCCATTAGGATAGGTTCACTTTAGTCAACATCATCCACGTTTTCTCTACATCCATCTTCTTAATCTTTCCATGTGATTGGTTGACTCAGGTTTATGATGTCCGAAACTATCCGAGTAGAGCTCTCTGTCACTTTATATGAATTTTAGTATGCTTGAGTGCAAACTCGAGTACACCAATTGGAATTTCGCATCGGGGTACTTCCTCCTGTAGTCAATAAGTATGCCAACCAAGGAGATTCTTTAGTGCCTTCCAAGGTTCTCCGCGTAGATAGCTAGGGTCTGGAGTAAAGGTTTTGTGGGTACACCTCTGGTAAACCCTTCGGAGACAACACTCCGCCACTAGGGCCACCTAGGGGTTTAAATGATTTTTATTTTTGCTCGAGGACTAACAAATAATAAGTTTGGGGGTATTTGATAGACGCATTTATGTGTCTAATTTGTCCTCAATGTTTTGTATTGTTAGTACTCATTTTTGTCCTTATTATAGTATTTTGTGTGTTTGTAGGTATTTTTGGAAATAAAGATTGTTGGAAAAATTCGGCTTGAAAAGTTGCTCGGAGCACCTCCGGAGGACACGTGTTATTCGGACTCTCGCTTTTGGATAAGGGGTAACCCAATTGCTAAGGGGCACCCCAGGGAGCCAACTGATATTCGCACCCCACTCTGGTTAGGGGGCACCCCTTCTTCATCGTTCAAAAGTTAATTTTGGCGGGAGAAATATTCTGTCAGCCGCGTAGTTGCTGATTCGAGTTTGGGAGGATTTTGTGGGGATTCTTTCATGGCTTTGGACTTGTATGGGCCTGTTAAGACAAAACGGGGCCGATATCTATTTCAGTTTCGAAAGAAGAGGACTTTGTACGTGGAGTTTACAAAACAGAGCAAGGAAGAGATTTTCCGAGTATTTTTGGAAATTTTGTGTGTCCTGAGAGTTTTTGACGTCATCTGAGGCGTGTAAGAACGTGTTTGGAGTGTGCAGACGCATGAGAGGTGAAGAAACAAAGAGTTATTCCCGTGCTGCTAAAAAAAAAAAAAAATACCGGAGTAATGAAGAATATTTGAAGTTATTGCGTGTTATTCTGGTACCTGTTGAGTATAAATTGGAGTATGGGATAGCAGAGAGGGGAGACGGAGAGTTTTGGAGAAGAACAGAGCAATAGAAATCAAGTTACACAATTCTGCTGCTGCTGTGAAGGAAGAACACGAAGAACATTAAACTTCTGAAGATCGTCGCTTATCAACAGTGTTAACGACGCAGAGACGAGGGTCGTAATACGGAAGGCAGTCTTAAAACAACGGAACACTTTATCTTTATTGTTCTTTTGTAATGTGTTTGCAACAATTATAATTGTTGCAAACACCCGATTTTCACCAATTTACTCCATTTCATCATTTGTACACCTCCTTCGAGCAATAAAATGAGTTTTGAGCGTGTTTCCAACATGATGAGAGGTTAATTCTCCCACAACCAAGGCAATGAGGAAGCTATTTACGCATGAATAATTGGTAACTATCTTATTTGCTCTAATTTATAATTTATAATTTACTCGATCACTTTGCTTTTGCGAGTTTTAAATTGTTCGCAAAATTCTTTTCATTAGTTGTGATTCAATTAGATAGGTTATGCTTTGTATTAAGATAATCTATGCTTAGGAATACAATTAATTTTTGAGAATTTGTCTGATTATTTGTGAATTAAGAAACAAGGGATTTAAAAAAATAATAATTAGAGTTTGGGTTATTTACCGTAATTCATTCGTGTGTAATAGTGGATTCAGTGTCTTGGTTATTTTCTCATATCTTGAATCAATTTTGTGTTAAGTTTTCATTATTTTTAAGTTTTATAAGTCTAAAATCTTTTGCTTTCACAAGTCTCAACGAACCTTATTACTACAACATTATTGAGTCACATCAGTAGGGCCATGCTTATGAAGCTTTGGGTTGCTATTCGTGACTCAAACAAGACTTGGGCCAGGTTTTTGAGGGCGAAATACTTCAAATTAAATGGCAATTTGATTGATTATAAACTGGGTTCTTCGGTTTTTCCAGGAATCATATTGGTTCACAATTTTGTGCAAAGGCATACTCGCTCAATTATAGGTAATGGTGCAAATACTTCCTTATTTTTTGATAATTGGTGTGGTGATTTTTCGATTGCACATAGGCTTGACATCACTTCCAAAGGCCCTAATGATTTTAAGGCCAAAGTGAGTGATATAATTGTTGATGGTGCTTGGGTTATCCCTTTGAAGACAAGAGATTTGATGTTGCGCTGCCATATTGATGTTGAAAATTTACCTATTATTGATGGTGGTGAGGATTACAAAATTTGGGACCTTGATATCAAGGGAGTTTTTTCTGTAAATCGGCTAAGGCTGCAATTAAAGCTCCAGCGGAGATTGTGCCTGCGGCGGTTCTTTTCACGAGACATGTTGTGCATCCTACTTTGAGTGTGCAATTCTAGAAGGTTTGGAAGAAGCAATGTTGTGCTACTAAGGATAACATCACTAAGAAGACAGGCAGGGAGATGCCGTCTATGTGCCGCCTGTATATAGTAAGTTGTGAAGCTGTTAGCCATATCACTTGGCATTGCAGAATTGCTAAGCGAATTTGGGCTTTGGGGGCTGGAATTTTTAATCTGCAAGTAAAAGAAGATCTTGTGGCCTCTTATAAGGCTGCAAAGGGGCGCAGTAGGATGGTGAAGGATCTGTGGCTTGTTGCAAATCTTGCAATAGTTACGGAATTATGGAAAATGCGCAACAAGGCTTATTTTGATGATATGCGAGTTCGATGGCTTGGCTTCAAAGGGAGAGTTTATCAGGTAATACGTGATTACTCTATTAGATTAAAGGGTCATATGTATAACAACATGGAGGATTGGCGCATTTTGAATTTTTTCAGAGTTAAGCATAGATCATGCAAGAACTCGACTCCTCTTGAAGTAAGCTGGACGCCACCAAATGATGGTGAGATAATGATTTGTTGTGATGGTGCATCACGTGGAAACCCAGGCCAAGCTGGTTCTGGTGTTACTTTTCGAGATTCAAATTCGGCAGTTCTTGGCGTTCTTTGTGTTGGTCTTGGCTGGCAAACCAACTATTATGCGGAAGTTTGTGCGGTTATTTATGGTGCCATGGTTGCCAAAAGGTGGAATGTTGCAAATCTTTGTGTTAGGTCGGACTCCATGAGTTGCATTCTGGCTCTTCAGAAGGGTGAATTACCTTGGCAGCTGACGCAGAAGTGGAAAATGGCGAGAAGTTTCTATTCAAATATACGCTATGTTCACAGCTATAGGGAAGTTAATTTTTCTGCAGATGCTTCGGCTAAACAAGCATGTTTGTTGGCCGAAGATGATTATGAGTTTTATGAGGGTAGGCCAGGTTTTATTCTTTCTGTAGAATGGCCTGGAGAGGTTTATTTTCGTTTCAATTAGGTCTTATTGGCGTGTAGCCTAACGGCTAGACGCTAGTTTGACCTCAGCCCTGTACAGTTCCGTTTTTTTACTTTTTAATATATTGTTGACCGAGTAAAAAAAAATTTAACTGTTAAAGTCCAGGAACTAAGTTTGCGTACCTGTTTGAAAACTGTTTCACATGAAGTCGGTCTGGAATGACAGTATGCGTACCCGTTTGCGAACTATCGGAAAAGATCAAAGTCCAGAACTTAAGTTTGCTTACCCGTTTGCAAACTTATGAGGTTAAGTTCTAAAATCGGTTAAGTATGATTTCATACTCATGAAAGAATACATTTATAAATTAAGGAATGCAGTCTTTGCAAACTGTGGATAAAATGTTCATGAACTGATTCTTTTGAATCTATTCGATTTTGCTTCAATTGTGTCTTGTATACTTCTATGAGAATATAAACAATTGAAAAACTCTATGAGTAACACAATTAGATTCATTTGATTATTATTTGATCTAGAAGTGTTAAGATGAACATGGTGAATACAAAAGTGTTCATATGGCTAACTTCGATTAATGTTATTGAGCCAACTCAATATACACGTTTAGGTACGTACAGTTACCCATATCTAAATGAAGGTATATTTCATTTGTGTGTAACAAGCTAAGATCATCTAACGGCGGAGAGATATTACCTTGGTTTAAGCAATCTTAGCTTGAATCTTAAATCGGGTTTTCATCCAACGGTGAATATTGATTGCTTTGTTCCTAAGTTATCAAACCCTGATTTGAAGACTATATAAGAGAGAACTCTAGCAACTGGAAAACCTAATCCCCACACCTCCTGTGTGATACTAGTTGCGACTAGAGTCGATTCTCTTTTAACCTAGGTTTTTCCTAAAACCATTATAGGTTAACGACTTAAAGACTTCATTGGGATTCTGAAGCCAGACCCAACTATTTTCTCTGTAGTTGCGTATTCTGATCTTACTTATTCTATCGTATTGAGTACTATCTTCTCTAAGATTTGCTCGAAATTTATCTCCGATAGGTAAGATATAAAAAGTAATCACATAGCTCTTCGTATCATTCTTTGTGATTCCACAATAACTTGTTCTACTACCATATAGTTAAGTTATTGTGAGGTGATTGATATTTCTAGGCTGTTCTTCGGGAATATAAGACCGGATTATCAATTGGTTCGTGTTCATGTTGATTTATCAAAAGACGGAACAAACTTTGTAGGTAATTCTGTGGAAGACAGATTTAGCTATCAGAATAGACTTTTCTGTGGGAGATAAATTTGTTTATCAAGTTTTCGACTTTGGGTCGTAGCAACTCTTAGTTATGGGTGAGATCAGCTAAGGGAATCAAGTGCGTAGAGTCCTGCTGGGATTCAAAGGTGTAAGGAACGCGACTGTACCTTAATCAGTGTGAGATTGGTTAGGGATCAACTACATTCCAGTCCGAAGTTAACTTATAGTAGGCTAGAGCCTGCAATGGATTAATACTTCGTGGTGTTGAAATATGGACTAGGTCCTGGGGTATTTCTTCATTTGCGGTTTCCTCATTAACAAAACTTCTGGTGTCTGTGTTATTTCTTTTCCGCATTATATTTTCTATATAATTGAAATATCACAGGTTGTGCATAGTTCAATCAATATGGTAAATCCAACCTTTGGTTGTTGATTGAAATTGATTGACACTTGAACATTGGTCTTTGGTACCGTTCAAGTTGTTTCTCATAATAATCAGGCTCACGGATTCCTATCTATTTGATTTGCTTATTACATTGAGAAACAAAGATATAACTCTTGGATATATTTTCCTTGATTGAGTCTGACTGTCTAGTTGATTCTCTTGGAATTATATTGGAGTTAGACCATACAGATTGCCTAACGAAATATTGGGTGTGGTTGTTAGACCCTCGCTTTTTCACCATCCACAGAGAAAGATGCATTGATAATCTCATAGAGTTTGAGATGAGACTCCTCGAAAGTATTGTTATCATCCATACAAAGGTTTTCCCAGTCAAAAGTGAGAGTTTGAAGGCCAGATTTTTTCCTGAAAGTGTTACGTTCGAAAAAGGTCTCAAGATTATCCCAAGCCTCTTTGGATGTTATGCATGTGGATGCATGATTCTGAAGATCTCGGCTTATTGCATGTATTATGGTATTTAACCCATACGAGTCTGCTTGGACAAACTGTTTTCCCCTTTAGTGTAAGATGCTAAGATCGTAAACTCGGTTTGTGAATTTGCCATTTGACAATTGATACCCATCAGTTCTTGGTACATTAAGTGAACTAGATTTGTGTAAACCCAAATTCATTGTCTTGATAGATTGAATCGCACCAAATGCAAATTGTTAGATCTTATCATGTTTTCCTGCTCTGACACCGATTAATTGATGAGGGTACCGAGTACACCACAATCTTCCCGTATCAACTTATTACAGACACACCTTGTGTAATCTTACAGAAACATCCACAAGTTTACTTCAACGAGATGTAACTTGGTAAATCATCAAAATTCTAAACTGAACTAACTATGAGATCAAGTACCTAATAGATTAACGTACATATATGATTACTTATTTATAATAACAATTATAATCTGGAGAAAAAAGTAATTACACAGATACACAAAATTTTGTTTACGAGGAAAATTACATGGCAGAACAACCTCGGGACTAGTCCAGTTTTGAGTACTCTCAGAATTAAGCCGCTATACAAATTGACTATCACAACTTCGTAAATTTAGACCAAGTAAACTACTACTAGTTACGCAGTTCCTTCAGTATCCCTGTGCCTACAACAAATCCGTTACACATATGTTAATCCCAAGACAGGGTCCACTATCTTGAGTCGCTTCACCTGCCGTGAAGACTTCTGCTCCCAACTCCATTAGACTGTAACTCAAAACAACAAATAACTAAATTGTTTCAGTAACCACCTCACTTATGAATCTCCCAAATCTGGCAATGACCAGAGATAAAGTTGAGTATAAAGGATTTTTCACTTAATTAATTTAAACTCCTTTGGTCAAAGATCAAACCAACACAAATATTATAAAATAATATGTTTTAGTGAACAAGCTCTATCCAAGCAACTCTACAAGGAGAAGCAACTAGATAACTTGTTCGATCTTCACAACAAGTATGATATCTATCGAAATAAACTGCTTATTTGGATCATAGAGAATGAAGTGTGCAAGAAGAATCACAAAGATAAAAATAGCAAAAAGAAAAAATCTCCAAGTCTCCAGTCTTCAAAGTAATAGATGCATAAACAACTTGATTCCTACTAATGATCAATACACATAAAATAGTCTGTTAACGTTAATTGGCCAAAATTTCTATCTGCAAATCTTAAATCACAAGATCTGTAATAGTCAATCCTCGAACAAACTTGAGTGGCCTTATATCAGAAGATAAGGACCATGGAATAATCAAGTTTTATACATCAAGAATAAATGTACCGTTAGTCAATCAAACCAATAATCGAGAACTAAAATAATAATACGATTTAGTTTCCCACCAACAATACTATTAAAAAATTATTGATCCCAAAGAAGCCTTTAAATGAAGGTAACACAAGAGATTTCACATAACTAGATTACTCTCCTATATCAACGAGTTGACTTCCCACACAAAAATAGAGTTGACTTCCCACACAAATGAGTTGATTTCTAATTTATATATAAAAGATATTAAATATTTTGGTTTCAGGACCTTGTCTTGAGTATCAAAGGAAATACTTGAATATTAAGATATAATAACTTAACAAATGTTCAAATCACTGTGTCGAAATTATGTGAACATTCCAAGTTCAATCCGTGTATATCTCAATGTTTGCAGAAACCCGAAGATAACAAACCTATCGAAAATGCATAAATATGGTTGGACCATGTCGGGATCGTTCCCGAATCCTATTTTCAACTACGAAACAGAATTTCACAAGTTCACTTCCTTAAACTATGTTTATGAAATTGTTTTCAAACATAATCTTAAAGTTTAAATTCACCTGGAAGTTCAATACACTAAATATTAACAAGTTACCAATTAGTGTAATGTCGATTCACGAAGTCCATAGATAAATTATACTTCGTAACTCCATATACTCGAGTTGTATGAAACAACTAGTATATAATTCCTTGATACTTTGACCATAGTGTAATGACCAAGTCACCAATATTAGAGACAATTAAACAAACTTTACTTCATATGTAAACATTGACTAGAAAGAACAAAGATAAAAATGGAACAAGTCAAGTATGTTGTTACTAACCTCGAACTAAAGGATGATGTGTTCGTTAATGCCGATACGTCTTCAGGTTCTTCATGAGTAACAAGAGCGAGTCTCAACATTTATATGTTCCTAGTCTAACTTAACGAAGTTGACTCTAGTAATCTAATCAAGCAGCTTCGGTTTTTTGAACTAAAATATGACAACGAAACTTACATACCAACGCTTGGTGAGTTCAACCGACTAATGCTATAACACCAAAAAATAGTCGAGACAACCAGTAGTATTTTCAATTGTATCTTGATTGTCATTGAGTTCTTCTTGTAAGTAAGAATGCATCGAATCTGGCCATGATACATTCTTTGCATCCCCAAGATTATCAATATAACCAATATACTTTTCAGTCAAGGCATATGCATAAAGAGTAATATAAAGAGGCAGATAGCCTTACAAGATCTTCAATTTCTTTATTTTCTTCTTCATCATCTTCACTTCCTCTATTATCTTCATCACTTTCATTTACTTTAGTTTCTTTCATCACTTCCACTTACTTTAGTTTCTTTATCACTTTCACTTTCATTAGTTTCTTCATCACTTTCATTGGATTCCTTATCACCCCTGTATCTTTTACCTGACTTTGAGTTTTTAAGGGCAGGGTCTATATTGCAGTTTGAATCATCGGTTTCATCCCATATCGCTCTTTTTTACACCAACAAAAAACCTTCAGAAAAATGAATATTATGCCATCAACTCCTTGTCGTCATGGACATATATTCGTTTTCTCTTCTCGCCGCTTTTGGCATACCAAAAAACGTTTCCCATATCTTCGGAGTTGGATGTAAAAATATGCGTTACTCCATACATTTGAACTAAAATGTAAGCTCTTTTGGGACTCGACCTCTCCTATAACATCGAATCGGTTTAGTGACATATGATTCATCTTTAGCCAATGTTCTTCGGTAAACTCAGTGTATTAAAACATTGAGAACAAATTACCATACTATACCTCACTTATGATCCTCAACCGTGTATCAGTCAACTCTATCTTTCCACCCTTAATTGCTTTAACAAGAGTGAGAAGCGCCTTAAAACCAGATTTTTATGTTCTCCTAGCGAGTTTTTGGTAGGCTGGGAAGATGGTCTGATTTTAGCCTACTTGTGATAACCGCAAGTGCACGGTGTCTACAATGCAGCACTGAGCAAATACGGGTCGATCCACAGAGACTTGTGGTGCTTATATTGATCTAAGGCTTCCTAAACTGAGTTTCTATGAAATGTAACACAATATTGGTTGGTGTCGATACGACTGAGGTGTTGTGACTCTAAACTAAGGCAGTGACAATGTGGAAAGCACCAGGGTGGTGAATCCACCTCTAATCCCATGCTCAGTCAATCTAATTTGAATTATATTCTTGTGCCTTCACTTGAAGGTTTAAGGTGAATTTTCATTAACCAATTCTACTAACTCCCCCCTAGTATGAGTGGTCTTCTTACAGTACCACTCATCACAGGGTCATAAGCTTCCTTAGATAATTACTAATCCTAGCATATTGTTCATAGCAAGAATAAAACCTAACTAGATATGCTTAACATGGAAATTAGGGGTTTCATCAAACACCCCAGTAAATGAAATTAAAACATAATTAAAGCTGTCAAGATACAAAATTAACACTAAGTGGTGCTCTGGCTAGCCCAGGCATACCTCTATCAACACCATACCAATTCTATTTATACATGCCTCAAACAAAACCCTAATTCATTTTAAACATAAATTAAACACAAACCCATGCTTCAATCGCCTCTGAATCATTGGTCTCCTCTGCTTGTGCGGCTTTGGTTCTCCTTTACTCTGATTTTCTCTCCTACTGTCAAACCCTAACCCTAACCTAACTCTTTATATCTCTCACGTAGCTTCTAGAGAAGAAGCTATGAGTGAGATAAAAAGCATTAGGAGGTGATGGCTGAGGTGGATGCGCGGTTGGTGGCTGTGGAAGGCGGCTGTGGCAGGAGATGGTGGTTGCTCTGCCATGGTCGGGAGAAGAGAGGTGAGGGAGAGCTCTGAGAGTGTCGGGTGAAGAGGTATGGGAGAAGAGAAGAGAATAGGGTTAGGTTTTGGCTGATGGGGTTATATAGGTACTGTGCTGTGAAGCGGGTGCATCTGGATTTGATGAGGAAGGCGGAGCGAGCGTTGGATGTGGACTGGATCAAATCTAACGGCTCGGAAAGGACGGGCTCGAATCCGGGTCGTGGGTCAGGTCTTGGATAGCTTGGGCCCAAGTCTTGTATATGGGTTGCTCCTTGTTGGGTTGCAACCATTGCGCGTGAGTTTGGCTTTACTGCTCCATAGACGCTTGCCTCCAATTCTTTGCTCTTTTGGCTCCTCGGTTTCTCGAGCTTTATTTATTACCTAAAAACACAAAATTAATTAGTACAAATATTTATTCTTGAAAACAAAGAAAACACAGAATGCTGGGATAATATCGATTTACGAACACAAAAGATGAGTTAAATGCCAATAAATAGATGTATAAATATGCAATATTTGGCACTCATCAAATACCCCCAAACCTGAATTTTACTTGTCCTCAAGTGAAACAAAATGAAGAAATCCTAACTATACCACTTTGTCATTTGGTCTCTCGAATGCATTTAGCGTATGCACTAAGCCTTTAAACCCCTAGGTGTCCCTAGTGGACGAGTTGTAGTCTCGTGAGGGTTTACCAGAGGTGTACCCACTAAACCTTCTCCAACTTCAGAGTGTAACAGAGTCTCAAGCATCCAAGGAGCTATGAGGACAAAGAGTTTCTGCATGCTAGTAACAGAAGTTAGAACTACCAAAGAACGCATTCTCATCCTTAAGTCTCTGAGCGAGAAGTAACCATATCATATGAAAGAATTTGGGTTCGATTGTGATCATAAGCCTCGACTTCTGCCTCACTAATAGGGTTTTATGATAATTGCACTCAAAAAGATCGCTTTTTTAGTCTCTCATGTGTGCAGGCAGGAATAAAGAGAGAAATCTTGCACACGTTGTAGGTAAGAAGGATAACCTTCCGAAATAATTTATGGAGACTCCACAGAGGTGTGGACAAAAGAATCTTTTTTTCGATGATCTCTAAGAAAGGAAATCAACCATTAGCAAGGATGGGAGTACTCACTTACCTTCTCACCCGATCGGCAATTAACATTACTCTCTCGGCATTCATAGAAACGTCTTCAATCTTCGGTCTTCGGTCTTCAAATGTTGATGACGAACTTCTGAACTTTACAAAAACTTGACAAACACTTTTTTTTTTTTTTTTTTTTTTTTTTTTGAAGTACATGAAATGAAAATAATAATACAACTCAATTTTTTTTTTTTTTTTTTTTTTTTTACACTTGTCTTGATTTCACAAACTTCATTAATTCTCATCCTATTTTCTTTTGTTGTATGTAACCTTGGACTATATCAACTTTTCTTCAAATATTCTGATGTTGCTCCGCTTGCTGATGATGATGTGTTTCTATGAATCTGTTGATGTTGTTGAGAGGGAGAGAGTGATGCTAACTACAAATCGGTATTTAGAAGGAGTTTTCATCTTTAAACGTCACCCTCATGATTGACAAAAATAGCACTCAAGAGATCAAAAGTAGTGCTGAAAATGGTGCGAAGTTGGGTAGCTCACCATTCCTACCCGTAATTGACGTACGGTGACACACACTCTAACAGCTTTTCTAGAAAGTTGCAAAAAATTGAAGGTTGGTGCCTCACTTGATGTAAATTGGGTAGTCTCCACTATGGGTGATCACAATTCTACTACCGAATATCTAAACAGCACCTAATTCGCCCTCTGGTATGGTTAAATCCATCTTTAACGCTCTAATCAACTAAGAAACCTGATTGCGTTTTCCAGTACTTCCAAGTTCTGTTATTTCGGTCAGACTCTCTATGTAAACATAGCTAGAAGCATGCTAGTGACTCTAAAATCTCTAAAAGTTGGAGGTTTTTACAAAAAGTTTTTTTTTTTTTTTTTTTTTTTTTTTTTTTTTAAATAAAAGATTAAAAAGACTAAAAACTCTTTATGCAAATGCAAATGCACCCCCAAACCTAAATCAAACATTGTCCTCAATGTGTCAACAGATACAAAGAATTTAAAGAGTCACATACCATGAGAACTAAGGCGATAAGAGAAAAGGGAAGAGATTACTGGGATGTCGGCGGGAGCAAGGTTAGAGCTTCATTAGTCAAGGCTAGAATCCAACATTCTCAGTGGAGATCATATCGGATTAGCACAATATATGCACAAGAAGACTCAACCGATTCAAGAAAGAAAAATTTAACAAGTCCTACTGGATTATATACAATGAAAATTCACCATAAACCAACAATCTAAAGAGTTGAGGATCAACCCAATAGAAAATATGTACAAACATCAACAGCCTTACACAAATATAATATGAGAGTGCAAGTAAGACTGTGTATGTGAATGAGTTTCCCCCAAACCTAAACTTGTCAACAGGTGTGTTTGAGAGCACAAAATCTTGCAATTTTAAAGGTACATCATGCAAAAGGTCTAACTCAAAATGAGTTTTGCTAATATGACCAGGAACATACACATTCCAACTGTGGCTCCTTAAAAGTGTTATACTTTGATGCAAAATAGTCCAGGAGGACTTGGGAAGCACAAAGCTCTAGGCCTAAGTTAGGCATTTTCAGAAAAGTTGGTTTTGCAATTTTGTTACAAACTACACCTAGGTTTGGTGGAGGAGTTTCAATCTGTGACTTAGGAGAGAAAGTAGGTACATCTAAGTTGTTTTCATGTATAAGATCATTTGCACCATCACATACTTTCCTAAGGTCAGAAGAGGGTAAATCATGCTCACCAGCATAGAACAATTCATCAATCACCATGTCATAATCATCGGAAGCGGGCAACATATTGTGATATGGGCGAGGAATCGAACACAACAATAATATCATGATCCAAAAGAACATTAGTGTCAACAGAAGATTCATCTTTTCCTAAGTCACAAACAAGTTGTGTAGCATGCTCATATTCACTAAAGAATTTCACAAACCCAAGCTCAGAGTTAACATCACATGTATGAATGTTAGAAGAAGTATCATTCATAGGGTTCACAGAAGAGACGCCTAACGTCTCTGAACCCAAAGATTTCACTACATTTTCAAAATACACATGCTCTTCATATTCATTATCATCATCATCATAGCAAAAATGCATTTCCCTATTCAAACTTGTAGCATTTCTAGTGTACTCATTTACCTCTAGAGTAGGTTCATATTCAGTGAATGGTTGTGCATATGGTTCACTAGAGAAGGGATACTCATGCAATGCTTTCCATCCAAGTATATCATTGTGTTGCTCTATGAGCTTTTCCATTAGTGACTGCATACAAGGGGTTGGGGGAGTATAACATTGTTCAACTTCCCACTGTGATGGATGATGCATGTATGCATGGTTATCATGGCTTTCCCTAGACTGCCTAAACTCATGTAAAATGTAGCAGTTCTCAGCAGGGTGGTCTAAGCTACCACATAAGGTACAAGCATACATTTCATATTGCCTAGGGGAATTAGATTCGACAGATTCCTCATGTAATTGCCTTTCTAAAGCAGATACTTGAGCTTCTAATTGATCGAGAAGTGATGACTGGGTATGAGAAAATTGTTCATTTTCAACTTGTGGTGAATGATACATGTGATCATAATGATTAGGGTATGTGAAGTCGGGGCCCTGAGAAGGCTCATAATATTTCCTAAAATCACTATGGTATGAGGGGAGTTCATACTGTGAAGCATGCCCGTAAGCAAGCTCTCTGATGGATTTGTTTTCATCCCCAGTTGCAGACCAAAATCCTGACATGGTCTAGCAACTCAATTTGGGCTCAAAAAGAAGCACTATAGCCTAGCACACATCACGTATACTAAGTCCAGATGCAAGCCCAAGTTATGCAAATGCACAGCCCAAAGGTTATGGAAAGCCCAGCTGTTGTGGGCTCAGTTTGGTTTATGTGGGCTGGTTTGGTTTAAGTGGGATTTGGTTTGTTTGGGCTTTGGTTTGGTTTTGTTGGGATTAATTATTTGCAGCCCAGGTTTTGTGAAACTTGCACAGCCCAGTTGCACAGCCCAGTATTTGGGCTTCAGTTTGTGCAAGGAACAAATTTATGTGCAGCCCACTAGTTATGTGCACAGAGGAACACAGCTTTTTGCAGCTCAGCAGCTCAGCTGAGGTTGTCAAGCACAGGCTTGAGTGCACAGGTTGTGCACAACACAAGAAGAGCAGCAATTTTGTGCAGGTTGGCAAATGAATCACAACACGCAGCAGCACAAAATCACATAAATGATACCTGATTCGCAACACCAAGCACAGCCCAGAAATCTTATGCACAGGTTTAAGTGCAGCTCAGTTTAAAAACAACAGCTCTCAAAAGAAATGACACCCAGTTTCTCAAACTTGGACACATCACAAGGTATCCAGCAGAGTATATCACTCACAGCATCATGCATTCATTTCAGAGATTCAAGGTTGAGCACCACTGACAATTAGCCAAGGTTCAGCCACAGGGTCAGGTGGAGTTAAGCTTAGGCCTTGTTAAAGCTAAGGTTGCTCAGGTTGACAGAGTAAAGCTTGCAATCAGCCAAGGCAAAGCAGGGTATGCGAGGTGCATCGGTATTTGGCTTTCCAAGGGGTAGCTCCAAACTTGCAGCTGCAGGGGACTAGCAAGGGGGCAGATGGCTCACAAGGTCTGTGAGGTTAAGTCACTCAGCTGCTGGCAACAGTTTGAGTTGATGTCAACTATCTCAGTTGACTTTAACTTGGATTGCAGCTAGCCTAGCTATCCAAGTTCAACCTCACAGCTACAGGGGCTGGAGGTCAATATTTCACAGAGTTATGCATAGGCTATGCTCATAGTCAACTGTATTAGTTGATATCAACTATCACGATTGACTTCACTTGGCCAAGACTTCACGGTTTCGAAATTGGAGGGTTATAGCACAACTCACGGCTCAACTACAACTCAAGGGTTCACGAGAACATACAAGCCGAGTGGACTTGGTGGTTGAGCACTTTCTATCAAAGGTTTTTAGCATGCAAATGTGATAACAGGTATATACAAATGCTCAGCAATGCACAGATGATACATACAACTCATACAACTCAGGTATAGATGCTAGCCTAACATGGTTTACAGGTCATGCTCATACAACTCAGGTGTATTCACTCATCATGGAGCCACGTACCAGAATTGCAGTTTGCTCAGAGCTTTGTGAACTCAGGTTCTGCGCCTTTTTCTTGGGCTTGCTCAGCTGCACCTTATGCGCGATTTTCGCTCCAATGACAAGCGTGTGTTTTGCTCCCTGCTGTCCTTGGGCTTGCTCAGCAGATGTTAGGTACCTGCTAGCTCACAAAGAAGTCTCAGTTTCCAGGGGTGTGCAGGTTAAAACAAGAGAGTATACTGCAAGTTTCAGCTATCACAGGGAATGATGCAGCTGAGTGATGCAGCTGAGTGGTAACAGCTCAGGCCAAATGCTAAATGAGTTATTCCGTGCAATGCACAGGTGCACTATAACCCTACAGTTGAGATGTTGTAAGCTAAGTCACAGAGAGAATAATGTACTATGCAAAGATGTTATGCAAACTAGCATTAAGCACTAAGAAAATGCAATTACAATGAGCTAACTGAAGATGCAATGAACAAATGCAAGAGTGGAAAGCTACTAAAAATGCAATGATCCAGAGCAATGAACAGATGTAATAGAAGATGCAAACTGACTAAGCTACAAGTACAGGGTTATGATGACTACAAGTTATACTAAGTTAGACAAGTAATAAAGGGTGCAGAAATGAAGGAAAAATTATGGCTAAGTTACGCTAAGTTATGCTATAATGCAAGTGCAGATAAGCAAGATGAGATGACTAAATTATGTACAGAGGTAATTGAAACTCAGTGAAGACAAGCAATAATCAATCACAGCATACGCCAAGTCCCCGGCAACGGCGCCAAAAACTTGGTAGGCTGGGAAGATGGTCTGATTTTAGCCTACTTGTGATAACCGCAAGTGCACGGTGTCTACAATGCAGCACTGAGCAAATACGGGTCGATCCACAGAGACTTGTGGTGCTTATATTGATCTAAGGCTTCCTAAACTGAGTTTCTATGAAATGTAACACAATATTGGTTGGTGTCGATATGACTGAGGTGTTGTGACTCTAAACTAAGGAAGTGACAATGTGGAAAGCACCAGGGTGGTGAATCCACCTCTAATCCCATGCTCAGTCAATCTAATTTGAATTATATTCTTGTGCCTTCACTTGAAGGTTTAAGGTGAATTTTCATTAACCAATTCTACTAACTCCCCCTAGTATGAGTGGTCTTCTTACCATCTTCCCTGTGTAGATAACTCACCACTCATCAATTAGCAAAATATAGTGAGGGTGTAGTCATAAGCTTCCTCATTGAAAAGAAAGATGGCTAGAAGAAGAAATGTACAAGAGATAATTACTAATCCTAGCATATTGTTCATAGCAAGAATAAAACCTAACTAGATATGCTAATTAAAAGAATAATTCTATCAAGATACAAAATTAACACTAAGTGGTGCTAATAGAAATATTAATGAAGAGTATGAGAGGGTGCAAATGATGAGAGGGCTGGCGTGCGGAATGCTGAAGAACGTCGCGAGGAAAGAAGAGGAGAAGATAATGAGCAGGATACCTCTATCAAATCACCATACCAATTATATTTATACATGCCTCAACAAACAAAACCCTAATTCATTTTAAACATAAATTAAACACAAACCCATGCTTGACAATGTGCGTGAAATGGCCTCATACTCTCATTTGTGAATGCTCTCTTCGCGACTAATCATTGAATCAAAAATACAATCACGTCTCCCTTAGAAGAAAGACAAAATGAAATGAATTCTTATCCGTCATCGCGAACTCCAACGTTTGCGGCTTTGGTTCTCCTTTACTCGATTTTCTCTCTCATAGAACAATATGTCAAACCGTTGAAAAGATCCAGGGAAGCTATACTTGTGATGGAAAATGTACGGCAACCACTAACCTATCAAACTCTTTATATGATTGATCTCTCACGTAGCAAAAGCCAAAATTTGAACTGCAACTCCAGAGAAGAAGTCTTTGCGAGAGATGCTAATGATAAAGAAATTATGAGATCAACGCATTAGAAAGGTGGCAATTGAAGACTATTTCTTTCTCTGCCGGATGAAGTGCCAAAAGGAAGAGAAATTACATGATAGCCCGTTGGTTGTGAAACTAGAGATTAACCGAACATGGAAATTAGGGGTTTGAAGTTCATCTAATGAAAGAGAGTTAATTTTGTTGAAGAACTACTTAAAGAAGTGTTGAGATGAGCTAGAAGAAGATTATTATCCATAGGTTCGGTTTCATCAAACACCCCCCATAGAAGAAGCTAAGCGAGAGGCGATTGGAATCATGGTCATCTTCATCGGAAGATTCGAGTTTGAGCTAAGGCGAGCGAGAGGATTGGACCTCTCGCTTCTTAGTTAAGGGGGGAGGATTTACCCTTGCGGCGGCAGGTTTGCCCTTACTTCTAGTCTTGCGGCAACAATTTTTTCAACTTCTGCCTTCGCAAATGTGTAAAGTTGAGAAATGAGGCAATAGTATTGTTTTTAAAAAAAAAAAAAAAAAAAAAAAAAAAAAAAATGTCAAAGTAAGGGAAATGCTTCTTACTTCACTCATAGATCCTTTTTGTAGCTAAATGAAAATTAAAACATAATTAAAGCTACGTACTTTTCAAGTACAATATTCTTGCCTCGTTCCTTCATCAACAAAGATCAAAGACTACTAGGACAACGGATTTTCCTTCAAGATCGCCCTTCAAGCCAAGATACAAAATTAACACTAAGTGGTGCTACTTTTTGGAATTGTTAGCCCATTAGGAGAGAGAAAGTTTAAGAGCATACCTCTATCAACACCATACCAATTATATTTATACATGCCTCAACAAACAAACCCTAATTCATTTTAAACATAAATTAAACACAAACCCATGCTTCAATCGCCTAACTAGATAATCATTGGTCTCATCAAACACCCCGATAAATGAAATTAAAACATAATTAAAGTGATACGGCTTTGGTTCTCCTTTACTTATATTTTCTCTCAAAACCTCATTTTAAACATAAATTAAACAAACCCTAACCCTAACCTAACTCTTTATATCTCTTTATATCTCTCACGTAGCTTCTAGAGAAGAAGCTATGAGTGAGATAAAAAGCATTAGGAGGTGATGGCTGAGGTGGATGCGCGGTTGGTGGTCATGGGAAGGCGGCTGTGGCAGGAGATGGTGGTTGCTCTGCCATGGTCGGGAGAAGAGAGGTGAGGGAGAGCTCTGAGAGTGTCGGGTGAAGAGGTATGGGAGAAGAGAATAGAATAGGGTTAGGTTTTGGCTGATGGGGTTATATAGGTCTTGTCTTGTGAAGCGGGTGCATCGAGGATTTGATGAGGAAGGCGGAGCGGCGTTGGATGTGGACTGGATCAAATCTAACGGCTCGGAAAGGACGGGCTCGAATCGGGTCGTGGGTCGGGTCTTGGATAGCTTGGGCCCAAGTCTTGTATATGGGTTGCTCCTTGTTGGGTTGCAACCGTTGCGCGCGAGTTTCGGCTTTACTGCTCCATAGACGCTTGTCTCCATTCTTTGCTCTTTTGGCTCCTCGGTTTCTCAGAGCTTTATTTATTACCTAAAAACACAAAATTAATTAGTACAAATATTTATTCTTGAAAACAAAGAAAACACAGAATCTGGGATAATATCTGATTTCTGAACACAAAAGATGAGTTAAATGCCAATAAATAGATGTATAAATATGCAATATTTGGCACTCATCAGTTTTGTAGGTGATTTCTTGTTCTTTTTGGTATTCTTCACATTACCTGCATAATGAACATACTGTCAATATGTATTGTAACACACACTTTTTTATCGGTACATATCAATATGTACTAGGGGTTTACCCAATACATATCAAACATAAACTTCACATATCAATGGAGTTTACACAATACATATCAATATGTATTGTAGAGTCATACAATACAAGGGGTTTAAGCAATACATATCAACCATAAACTATGGTTTTTATCGGTACATATTGATATATACTGCATGATCATACACAACATACATTGGAGGGGGGGGGGGGTGGAACAATACATATCAAGGGGTTTTGCAGTACATATTGATATGTAGTGTAGGATGATAACACACAACACATAGTAAATGGGTTTAAGCAATAACATATCAAGGGGTTTAGAAGTACATGTTGATATGTACGGTAGGATCATACACAACAAGAAATTGGTATAACATATTTCTTCTTCTTCTTTGATGCTGGTTCAGAATCAACATTTTTTTTTTCTTTTTTGCTGATGGTTCTGGAGTAATATGTTCTTCTACTACTCTCTCTCTCCACCTCTCTTATAGTTCTGTCGATCCTTCTTGTTATAAATGTTGATGATTTCAGGGAAAATCAGTTTCAGATCTACGAGTTTGATGATTTCTTTTGATCGATTTTGTTTTTGTTTGTTTGTTGATTTTCTTTTGTTTATGATTTTCTTTTCGGATTCAGTTTCTTTGACTGGTTTGAACTTTCAATTTTTAAATTTTTTCTGAGTTTACAATTTTGATTTTCGGTGCCCTAATTTTAAGGTGGTTTCGAAACTGAAAAAGAAATTAAATTGGCTTTGGAAGACGTGGCTGGTTCACACATGAATGATGATGGACAATGAGGTAATTCATTTTTCAAAAGGTTTTTAGACTTCTGGATAACTAGTATTTACCGTTGAATTATATAACTAGTAGATGGATTTTTGGACCAACCAGCAAATCTACCCTTTGACATTTGTTGGAAACTTTTAAAACCAGAGATCGGAATTGGATAGAAACCGAACACAATTCTTGTTCGGATATGATGTGACGGTCCTTCTTATTTTTGTGTCACCTTATAACTAAAAACCTCCCCCTTCCAAATCCCTGTCAAAATTTCACTTTTTGAGAAAAAAATAGGGAGTTAAGAAAAAAAAATGTAGTTACACTTTTAGGTAATTATCTGTTTTGATACTTTATCTTCTTCTTTATAATATGTGTCACAAGCTCAGTTAGACAATCTTGAACTCAACATAGATGTGCTTGATAATCTAGAGGAATTTTCTGGCTTGTCTGATGATGATGTAGTGGCAAGGGAGCAAGCAAAAATCCAGCATACTTCTTTATCGCTTACATTAACGAGAAAACTCAATCAAAGAGCAAAGGAGAGATGGTCTAAAGATGGTGAAAGGAATTCTGCTTATCTGCATCAGTTAGCCTCCTTCAAATACAAACAAAGTAGTATCAATTGTTTAAATATTGATGGAAGTTTATGCTTTGATAGGCAGGGGATTGCGCAAGAGGCTGAATCTTTCTACTCTTCTCTTTTTACAGAGAATCATAAGTCCAGGCCAGGTTTTGATGAACTTGAGATGCCATCTATTTCTGTTATGGAAAGTATTACGCTAGAAAAGGAGTTTACTGAGGAAGAATTAAAGCAAGTGGTGGATCATTTTGGGGTGAACAAAAGTTCGGGAACGGATGGATTTACAATGGAGCTTTATAAGTATGCGTGGGAAGTTATTAAGTTCGATCTTATGAAGGTCATTAAAGAATTTGAGACTAATTGTACACTTGACTGGAGAATCAACTGCACAAATATAACTCTAATACCTAAATGTAAATATGCATTGTCTCTCCACAATTTTAGGCCCATAAGTCTAATTGGTAGTGTGTATAAGATAATTTCGAAGATGCTAGCAGAAAGGATGAAAGTGGTGATACCTTCCATCATATCATAATTCCAAGGTGCTTTTATTCAGGGCAGGCAGATACATGATGGAGTTCTAATTGCCTCAGAACATATTGATTCAAAATTGAGATCTCATGAAACCGGTATCATTTGCAAGGTGGATTTCGAACAAGCGTTTGATAATGTTAATTGGGGATGTGTGGATACTGTGCTTGCAAGATTTGGCTTTGGTTGTAAATGGAGGAGTTGGATTAGATGGTGTATTACAACACATAGATTCGCTGTTCTTCTCAAGGGTGAAGCAACTAAATTATTTAGAAGTCATAAGGGAATCATGCAAGGTGATCCGATATCGCCATTTTTGTTCATTCTAGTTGCGGAGGTGCTTTCTTTGATGTTTAAATCAGCGGCGAATCAAGGTTTAATTTCTGGTTTCAAAGTAGCTGATCAGGGTATATTGTGATAACACAACTTCATTTTGCTGATGATCTAATAGTTTTTCTAGATGATAATGAAGTTCAGGTGCAAAATTTGAAGAATATTCTTATAGCGTTTGAAACAATCTCTGGATTAAAAGTAAACTACATGAAAAGCATAATGTTGGGCTTGGTCAGTTACATAACTGAGAGGTATGTGCTAAAAATTTTGGGTGTTCTTCTACCAATTTACCATTGAATTATTTGGGCATTCAATTAGGAAGTAAGTCAAAGTGCAGATTGGTTTGAAATGAAGTGATTCAAAAATTCCAGCAAAAATTAGCAGGGTGGAAAAGGACTTACTTATCAAAGGGGCAGAGGTTAGTGATGATTCAAAGCATGTTAGCTAGTCTTCCAATGTACTACATGAACATGTTTCAAATTCCAGGCAGTGTAGCTAAAGAACTTGATAGGATTACGCGAAATTTTTTATGGGGCTCGAGTTCAATAGTTAGGAAGAGGAGTTGAGTATCATGGACTAAAGTTAATCTGCCGAAATCCAGAGGCGGTGTGGGGATAAAGAAGTTGCAGCTAGTAAACAAGGCCCTTCATGCAAAGTGGATTTGGAGTTATGGCAGTGAGAAACATGCATTGTGGAGAAGACTTATAACACAAAAATTTGGTGGAATTCATGAAGCGTTATTTCCTAATCAGTCTAATAGAACTACTGGTCGGAGTCTTTAAATGGGTATTCTTAAATCGAGAGATTTCATCAAATCTGGTACTACTATGATTATAAGGGATATGGCTGGTATTTACTTTTGGGAGGATTTGTGGATAGGTGAACAGACGTTAAGATTGAGATTTCCTTCGTTATTCAGAATTTCCAAAAGTAAAAACCTTACTGTGCGGGAGATGGTTTCAGATGAGGGAGTTTGGAATTTACAGTTCGTCAGAGCTTTGAATGAATTATAAGTGCAAGAAGTAATTCAGTTATTACAGGTGATAGGCGACCCTATTTCTACTCTCGATATTGCTGCTACAGATGGTAGACAATGGATATATGGCAGTGGAAAATGATTTTCGGTTGCTTCTGCGTACTCAGCTCTTGAAACTGAAGGCTTTATCTCTTTTCCAGATAAACATCTTTGGAATCCAAAGGTACCTCTAAAAGTCTCGTTTTTCTCTTGGACTCTTTGTTATAATGGAGCTCCCACTTTGGATCAATTATACAATGCAGGAATGGTCCAGAATGCTAATTGTTTGTTGTGTGGTGTTCATGAGGAAACTAATGTTCACCAATTCTTACATTGCAAAAGAACTTTTGAGGTATGGTCTTATTTTATGACTAATTTTGGAATAAGTTGGGTTTTTGCAAGTGATATTAGAAGAACTTTGTGGGAATGAAAAAACAAGAAAAGTAAAAAGAAGCTGAAACGTTTGTGGGGATTGCCTTTTTTGCCATTTGGTGGAGTATGTGGAAGGAAAGAAATAACAGATTGTATCGTAATTTGAGTAGACCTTCTAATCAGATTATTTTAGAGGTAAAGTCATTGTTGTTCAATTGGACTTTGCATACAGATATTTTCGAAGGTTTCACTTCTTCCACTCTTATTTGTAATTGGGATGCGTTTATTTGCACATCCACGTAACTTATTTTGGGTTTCTTTATCACATTTTTAGTGATTCAGAACCCTTTTAAATAAATTTTGCTCTTTGCCGTCAAAAATAAATAAATAATAATATGTGTCACAGAATTAAGAGCAAGCATGTGGCCGACAACATCGTAGCCGCACCGGATTCTAAGTGGCTTTGGTTCCCCTCTTATTCCTATGACAACCGAGCTGAACTGGATCCACAGACGGGCCTCACAAGACTACTGTATGTTACCAAACAAACAGAACCTTGAGTAAATTCTCGCGTTTCATCATCTCTCTAAAAACTCTCCAGTCTCCACCAGTTTCTGGTTTCCACCAAAACGAGCAGCACCACCACCATTAAAAGCCTAGATTTCGAGGGTTTGATACAAGTGGTCGTATCGAAGAATAGAGAGAGATATGTGGCACGAAGCCAGGAGATCAGAGAAGAAAGTCCATGATCTCATGGATGCAGCAAGAAAACGAGCTCAGAGACGAGCAGTATATCTTGCTAAGAGACGTGGAGACCCTCAGCAATCTCTCCTTGTTGTTGGATCTCGTTGTCGTACCTATCGTGATGATGGACTCTATCAAGCTACTCAAGACCAACAAGGATTGTAAGGATTATTTTTATTCTAGGGTTTCCATATAATTTCCCCTATTTCTAGCTTGGAAACCGTAATTTCTGATTCTCTATTATAGTCCCTACATATTGGTTCTGTCTGCCATTATGTTACCTAGAACTGTTTCATTTACATGATGGGTTTGGATGTTAATTACTAAATTGAGGGCACATTTGTTGAAGAGTTAAAAACCCTAATTTTTTCAGTTTGTGACCCTATTGTCATGCACAGCGAAAGAAACATAATGTTTACTATGCCAATCAGAAGTTAAATTGAATCATGTTGAACTTTAGTTGCATAAATTGTTAGCTGGTTCTTCAAAGTGTTCAGGACGATACCTCTTGAAATTAGAGTATGAAAAGGTGCCTTTTTTGAGGGGTGGTAGTATGATTTCACAAGGATTGTCACCTCGTGATGTTTAGTAGCCAAGATAAAAAAACAAGACGGAGTGTGGACCTATTTAAACTAGTCGAGAAATTAAAATGACAGAACCCAAAACGCATGTTGGTGACAAGAATGCGTTTGTGTTTCTTATAAATTGTGATAGCCTTGCCGCGAGGAAAGCCTTGTGCCGCGAAACTTGCGTTTCATTGGAATTTTCTCTTCAACATTACTTTCTAGTAACCCGTGTGTATGTTTTTCCTATTACAGGATACCATGGAATGGAAAACAAGATGTATTGATTGACAGGTAAATGTCTGTCCTGTCAGTTTTTGTCATGCATTACAAGTTCGCCTACCCCATTGAGTAATTGAGTTCTATTCTCCATGCAGATTTGATGGTCGAGCACTTCTTGATTTTATACGAGATTCTCGGAATATTCGTGTTCAAGAGAAAACTGAGGAAGAAGAAGAACTAGAAGAGTTTGTAAATTTTGAGCGTTACCGGGATTTAATTAAACATCGCCGTAGAGGATGTCGGTACTTCTTGTTTTCATCCTAAATTAACATTGTTGTATAAGTTTTAAAGCTGAGATTTTTTTGCTTGGTTTTCAATGTGTATGCACCCTCTTTTTTTTTTTGATCGATCAAGATTAGTGCCAGTTTCACAATTAATATCTGTTGGCAGTTACTGATGAAGAGGGTTTACATCATGCTAATCAAGAAATAGAAGCCAAGAATGCTCCATATTCATCCGACAGGTGCTTAATAACTTATATATTATAAAGCTATCTTATGTGTTGAACTTTGTCCATTATATTAACAGATGTATCTTATGTGTCTCAAAACTTGCATTACACAAGGCTATTTGCTTTCAAATACCGGAAGAGCTTCATTTCCTTGAATTTTCTTTACTTGTTAGATCAAATACTGCACCGCCTCCAGTAAGCAAGGGATCCTACTCACAGGTTGGATTTTCATATGGTGGGGATGGGAAGGAGGAAGCTGGTCTGTTGGATAGTGATGAAGACGAAGAGGATGATGAAGATGATGACGATGATGATGACTTCAATAGTGATGATAGTAATGATGAAGGGATGGATAAAATTGCAAAGGAATTCGGAGTGAAGAGGTATAACTGGCTTGTTTACAAGGATAAAAAAGCCAAAGAAGAAGAGAAAAGACAAAAGGAAGTTGTTAAAGGGGACCCTGCAATCGTAAGTTTTGAATATAATTGCTCTAGACGTTGTAATTACAATGCTGTTGTTTGTCTTCCTGGTGCATAATATTCTAATATAAGCAGAGAAAATTGAGTCGTAAGGAAAGAAGGAAGGCTTCTCAAATAGAAAGGGAGAGAGAAAGGGAAAGTGCACGTGTAAGTGGATCTCGAGTAGTACATCATGATCCCTACCGGTAAAGTCATATGGTTATATTTTCTGTATGCTTAGTTAAATCAATTACTTCTAGCAGCAATAAGAAACATTTTGTTTTGTTGTTGCTTATGATCTGATGGTAATGCCATGTATGCATGATATTCAGGGAGTCACGACGAAGTCCTACTTATGAAGCTTATGCTCGTTCCAGAAGGTATATAGTTTCACCTTTTATAGGTTTTCTAGCCGATGATGTACTGAGAGTTCATTTTAACTTATAGTTCTATCTATCTTGATTTATAGGAGCAGATCACGTTCACGTTCTCCATCTTACTCGAGGCACTATGATCGCTGTGGGCATTCTGACAATGCACATCGAAGCAAATCAAGGGTGCCAAAAATAGAGTACATTACTGAGTTTGGTGGCTCTGGCATGGACGATCAGAAGCTGGAACGAGTTTCTCCACCACCGTCCCCCATATTTCAAGCTGATGTACTGAACCGGTCGGAGCACTCGACCTTTAATTCTTGCAAAGATAGATTGGACATTGTTTTGAACGCTGCAGCTTATACTGTTGGCAATTCTGGTTAATTTGGGCCAAAGGATTCTTATGTTAGATCTGTAGGTCACTAGCTAGGCATATTTAAGGGAGGGGGAGAAAAGGGATTCCTTTTATGAGAGGGGCCAATTACATTCCATTTGTTCTCTATGTTCCTTTCGGTCAAATATAATTCTGTACACCAGAATATACACTGAGTTTCGAGGAATTGAATAACCCCCCGGGTATTACTAATTCTGTAACTTCTATGCAGGCCTTCATCTGGTCGTATACTAGAAGCATTGCATGTTGATCCTGCATCTGCTGTATCCCTTGATCAGGAAAAGGAAAGTAAAATCCTTAAAACACCAGTAAGGTATTTTTTTCCCTTCTAGTGCTTTTGTGACGCGTTGATGAGGAGGTATTCACGGTTAATATTAGAAATGGAGTTTTGTGATGTTATCTGTTGTCATGTTACATCATTTTATTACTTTTATCACCCTTTTCAATTCTTAATGCAATATTGTGAGAAGTGGTTTGGGACGCATAAGTGATCTGTTTTGGGTTCCAGCTTTACGATGCTCTCTTTTTGGCCTGTTCTACATATTTTGAGCAGGATAAATTCTAACTGATTCTTCTAAATTCTTTGTTTCAAACAATGTAGCACATCAGCAGCACTAGCAAAACTAAATAAGTCAGCTAGTAACGCGGCGGCCCTAAAAGCACAGCAGGGTGAGAAAAAGGAAACACCACAAGAGCGCCTCAAACGGATAATGAGCAAACAACTGAATAAGCAAAGTAGGATCTGTTCTTCATGTTTGCTAGCTTGCTATTGGCGAAGATAGACATGGGTTTTGCCTTAAAGATTTCTAGTGAGTGTCCTTATCCTATCTGTACTACTGCTTATACTTGCCTGCTTCTCGTGCAGTTAAAAAGGACACTGCTGTTGAGACAGCCAAGAAACGTGAACAGGAACGACAAAGGCAAGAAAAACTCGCTGAAACAAGCAGATTAAGCCGGCGTAGGTACCGCAGCCGTAGTAGAAGTAGGAGTCGATCTTGTTCTCCTCCAAGGTATGTGTTCCATTTTGCTTCAAATGCGCTGTTTCACTCAAGAAGGCTCTATCAGGTCAACATTGTTTCCCAATATCTTTTGGGCCTTCAAGGGAGTCATCGGAACTCCTCGGATCTAGTCGCCACATTACATATCTATCTATATATATTGGGGGTCTCTAGTAAAACTGGAAATTGCAGGATTAGTGAAACTGGCAGAGCCATTGCTGGTTTTCTTCTGGAGTTGTGTTTGCTTTCCACATGAGGGTTTCTAGTGATAATAGTTGCTAAATTACTGTCAACTATCTACCTGTAGTAGTAGTAGCAGAAGACATCGGCGCAGCAGCCGAAGTCGGAGTAAGAGCAGGAGCCCTAGAAGGCAAAGTCGGAGTAAAAGCAGGAGCCCTAGAAGGCATTATTCACGGTCACATTCTCATTCGCGTTCTCGGTCCCCAAGGTAATCAATTATAATACTTTTCAATTTGTTTTGAACAGATTATGGTATATCCTGAAACTGAATCTTGCTCACCGTCAATTTTTGTCAGGGTGAGGAGCCGTTCCAGATACTGAGCTGAGTGATCATCTGTTGACTGGCTTTCTTTGTCCTCTATGGAATGGTTGTGTGGATCGTAATGTAATAGTAGATTACTTTTTATTGGTTGTGTAAGTTTTGTTTGACGATCACAAAGGAAATTGAAGCAAATCAGAAAATGTCTTCCCGTAGTTTTCCTTCAAAGAAAGACCTAGAGATTGTTCATGTTCTAGTCTTCTCTCGGATCAACTCTTTGATATGAAAATTGTTGTACTTGTGATTATACTTAAATGCAGAATTCCATTTGATAATTTAAGTCTAAAGTGAAATCCTTTTCAACTGAAATTGCTGATCTGCTAGTGCTTTGCTTTTCTTATTAGAACATTCTTTATTAGATAGGAAGTGCACGAGGTGCAGACTATCACTTTCTGTCAAAAGCCATGGTTAAGAATTGGCACCAAAATTTGGATGACTCAAATCGACCGCTTTTTAGCTAATTATTCATGAACCATTTTTTGGGGACCAGCCTTTTTTTTTTGGGACCATTCTTTTATTTTGGGTAAGATATTAGAAGTAAATCTAGGTCACCCCTTATCTAGATATTTATGATAATACCTAAATTACCCTCTGATTATTTTTGGTTAATGATTAGTTAGTGTTAATATTAGTTAGTGTGATTATGAAATGATTTTGAATAAGGATTTGAGATTAAAAAATCAGATTTTTAAAAAAGAAGTAGAATTATTGAGAGAGAAAAGTTAGAGAAGATGAAGAAGAAAAACATGGAAAAAAAAAAAAATTGAGTTCACTAAGCTAGACTATTCAAGTGATGAATTATTTCTTAGATGGTGAATGTATTCTTCCCCAAAGCCAATCTCAAGATGAAAGCGATGGATTTTACCAACCACAACCGGAGGAAGACTATATGGGTACCCAGGTATGCTCTAAACTTAGATAATGTTGGTTGAAATGGTCCAAAGTTTCAAAAAAATGTGAATTTGTTAAGTAGATTTGGGCTTGTTCGGTTACCTTGTGTGAAGAACATGTAACCGAACTCATCTGAAAGTGTAGTTCGGTTACTTTTTCTAAACACGCAGTTCTGGGAACTCTCCAAATAATGGAGGTTTTGAAGTTCGGTTAACGGACATGTTCTATGTTATGTTCGGTTTGGTAAAATGTAACCGAACTTTAGGGTCTATAAGTTCGGTTTGTTTGCAACCAATAACTAACCGAACTTATGTAAAATAAGATTGCACATTAGTGTACAAAGTTCAGTTGTTTCGCAAACTTCATACCAACCAATATCTAACCGAACTACACACAATTAGTTAAGAGTTCGGTTTGTCAAGGTTTTTTGCGAACAAACCGAACATAGTGGGACAAGTTCGGTTAAATTGAAACTCAACATAGTGGGCAAAATAGCACAGTTCGGTTACATTGGATTTTTTTTTTTTTTTTTTTTTTTGTAATATTGGTAAAGTTCGGTTAGAAAATAGTTTTAGCCTTCTTTGCGAACCAACCGAACATAGTGGGCAAAGTTCGGTTAAATCAAAAATCAACATAGTGGGAAAAATAACACAGTTCGGTTACATTTGATTGTTTTTTTATTTTTGTAATATTGGTAAAGTTCGGTTAGAAAATAGTTTTAGCCTTCTTTGCGAACCAACCGAACTCTGAGTTCGGTTAAGAAAAAATTAATTCGTGATAACCGAAATGTTCTTCGTGTTCTTGGTTTCAGAATGTTCGGTTAGCAAACTAGTTTTTTTTTTTAACTATTCCTAACCGAACATGCCACTGTAACTTCCATTTAAACCATATTTTGATGAATACTGCTCAAAATTTCAATTAAAAACGAATTAGAAGTAATGGGTTTGTGGGAAAATACTTATGGATAGGTTTGTTTATAAAAGATTGATTAATCGACGATGAAAATTCAATGAATCGACCAGGCTAAAAATTTGATGATTTTGATTAGATTTGTATATGATCAGGGTTAGATGATCATAAATTGATGAAGAAGAGAAGAAGAAAAATTGTAGAATAGAGGAAGAAGAAGTTGTAGATTAGTTATAATTTTAATTAGGTAAAAGAGTAAATATGTTAATGATTTAAATTAAGTTATATATATATATATATAGGTGGTGGTGGTTGGTGGTGGTGTTAGTCGGAGGTGGTAGTGGTGGGCGGCGGTGGTGGGAGGAGGTGGTGGTTATATATATATATATATATATATAGGTTGTTATTAGGTTAGTTTTAAATTAAATTAGGTTAATGGTAGGTTAGTCATTTCCACACTTTAGGACACCCCTTATAACTATAGGGAAGGTGGCCTAATAAGACCATGATCCCCTCAAAAAAACCATGGTCCCAAAAAATGGTTCTTATTCATCTGTCTTTACATCGTAGATATTCAATGCCTTCTAAACCGGTCATTCTGCATGAAACGCTCTTCAAGTCTGGATAGGAGGAAGTAGGACTAGAATCAGAATGGATTAGGATCACCATGGATTGGATGGAGATGAGATTAGTATGGGAGAGAGATATAACTGAATCTAGAAACCTACCACCATGTAGTAGATCTGGTTCATGTCTCGAAGTTTATGGGTCCATAGACTCCATACTCCATATCATAAACCAGTAAAGTTGCTGTAATGCGTGGAAACTTTTTTATAAAGATTATTTTGAACAATCTTAGTTTAAAGTTTAAACTGTCATATCAAAGAAGGAAAAACCAAAATGGTGTGTTTCGGCTTGGAATTACTCAGGCTTTATATGCTGACATATAATCTTTAGGGTTGTAGGTGTAAATAATCCACAGGGACAGGTGGAATAATCCTAAGCCATGGCGTACCGGAGAAAGTATGCATCTAGAGTACCGGATCACCTCTGGGCGCAAGAAAAGAGGAGCAGAGACAGCTCGAGAAGTCGACGAAAAGGGGGAAAAGTTGTGATGCGACGGACATCGGGTCTTTGGAGCAATAAATGCGGCGACAGAGTTGGTAAAAGATAAGAAGAGCTCGGTCAAGGAAGACTCGGCCAAGGATCCAAAGGGCGACATCGATCATCCCCACCAAGTGGGCGACATCGAGTGACGAGATAGCGAAGAAGACATCACTCGGCTTGACGTCCCGACCCGAACAAATAAGAACATCGGCTGAGACATCGACTGATCACCCGAGAGGAACATCGAGGAAGCTACGCCAGGCCTAACATCATAGTACTGATGTATCATCACTTGTAACTATAAATAGAGACCATGTAGAGAGGTAGAACTCAGGTGAGAAGTGAGGAAAGAGAGCATACCCATAGCATTGAGAGAGAAACACCCGTCTTGTAACCTTGAATCGAGTAATAAGATCATCCTTTAACCCCCGTGGACGTAGGTAATCATGCCGAACCACGTATATCTCGTGTTCTCCTACTTTCCTTGTTTGTTTTGCTTCTTTGCGTGCGTGCTTAATTACCTTTGGATGTAGAAGTAGGATTTTCTACATCTACATTCTGGCGCCGACTAAGGGGAACGTATAACATCTCCGGATACCTTGAAATCGGACACCAAAAGGGGAAAATCCGAGCTCCTAAGACACCTTGTGTGCTGGTTGATGCTAAGAGAGAAACCCTTTTGGTATGCTATCTTTGTTTTCTTAGTAACGTCTTGTTGAATTGATAAAAGTTATCTTTGCGTTCTTGCTTGTTATCTTCGTTTTCTTAGCAACATCTTGTCGAGATTGATAAAAGTTAGCTTTGCGTTCTTGCTTGTTATCTTCGTTTTCTTAGCAACATCTTGTCGAGTTGATATAAGTTCGTTTTGTGTTCTAACTGGTAGTCTCCATTTTCCAAGCAAAACAAGTTTTCCGCTTAAGCAAAGTCGTCGAGACCGCTCCGTCACGACAGGCTGTTTGCTTAAGACGCCTCAGAGAGTTATCGGATGACCCATGAGCTCCCTAAATAGCATCTTTCGATGTTGGTAGAAGCTAGAAGGGGATCCCATCTCGCTGACCGTGATCTGTGGCTTCAAACCCCGTTGTAAGAGAGATTCAACAGCTCCTATCGATATCTAGTGAGGATAGTTGATGCTAAACGAAAGACTCTAACAAGCGCAACGCGTAGGTTACTGGGACTATCTTCTAGGGAGAGATATTGTCGCATCTATCTCCATTTCACACCTGTCTTCATTTTAGCAAGGTAAACGAAGCACGATAATGGTGGAAACGGGGCTAGCTCAGAATCGTTGAGTCTAGTTCTTGGAAACCATGGCCGGCGGGATTATGGTGAACGGCCCGAGTCTCACCATAATCCTACGCTAAGAGCCTCACAGCATCAGTAAAAAACTGTAGGAATCTTGCGGCCATCAGCACGACGGTTGTTAAGGGTCGTCGTCGCCGCCTATCACCGCCATGAAAGAAATCTTCCGATTCAATGCACGAATGATTAATGATTTCTGGCGCTAGGAATGTTAGGACAAATAATGATTAATGCATAGGAAAAGTACCGAAAGCGATGTGTCAAGACAGCTTTTCAAAGTTTGTCCTTTGCGGCAAAAACAACTTGACTGCTGAGACCGACACGTTAGCGTAAATAGAAGCGTACTATAAAAAACCTTTTTCACTCTGCACTGAACTGCTGCACTCCATCCTTAACCTTTTCGAAAGCAGTTCGAAGTAAGTGCTGTCTACTTTGTTGACGTAGGAACGAACGGATAGGCGAGCCGAGGAACGAGGACGATAGCAAAGGCAATGGCAAGTACCTCCAGAACGAGCAGGATCCTGAGGAACCGGGTCACGGCGGGATCTAGCGGGCAAGAGGGACTCACGGATTCCCGCCACGACGGAGACCGTCGACCTAACAACCGGGGCGAGACTCAGGCGTTGATCAAAGGCATGACTACGGTCGACGAGGAGGTCGATCTGGGCCGAGATGACGACTTCCCACCTGGGACGTTGAGGATTAACCCGAGCCAGATGGGGCCGAGGAACGAGGGCAGCATGGAAGACGGGAGAACTGCATCGGATACTGAGGAGGAGGAGGAAGTTCAAACGATACGCGAGGAACGAATGAGAGAAAGACAACCCACAGAGCACCGAGGAGATTTAGAACGAGAAGCCGAGAGGCTTAGGCAAGTACACTTGGCAGGGGGGAACCCTAATCGGGACGTCCCCCCGGTAACGGTTAACCATCCCACAGCTTCGGTTGTTCCCCCAGTAGTGATCGATCACCCAACGACACCGATCGTCCCCCCTGTCGCTCTCACTACGAGACCCCCAACCGCACTCCCTAACACAACGGGACACCAAGTGAATGGTCACTCTAGTCACGAGAGCACCGACCCGATGTTACTCGCCATACTGGCAAGCCAAAGAAGACAGGAGGACCTAATGAGAGAATTGCAGAGGAGAAACTTGGCGCTAGAATACGAGAATTACCAGCTCCGCAATAGGAGAGCGGGGTCGAGAGGATCATCAAGCCGAGGCGCCTCTAGCAACCACACTCCACCAAGGGACGCCCCACCCCCTTCACCGATCCGAGGACGAGTACCCGACCCTAATCGGCCAAGAGAAGGGTATGGGCCATCCGAGGATTCTTCGGCCGATGAGGAAACAACCAACGAGAGTACGGACGCGTCCACCAAACAAAAGATCGAACGGCTCGAGCGGATGGTTAAGAAACTGACTGGAGACAACGAGGATGATAAGTTAGCAGAAGTAATCAATGAAGCCCAGAAGACGCCGTTTACCAGGGAATTGGACCGAACACCATTTCCACCAAAGTGCACGCTGCCAATCTTCCCATCTAGGTTCGATGGCACAGGCGACGCAGGAGAACACATCAAGATGTATGGCATGTCCTTACTACAGTGGAAGAATCACGATGTGGTCATGTGCAAATTCTTCCCTGCTAGTCTGGAGGGAGAAGCGAAGAGTTGGTTCTACACCTGCCCCCGATAAATCCGTTGGGAGCTATGCGGTTTTGGTGGAAACCTTTCTCGAGACGTACATGCATAACAACATAGCTCGGCCCAGAGTCGACAAGTTATTTACCCTGGCACGAAGACTCAGGGAGCCGCTGCGTTCCTTAACGGACGGATGGAGGAAGTTATGCACGGATATAGGGAAAGCACCGGTCGACCAACGGATATTCGGCTTCGAGAACTCGCTAAGAAAGTCGGATCCCATCCGGGTGGCAATGTACACGGAGAAGCCTAAGACACTAAGGGAGATCCGGAAGATGCGGGAGCACTATATCGCCTTGGAGGAGATTCGGGAAGGAGCGCAAGATAGGGGAATACAAGAGGCGAGCACCGCAGAAGAGGCTACCCCGCGAGAAGCCACGAAACGATCCGAGAAAAGGCCCGGTGCCCAGCCCCAGGGTGAAAACAAGAAAGTTTGGATCGAGAAGGGAAAGAAGCCTCGCCACGAGCCAAGATCATATACTCCGCTCAATGCACCATTGGAAGAGGTGTTCAAGGAGGTTGAAAAGAGGAATGACATCCGTTATCCCAAGACTCGGGGAATCCAATTCGATGGGACAAGGAACCACCCGGAGTTCTGCCATTATCATCAGTTCCGCGGCCATTCAACCAATGATTGTAGAGAAGTGAAAGACATCGTCCAAAGACTGATCCGCGATGGGTACCTACGGCATTTTGTTAAAACACCGTCGACACCAGCCTGCCCGAGGTCCCAAGTACACCAAATAAGAATCAATCGCGGCGCTCAGTTCACTTGCAATACCATATCACACTCGGCAACACAAGGATACGATTTAGGGACCGGTATCACCTCGAGGATACACAAGAGGGATAGATCGGGCAGAGAAATCTTTAGTGTGGCCAAGACCCTCCCTATGGAGCCATGGATGATGCAGCCGATTATTTTTTCGGCGAAAGGTGTTCCATTAAATGGGCAAGCACATGGGGATCCCTTAGTGATAACCCTGCTGATCGAGGAATGGGGCGTCCGCAGGATATTAATGGACAGTGGTAGTTCAGTCGAAGTCCTGTTCTATGACACTTTCAAGAGGATGGAATTGTCTGATGACATCCCCGATCCCGTCGACTTATCGAATTTACGGCTTCAACGGCACGGTGATGAAGGTGCCAAAGGGAGAAGTCACTCTCGAGTCTCGGACGGGGAAGGGTTCCTCGACACACCGACCACCTTTTGCGTAGTCGATGTCGCATCACCGTACGAAGCGATCCCAGGGACGACCTTGGATCGCGGGAATCAAGGGAGTCGCCTCGGCCTACCATCAAAGATTGCGCTTCCCTTCCTATCGCGGAGTAGTAGAGGTGTTTGCGACCCCCAAGCGGCAAGACAAAGTGTGTGCGAGATAGACATCCAACGAGAATGAGGAGAGACGGTCGAGGAAACGCCAAGAAAAGAAGAAGTCTAAGGAAATGGAGGCGGGAGAGGAATTGGAAAAGGTAATGTCACAAGCCATCGCCCACCTACGAAGCGGGCGAGACAGAAATCTTATAGCAATCACGGGAGCCGAACCGTCGGCGAGCCAAAGCAAAACTTTTCGGCCCTAGAACCAACCCTAAGCAAGTCAATCTGGCACCGAGGAGGAGCCGAGGTTAGTGAGAATAGGGTCACGCTTAACGAACGAACGGTCCCGGTCCAAAGAATGATAACCCTCCCGAAGGAGCACATGGATGTATTCGCTTGGCAAATGCACGACATGGAAGGAATCGACCAGTTTGCTCACACCATCTCGGATAGACCCCAAGTTCAAACCGATCGGACAAAAGATGAGAAGAATCGCACCCGAGCTACAACCAGAAGTGGAGGCCGAGTGAAAAAACTGTACGCGGCAGGAATCATCCGAAAGGCCCAATATCCGCAATGGATATCTAATATGGTGATAGTCCCCAAAAGGAATGAAGGCGTCCGAGTTTGCGTCGACTATAGCGATTTGAACAAGGCATGCCCAAAGGACAGCTTCCCTCTCCCCCGCATCGACCAGCTAGTGGAATCCATTGTCGGGTATAAGGCGATAACACTCATGGACGGGTACTCGGGATATAACCAAATCCCATTGGCCCCCGAAGATCAGGAGCATACATCTTTTTTTCACGCCAAGAGGACTGTGTTGCTACACCAAAATGCCATTCGGGCTGAGAAATGCGGGCGCTACATATCAGAGGCTGGTGGAGGACATGTTTGAGGATAAAATACACGACACCATCAAAGTATACGTGGACGACATGCTGGTCAAGAGTAAAGTGGCCGATACTCACATCGACGACCTTAGAGACATCTTCCAGACCATGAGGAAGTACAAGATGAGGGCGAATCCGTCCAAGTGCACCTTCAGGTCACCTCGAGCAAGTTTCTGGATACATAATCACCGACAAAGGGATCGAGGCAGATCCGGATAAAATCAAAGCCGTAGTAGAAATGCCATCACCTGTGATTAAAAGACGTGCAACGGCTGAACGGAACTTGGCGGCTTTAGGACGATTCATCTCTCGATCGTCGACAAGTGCAAGGATTTCTTCGGGACGTTAAGGAAGGGAGAGAAGTTTAAATGGACCGAGGAATGTGAGGAAGCATTCCAGAAAATCAAGCAACATATGGCAAGCCTACCGGTGTTACAAAGACCCGAGCCCAAAGACATACTAACACTGTATCTCGGGGCAACCAGTCATGCCATCAGCGCCGTGTTGGTCAAGAACGAGGGAGCAGAGGAAAAGCCGGTATATTTCATAAGCAAGACCATGAACCCGGCGGAAAAGAACTACACCGAGAATCGAGCAACTCATACTAGCGTTAGTGTTTGCAACACGAAGCTCCGGACGTATTTCCAAACTCACAAGATTCGAGTGCTTACCAAGTCCTCCATAGAGTCGAGCCCGACAATGCAGCTAGGTCGGGACGGATCTCCAAATGGAGCGCACAAATAAAGCAGTTCGATATCTTTTATGAAATGAGGACAACGGTGAAAGCGCAGGCAGTGGCCGATTTTTTGGCAGACTTCCCCCTCAGTGACGAGGACGAAGTAGAAGACATCCCCGGAATGGAGGAAGATCGAGAAGACTTACCCGATTTACTCGAGACTGCGGCCAGCCCACGATGGGAGGTCTTCGTCGACAGGTCATCCAATAAAGACGGATCGGGTTTAGGACTGGTCTTCACGACACCAAAGGGCAAGAAAATGGTCCACTCCTTTAGGCTTGAGTTTAAAGCAACCAACAATGTCACGGAGTACGAAGCAGTAATACATGCCCTACGCTTGATCGTGGAGATGGGCATCCAGGAGGTACGACTGACAAGCGACTCCCAGCTAGTTGTGCGGCAAATCACCGGGCAATATGCCATACATGACCCTTTGTTGCAAAAATATTGGGAGCTCGCCCAATTCTACATCGGGCAAATACCAAGCATCAAATTCCGACACATCTGCAGAAAAGACAATCGGCATTCAGATGCCCTGGCATATATCGCTTCCATGTTGACAGACTCAAGCATTGAGGGTATTAGAATCATGAGGATCCTAATGCCTTCGGTACCCGAGAACGTGGATATCGGCGCACAAGTCGCGGCAACCACTACCGATCAATACCGGGCCGATGATTGGAGGAAGCCGATCCATAAATACCTCGAAACGGGAAGGTTGCCCAAGGGGAGGCCTGAGATCAACAAGATCAAGAGCAAAGCCGCCGCGTGCGAACTTCGGGATGGCACCCTATACCGAAAATCATACCTAGGACCATTGCTAAAGTGCCCGAGTAAGGAGGAGGGGCAGATGATCCTTAACGAATTACACTATGGGGCTGCGGAAACCACAAATAATGCCGCAGCCTAGCGGCACGAGCTAAAACCATGGGATACTTCTGGCCATACATGAATGAGGACGCGAAGCATATGGCCACCGTTTGCGACGAGTGCCAGAAATTTGGGAAGAAGATACATGCGCCGGCTGTAACATTAAACTCCGTCATCAGTCCCTGGCCCTTCGCTAAATGGGGAATCGACATCGTAGGACCACTACACGTCGGATCAGGACAAAGGAAGTATTTAATTGTAGCCACCGACTATTTCACCAAGTGGGTTGAGGCCGCTCCGCTAAGGCACATACGGGATAAGGATGTTTTTCGGTTCATCTGGGAACACATCATATGCCACTTTGGGATTCCGGCAGCAATCGTCTCTGACAACGGGAAACAATTGCAAGGAAAAAACATCGACCTGCTATTCAACACTTACAACATCCGAAAGAGCAAGTCCACGCCCCTATACCCCCAAAGCAATGGACAGGCTGAGATCACAAACAAGACCATCGCTGATAACATGAATAAGAAACTTGACGGGGAATATGGGGAATGGTGTGAAGAGCTCTACAACGTCTTGTGGGCATATAGGACAACTCGCAGGGAGGCAACTGGACTGTCACCCTTCATGTTAACATACGGGACCGAAGCCATCCTGCCTACGGAGGCGATGATACCTACCACGAGGACCGAAGCGTGGAGGCGAAACATCTCGGCGGACCTTATCTTGGCTAAACTCGACGATCTAGAAGAAACGAGAGAGATGGCCCTGCAAAAAATGGAAAATTACCAACGAAGGATCCAACGAGAATACAACAAACGGGTCCGTCTAAGAGAATTCCAACCGGGACAGCTGGTACTAAAACACCTACCTAGCTATGAGCGTGACAAGAAGGGCGGTAAACTTGCACCACGATGGGGAGGACCCTACACAATCGTTGAGAAGGTCGGAGAAGGGGCATACAAGATACTGAAGCCGGACGGAACACCCGAGCCACGACCATGGAACGCGACACGACTAAAGCTCTACCATCCATGAAATCAGGTAAGATATCTTGTCATCTATTTCCGTGAAAGGCCGCGTGGGGTTGGAAATATGACAAGTGCGTCTGAATGGTCGTTTCGAACCCGGGGCGATGGCATTGTGCAAGTGCCGGGGCGACTTACACTAACACGGACTATTCGAACTCGGGGCGATGGCATTGTGCAAGTGCCGAGGTAGTCCAGGGGCCCTGGCGGTTGGAAACCAGTGGCCGATTGTCGAGGCATGAGTACTCGACAGTCGAGCAGTCAACATTGCTCTCCTCGCAAGTGGCCGAAATCACTTGCCCAAGAAGATTAATCGATAACTTCTTGGGGTGTCGATCCCATAGAAACTAGGCAAGACCCACTTCCCTTCCACTAGATCTCGAAAGACGGTGATGAGATGCCTCAATCAGGACATGGCATCGGGCCCGATGACCCTCCTTGTTGAGTGTGTTCGACAGAAACGGCATTTATGACTAACCTATCTATTCGTACAGGCATACATGACAAGGCTACGACAGCAAACCACACACAGGCAACTCAACATAAATAAGGATAATAACATCAGCAGTATAATAGTGTCGTAGCAAGAAGAGCGAACAAACAGGCAACGCAGCACCCCAATTAAAGTTTACGAGAAAATAAAGGTGTTCAAACGAATTACAACCCGGAGAAGAAGGGCAAGATAGCGACGCAGCGCTGCAAAAAACATGATCACTCTTTGGAGGGAGTAGAACCCAGAGCTGTCTTCTTGGCGGCAGCATCGGCTCGCTTCTTATCCAGCACCGCCTTCACACCGGCTTTGACCTTCGAGACGAGCTCATCACTGAACTTCGCCTTCTCGGCAGCAAGATCCCGCGCTAGCTGCTCCGATCTTTGCCAGCAGTGGCCGCTCGATCGAGCAAATGGGCCTCCCTCCCCTTTAAACGGACGATCTCTTCTTCCAACGAGGCTGCCTTCTTCTCGCTCACTGCCAAGACAACAAGAACGGTCGATCACACAACAACAAAGTGAAACAACAACACGGAAAGCACTACACAAGGCACACCACCTTCCAACAAAGGGGCAATTACTCTAATGGACTCCTCGGACTCAGACAGGCTACACTCGAGAGAAGATATCTTCGAAGAAAGTTCTAGATATCGCTGTTCATTAAACTCATTAGTGGGGCAATACTTCTTGTGATCACTCCATTCCTCCCTCTGTCGAGAGTGGGCAGCCTGCAAACCCGACAATTGAGCACGAACCCAATCCAACTCCTCAGAAACCTTTACGGACTCCTTAAGCCTCTCAAGGGACTCTCGGCTACACTTCTCGGCCGCGTCCCTCTCCCCCCAAGATCCGGAGGCGATCTGCATGCAAATCTCGAACACAGGAGTCTTAGCCGACCACATTGATCCTCTAAGTTGTCGGCCAATAATGTTTTCTCGGCCGCTATACCTTGGAAATGAGCTAGGTCCGCCCTCGGTTATCAATTTCCTCGGGAACATACTCAAACGTCTCGTCTGGAGATAAAGTTTGGATTGAAGATCTTCAATATCGGTTTCTAGACGATCAATCTTAGCATCCTTATTAACTATTCTCTGTTGTAAGTTCGAAACGTGATCTCGTTCTATGTTCGCTTCCCTCTTCAACAGACGACACCTTGTGGCAGCGTCGGCCTCCGCAATAGAGGATTCGGCTAAGCAGGGAGTACTAAACTTAGGATATTGGCACTATAAGATCAATCATAACTAGTTGCGAGTAAAACGAATACCTTGGGTTTTGGCCAACTCCTTCTCCAACCCTCGAGACCGTTCACGCTCCTGCTGCAACAAGAGACGAAGATCCTCCCTCTCGACGGCCTCCCGGCGTTGGATGGCAGCGTTCAACAGCGAGCGGTTGACATCCTAAGAACAACACCAACATAGTCAGCCCTAAACAAAAACAAGAACGCGACACCCGAACAGTTTAACTCACCAGGAGATCAAAGGTACTTTTCAGACCGGCTTCATACAACGAGACGGCATTGACCTTCTCTTCATCGGACAGAGAGGCAAAATCGGGGGAGATAAGCGCCCCAAGCGAGTTGCACATAGGGCCCGAGATGGTGAAGGAGGTACTACCACTGGAATTAGGAACCACGGTAGGGAAAGTCTTCAGCGGTTGACCCACGACAGCAACATTCTCCACGTCACAGTCGATCAAACCGTTCCCACCACCACCCGACTTCTCCGTCCGACCCGACTCCCCCTCATTACCAAGGACATCATCCTCATCATCAAAAAGACCTTCTTCATCATCACCTTCGAGACACAACATACACAAAGTGCCATCGGCGAGAACAATCCCTTCACCAGCCACTTCCCGGGGCACATTCTTCTCCGGGGCGACACACCCTCCTTAGGTTCTTTACCCCTTCCCTTGGGCTTCCCACCTACAAAGGCGGAGCGAATCGTCGGAGGACTTCGAGGCGACCTCCCGGGAAATGTGACAAAGGTAGTCGATCATCGGGATCCTCACCGTCCTTCGCCGAAGCACCAACAGCCTTGTCAACCCTCAACTTCGTGCATGAGCCGACGTCAGATCCATGAAAGGCAACAAATAGGGGCACGTACATGTACGTTAAATAAAAAATAATAAGTATATTTGTTACCTTCCCGTATCCTCCTCGGCTCCCGGCAATCCTATCTCTCTTCCGATGAACGAAAGCCTCGGAAGGAATACCACAGGACTTAGTCTGAAAAACACCAAAACAAAACATCACCCCGCAAGTCGCCCGAGCCGATCAATCAAACTAGAGAGACAGAGAAATGCACTGACCCGATCAACATTGACTACCCAGAAAGGATAAAATTCGGCCGGAGGAGGGAGTTTGCCACTCAAAAGAGGACCGGAAATAGCCAACGGAACCCGGTCCCAAGCCGTGTCATTAGTATGACGGGCATGCTTGTTGGAACTTTTTCCCTCGGGGTCTTCATCCAAAAGAAGTCTCCTGACTCCTTCGGGAAGAGTTTTATGACGGTGAGGGCTGGAAGCAAACCCGGCGAGATCGCCATTAGTAGTGGTCCCGCTCCGATAATTATCAGCGAAGCTGACAGGAGTATAGTCACTCGCCTGGGAAGGATTATAGGTAGACCAAGTAGTAGGAGCGCACTCGCCCCGACTACGCCTCTCCCACTCGGACATGATACGGAAAGTGTTACCATTCCATTGAGCCAAGGCACGGCACGGACGGATCTTAGAAAGGGCCTCGTACAGGAACGGGCGACTAGGATCATATAGAGGGAAACGCATCCCGAGCTCTAGCTGGACCCTGGTGACAATGGTCGCCTCGGCTGAATGAGGAAATCTCAAAACATCCTCCTTCTTCAGAACACCCCGCTGGCCTGACAAGAGCCTGACATCGTATCCATGAAGACCGAATTCATCTTTCAGTTGTTGAACGTATTGCTCGTCCGTTAAGTCCTTAGCGGTCCTCTTGTCAGCCCTACAAGAAAACGAAGATGGGTTATCAGGAAAGATAGAATCTAGAGCGCGATAATCATACTTGGAAGGACTCTCTACGACAAACAGGGAATCAAGCGGTACGCCGTCTTCATCGGAAAACACATAACTCACACACCTTCTTTCTGTCATTTGAGGAGTTGAAGATGCCATAAAAGCTAATGAGAAAAACGGCAGGAGAAGCGAAACACAGTCGGAACCGGAGGTTGCAGCGGCAACGGAGACGGAGAAGACGACGGATAATGGAGAAGAGAGGGAAGAGATCTGTCGAGGAAATAGCCAACAGCAACGAAAAGAAGATGGAGAAGGAATGAAGTTGCGGAGAGGATGGAGAAGGAATGGAGTTGCAGAGAGGATAGAGAAAGAGTGAAGTTGCAGAGAAGGAAATAAGAGGGAAACAAGGTTTAGACGTCGGACTTATAAACCCCTCCTGTGGTGACCGACAGAGAAGGTGAACCGGTTGCAGTAACTGAAGCGAGTGGGGAACAACATGCGTAAAAACCGGCATGACCGAGGACGTGGGAAGACGAGGCGGTTATTCTTCCCCACGTGTTGACCACACGAGTGAAAGAAGGGGCATAAATGTAGGTGTAAATAATCCACAGGGACAGGTGGAATAATCCTAAGCCATGGCGTACCGGAGAAAGTATGCATCTAGAGTACCGGATCACCTCTGGGCGCAAGAAAAGAGGAGCAGAGACAGCTCGAGAAGTCGACGAAAAGGGGAAAAAGTTGTGATGCGACGGACATCGGGTCTTTGGAGCAATAAATGCGCCTGACAGAGTTGGTAAAAGATAAGAAGAGCTCGGTCAAGGAAGACTCGGCCAAGGATCCAAAGGGCGACATCGATCATCCCCACCAAGTGGGCGACATCGAGTGACGAGATAGCAGAAGAAGACATCACTCGGCTTGACGTCCCGACCCGAACAAATAAGAACATCGGCCGAGACATCGACCGATCACCCGAGAGGAACATCGAGGAAGCTACGCCGGGCCTAACATCATAGTACCGATGTATCATCACTTGTAACTATAAATAGAGACCATGTAGAGAGGTAGAACTCAGGTGAGAAGTGAGGAAAGAGAGCATACCCATAGCATTGAGAGAGAAACACCCGTCTTGTAACCTTGAATCGAGTAATAAGATCATCCTTTAACCCCCGTGGACATAGGTAATCATGCCGAACCACGTATATCTCGTGTTCTCCTACTTTCCTTGTTTGTTTTGCTTCTTTGCGTGCGTGCTTAATTACCTTTGGATGTAGAAGTAGGATTTTCTACATCTACAAGGGTCATTTGCAGTTTCATCTGATATTTACAAACTGAATAAATCTATCAGAGTAATAGAGTTGGCCTGGCCTGGCTTTTGTGTAAAAGTATGATTTTCAGTTTAGATTATGGAGCTTAAATTAACAAAGCATGTGCAATGCATCTTACGTTAATATAGCGTATCAGAATATGTTAATCAATCTGCTTCAGATAGATTTCTTAAGAAGTCTGTCAGTCATAACGGTCATTTTTAGGGACAACTGAAAACCAGTCTGTTCTTTCCAAAAACAGTAACGACCCGTTTGACATGGTTGAGGTTCTTTCCAAATAAAATGATCACAGTGCCAAAGAAATGTTTTTTAATTTCCTCAAGAACATCGAGAAGCAAATTCTCAGGTAGGACCCACCTTCCCACTCTCCAACAGCTACATTACCCCTCTATCTTCTCTTCGGCGCCCTATAAAAATCCTCACTCCACAGCCTCTCGGCCTTCTCCCTCTTTCTTCTTTCGCACCCAAAAACCAATCCTCCGGGGAAAAAGAAAAAGAAAATAAAATAAACAGAAATAGAACTGTGAGCTCACACAAGTAGCAAATCCTCACTGAAGAATAAACCCGTCATCCTCTGCATCTACTACCACTATGGTTGACGTCGAACGAAGAATGATGGGTTTAAACAAAGCCCATGTAGCCGGTCTCCGCCGTCTATCTGCTCGAGCAGCGGCCCCATCTCCAACCAAAACCACCAGTTCTAACCGAAAAAGTCTTCTTTCTTTCACTTCCTTAGCTGATAAAGTCATCTCTCATCTCCTTGCATCAAACGTAACTGTTTTACCCGGTCTCACAGACACTGAATTCGCTCGTACTGAAGCTGAATTCGGATTTGTTTTTCCTCCTGATCTCAAAGCCATTCTTTCGGCTGGTTTGCCAGTCGGCCCTGGCTTTCCAGATTGGCGTAGTACCGGTTCTTCCAGACTCCATCTCCGATCATTACTTGATTTACCCATTGCTGCTATATCATTACAAGTTGCTCGTAACACTATTTGGCCAAAGTCTTGGGGATTAAAACCGTTAGAAGCCGGAAATGCGATGCGAATAGCTAGAAATTCATTGAAAAAAGCTCCTCTTTTGATTCCTATCTTTAACCACTGTTATATTCCTTGTAATCCTTGTTTAGCTGGTAACCCAATTTTCTTTGTTGATGAAAATTCTGTTTTTTGTTGTGGGTCTGATCTTTCCGATTTTTTCGAACGCGAAGCTGTGTTTTGTTACGATGATACCCATGTTACTAAAAGAATATCATCATCAAGCGATGAAAGCAACATTGTGGAGAACAATGAGTTCTCATTCAACACCGTTAGAAGAAGTTTGGATTACAGTGGGAATTCACAAAAGAAATCAGGAAGATGGGTTGAATTCTGGAGTGATGTAGTTATTGATCGGCGAAGACGACAAAGAAGAAATTCTTCATTTTCATCTTTATCTTCAGCTTCATCATTATCATCTTTATCTTCAGCTTCATCATTATCATCGAATTCATCAACATCACCGGACCGTTTTCTTCAAGAACCCAAATTACAGCCAAAATGGGTTGAAGAATATCTGGACGAAATCGGTTCGATTTTACGAGAAAGCGGTTGGAATGAGCCGGATGTAACGGAGATTATAAATGAACCGGCTTCTGGTTTTCTTGATGGTGGCGAAGGAGATGGAGATTCGGTTATATTAGACAGTCAATCGGTTTATGATGCTTTGCTTTTGGAAGCGGATCGGCTATCCGATTCACTCAGACGAGCTGGTTGGAGTTCAGAAGAAGTTAATGACGTTTTGGGGTTTGATTTTAGACCCGGAAAGGTTGAAAAACCGGTTCTAAAATTATCTCCTGAACAAATCGAAAAAATTGGGAAACTTGCTGAATCGGTTTCCTGTTCTTGAGTTCTTCGATTCTCATTAATAACCGGCAACCGGGTAATATTACTGGTATAGATAGAGTTTAGTTTTTCCTTCCGGATTTTCATGCCGACTTTTTTTAAGCTTGTAATTTTGCTTTGTTACTTCAATCGGTGAAAAAATCGGGAAAAGTGATGTACTAATCCAGAAAACAGTAATATAAACGTGTTGCACTTTTTTAAGAACAGTATTCCATGACGAGGAAGACTTCCCAATGTGCAAATATGTCCTAATTCAACGAAGAATCCTATTATTGGGCTTTAAACATGATGGGAATTTGGGGGCTTATAGGGTCATGAAGTAGTAATTCTTAATTATAACCCCTTATCATACTACTTTATATAATACCTAGTTTGCCCTCAATTTAATTAGTGTTAATTATGATCAACTAAATTAATTATGATTAGTGAATGTTTAACTAAACTAATCATCCGACTAGATTTTTTGGAAATCAATTTTTTTTTTCTTTCGATTTATAAGAAGGAGAAGGATGATTTTGATGAACTTTTTTTGAAAATTTTGAAGAAACTAATGAAAAACATCATGAAAATAGTCAGAAAAGCCTTGTAAACCTCACCCAGTCACAATTTTGTTGATTCAAATCCTTCAAAATCAGGATCAAAATATGGGTTTTTCAACAATTACGGCTGGGATATAGTTTTCGACCTAATCGTGAATAGTGTTTACGGTTAGGAATAGAAGGATTCCAAACCGTAAACAACAGTTTACAGCTGGGAAATGAAGAACTTCTAGCCGTAAGCTCTTCCAGCATTACCTGTGTATGCATTACGGCTAGGTTCAAATTACGGCGAGGTTTTCTTTGCATTTTTCCCAGTCGGCTTGGAATATCTGGCCGTACTCAACCCGTGTTTTTTTTTCTTATTATCAGAACAAGTTGCGGCTAGTTTTTCCTAGCCGTAACTAATAATTCCGGCCGGTAAACCCGGACGAATGCACTACCACGGCTGGAAAAGTCTAGCCGAAAGCAGACCTCTGTCTTTTTTTCTTCTATGATTATCAGAACTATTTATTACGCTGTTAGATTGAATATATACTTGTACTCATAAAATGACCAGAGAATCACTTACACTCAGTCTTAAACTGAGTAAAAACTTATTTATTTTTTTGAATCGAGTATAAAGTTATACTCGTTCTGAAATCGCGTATAAAGTTATACTCATTTTGAAATCGAGTATGAACTGATATAATCGAGTATTTCTGATTTACGGTTAGGAAATTCTAACCGTAAATGACATCTACGACTGGGAACTTTAATTTTTCCGACCGTATTTCTGATTTACGGTTAAGAAATCCTAACCGAAACCCAACCTCTGTTTTTCTTTTCTTTTCGTGATTATCAGAATCGCTTACGGTTAGGATTTCCTAGCCGTAAACAACATTTTACGGCCGTGAGTTTTAATTGTCCAAACCGTAAACCAAATTACGGATAGGAAATCCTATTTTTTTAAGACGTAAAATAAAATTTACGGTTGGAAAATTAAGAACTCCCAGCCGTAAACAATTTCAGATTGTTTTTTTCAACACTAATTTAATCGAATCGAAGCATTTTGGCAATCAAAAGCAAAGATAAATGGTGGGTTTTCTTAGTTTTTTCTTTTATGACATCATGATCCGATGGAGAAGAAGAAAAGAGGAAGAAGAAAAATAGATTTAAGTTTTTTTTATGATTATCATCTTCATCATGATATATGATTAAGAAGAGGAGAAGAAGGAGAAGATAGTTGATTAAAAAAAGTTAGATTTTGATTAATTTAAGGGTAAGGGTATTTTTAATATTTTACATAGATTAGGTCTCCCCCTATCACGTTTGGGTTGCAATTAGTATTTTAAGCCCCCAAAGACTCAGCCCCCTACAGCCCCAATAATAGGATTCTAAAAGAAGGTAGTTTATTTGGAAAATCGAAATAATTTTCATTTTTACAAATTGTTCAAATTGCACTGTTTTCATGGCCCAGCGTATCGGATTTCAGCATCATATTGATCGTTACCGATATATTAATGTAAATACATTACAGTGGTATTGGTAACACAGACTGAAACTGGCCGATGATTTATTGAAATTAAAAACCTCGCATCATTAGGGGCGACCCGGAAAGAATTAGGGGCGATATATAAGACAAAATAGGGTCACCCAAAACTAAAATAAAGCCACCCCTTATGTCCGACTTTTTGAAATGGTAAATATACCCTTCACAATCGGTAGATAAAACTACAATCAGTATTTTATTTACGTAATCGGTAGATGTTAGGATAATCGGAGGTTATTGTGTACATATGTAGTTTGAAAGTTTTGTTATTTTGAAAAAACCCTACAATCAGAAGGTATTTATTTACCATGTCTCCCGATTATGAAGTTTCCCCAAAATTGATATTTGAAAAAATTTCAAGTTTTTCGAATTTGGGAATTACCATAATTGGTAGACAATACTACAATCGGTAGTTTATATTAATGTATGTTAGTTTGTGTTACGAAAATTATAATCGGTAGTTAAAATGGTAATTTCGTGATACTAAATTTCTACCGATTATGGTAGTAGGACAAATTCAAATTTTTCAAAAACCAATGGAATTTTGAATTTCTCTATTTGCACAATCGGTAGTTTCGTGATGTTTATTATCTACCGATTGTACAATCGGTAGTCTCGTGATGTTCTTTTATCTATCGATTGTGGTAGTTGCCCCAAATTCAAAATTTTCAAAAACCAATGGAATTTTGAGTTTCTCTATTTTCAAAATCGGTAGACTCGTGATGTTTATTATCTACCGATTATACAATCGGTAGTATCGTGATGTTCTTTTATCAACCAATTGTGGTAGTTGCCCCAAATTCGAAATTTTCAAAAACCAATGGAATTTTGAATTTCTCAATTTGCACAATCGGTAGTTTCGTGATATTTATTATCTACCGATTGTACAATCGGTAGTCTCGTGATGTTCTTTTATCTACCGATTGTTGTAGTTGCTCCAAATTCGAAATTTTCAAAAACCAATGGAATTTTGAATTTCTCTATTTGCACAATCGGTAGTTTCGTGATGTTTATTATCTATCGTGGTGTTATTTATCTACCGATTGTGGTAGTAGCCCCAAGTTCAAATTTTTCAAAACCAATGGAATTTTGGATTTCTCAAAGAAGAGAAGAACATAGTCACAATCGGTAGATAAAAAAACAACAACTAAACTACCGATTATGAAGGGATATATAAGTATTTTCAACCTATTTTGTCTTATTATTTCGCCCCTAATTCTTTTCGGGTCGCCCCTAATGACGCCAGGATTAAAAACTCTGCTTTTATTCTTCTTCATCATATGAATATGCACATAATATTTGATGAAAGCATGTTTGAAGCAATAACACCAAGGTTAACCCCTCAACAATGTAATAAGTTAACAACCGGGGTGTCCCCTGAGGATATCAAAGAAGCGCTCTTCTCAATAGGATCGGAACGTTCCCCAGGACCGGATGGATATACCAGTAAGTTTTTAAAAGTTTTATTGGAAACAAACAAACCGCAACTGATTGAGATGGTTCGAAGTTTCTTTAATTCCCTTAGCATCCACCCTCTCAGGAACCATACTAACCTTACATTAATCCCGAAGATTGATCACCCCTCAAAACGTTCCCAATTTAGGCCGATAGGACTATGTAATGTCACTTATAAAATTATTTCAAAGATACAGGTCAATCGCATCAGACCTCTACTCCCATTTTTGATAAGACCGCATCAGAGTGCATTTGTGCCACAAAGATCATTCATGACAACATAGCTATCACTGTAGAACTTTTTCACTACATCATAAACTCAAACCGCACTAAAGATCCCAAAATAGCCCTAAAGCTAGACGTTCAAAAAGCCTATGACTCCTTGGACTGGGGTTTCATCAAACAAGCTTTCACCCTCCACCCTTCGTGGATATATTATATTGTGCATATCAACAGTAACCTACTCTATTAATATCAATGGAACTCCACACAGGTACATTACCCCAACCAGGGGAATAAGGCAAAGAGATGCTCTGTCATCCTATATATATTTATTATTCGCGCGGAAATATTATCCACAAATTTGGGAATTCTTCAAGTAGTAAATATACCCTTCACAATCGGTAGATAAAACTACAATCAGTAGTTTATTTACGTAATCTGTAGATGTTAGGATAATCGGAGGTTATTGTGTACATATGTAGTTTGAAAGTTTTGTTATTTTGAAAAAAACCTACAATCAGAAGGTATTTATTTACCATGTCTCCCGATTATGAAGTTGCCCCAAAATTGATATTTGAAAAAATCTCAAGTTTTTCGAATTTGGGAACTACCATAATTGGTAGACAATACTACAATCGGTAGTTTATATTAATGTATGTTGGTTTGTGTTACGAAAATTATAATCGTTAGTTAAAATGGTAATTTCGTGATGTTAATTTTCTACCGATTATGGTAGTAGGCCCAAATTCAAATTTTTCAAAAACCAATGGAATTTTGAATTTCTATTTGCACAATCGGTAGTTTCGTGATGTTTATTATCTACCGATTGTACAATCGGTAGTCTCGTGATGTTCTTTTATCTACCGATTGTTGTAGTTGCCCCAAATTCGAAATTTTCAAAAACCAATAGAATTTTGAGTTTCTCTATTTTCACGATCGGTGGACTCATGATGTTTATTATCTACCGATTGTACAATCGGTAGTATCGTGATGTTCTTTTATCTACCGATTGTGGTAGTTGCTCCAAATTTGAAATTTTCAAAAACCAATGGAATTTTGAATTTCTCTATTTGCACAATCGGTAGTTTCGTGATGTTTATTATCTATCGTGGTGTTATTTATCTACCGATTGTGGTAGTAGCCCCAAGTTCAAATTTTTCAAAACCAATGGAATTTTGGATTTCTCAAAAAAGAGAAGAACATAGTCACAATTGGTAGATAAAAAAAAAAAAACTAAACTACCGATTATGAAGGGATATATAAGTATTTTCTACCTATTTTGGGACTATTTTGTCTTATTATGTCGCCCCTAATTCTTTTCGGGTCGCCCTTAATGACGCCAGGATTAAAAACTCTGCTTTTATTCTTCTTCATCATATGAATATGCACATAATATTTGATGAAAGCCTATTTGAAGCAATAACACCAAGGTTAACCCCTCAACAATATAATAAGTTAACAACCGGGGTGTCCCCCCGAGGAGATCAAAGAAGCGCTCTTTTCAATAGGATCATAACGTTCCCCAGGACCGGATGGATATACCAGTAAGTTTTTAAAAGTTTTATTGGAAACAAACAAACCGCAACTGATTGAGATGGTTCGAAGTTTCTTTAATTCCCTTAGCATCCACCCTCTCATGAACCATACTAAACTTACATTAATCCCGAAGATTGATCACCCCTCAAAACCTTCCCAATTTAGGCCGATAGGACTCTGTAATGTCACTTATAAAATTATTTCAAAGATACAGATCAATCGCATCAGACCTCTACTCTCATTTTTGATAAGCCCGTATCAGAATGCATTTGTGCCACAAAAATCATTCATGACAACATAGTTATCACTGTCGAACTTTTTCACTACATCAAAACCTCAAACCGCACTAAAGATCCCAAAATAGCCCTAAAGCTAGACATTCAAAAATCCTATGACTCCTTGGACTGGGGTTTCATCAAACAATCTTTCACCCTCCATCCTTCGTGGATATATTATAATGTGCATATCAACAGTAACCTACTCTATTAATATCAATGGAACTCCACATGGGTACATCACCCCAACCAGGGGAATAAGGCAAAGAGATCCTATGTCATCCTATATATATTTATTATTCGCGCGGAAATATTATGCACAAATTTGGGAATTCCTGAAAACCAGAAAAAGATAGAAGGGCTCAGCATTTTCAAGAAGGCCCCGTCAATACTACATCTCATGTATGCTGATGACTTATTGATAACATATAAAACAACTCCAGAAGGCAGTAATCACCACAAAGATCTGTTACAAGCTTATGGAAATTCGGCAGGTCAACACATCAACACTGTAAGGACCTTCAAGCTCGTCAATGCTATTAGACCAATCAAGACACGATTTAGCCGCAAATGAATAAATTATATTAACACGAAGGTTAATTAATAGAAATTAATCTAACAACGATTTAGATACGAAACTAGTATCACTAGATAGATCTCGAAAAGTTACGGAATAGATTACTCGAACGTGTCATTCAGACACCGGACGAATAAGATATCACTGGATTATTATGAAGGGCAAATAATCATTTTAAATCTAAACCGCATGGCTGCCCTTATCCAAAGCGCGGGTGCCTTAATAATTTCGTTGGCCTTATCTTCACCAAACGTGTTGAGAGAAAAATCACTTTCTCTTTTCTTATTTTTCTCTTCTTCTTTCTATTTCTCTTTCTTCTTTTTCTTCTTTTCTTTCCCCGTTCTTATTCTTCTGCGAATTTGGGAGCTCAAATGGATGTTTTACGTTTAGTAGGAGGTGAAAAAGATCATGGGGTAATTGCTAGTGATGGTGTAGTTGCCTGTTGTCGATTCAGACACGAAGGAGGAAGTTAATTAGAGGTTAGGGTTCTGAGTTTTGAGGTTGTGTGGAACTAGTGATGATTTAGTGTTGCTGATTGACGAAGAACAGAAGGGTTGAGATTAAATTGAAGATTTGAAGCCGTTCTATTGATTAATTAAATCTAGGGTTTCATGTTCTTCCCCAAATCAGTTAATCTTTATAAACAACGATCGATTCAAAAGGACGAACCAGTGTATTATGGATTTTGAGGTAGGCGAGGCCTGTCATCAATTCATGTAGGAACCTTATAACCTTCTTGTAATCACTGAGTTTCCTTTGCGAGTATGATGTGCTTTTACTATCCATATGTATGTATATTGTGATCGCATTGAACGATGTTTGTTTTGAATGTAATTGTATGTGTGTGATATGCGTTATGTGTTTTCCCTCGCGAGGAGTGTCTGTGTCTCCCCACAGCTCCTTGCTAAGTTAAGTAGGGCGGTATGCCATCCGTCGGCAATAGTATTAGTAGGGCGGTACGCCATCCGTCGGCAATAGTACTACTTTTCTGCTTATTATGATAGTAGGGCGGTATACCATCCGTCGGCAATAGTATTAGTAGGGAGGTACGCCATCCGTCAGAATATTATATATACTATTTTATTTAAGGTAAATCACTCATGTGCATATTATGTTTGTTTGACTAACCTTTGCTTCTTGATGCGTGAATGTTTTCCTTTCACCATTGTCTCTTTTAAATTACTGTTTTATCTTTAGAACTGTGAAGCATGTTAGTGATTACTTGAGAGTTATTTGTTTCCATTGGGCACCCCTTGGGATGATGTGCTCACTTGTTCCCACATCAGTTTTTCAGCAATCTGAAGGAATGCAGCGCTCGAAGATATCGGTTTCGTAGCTTGGAGTTTTATTGGATCTAGTGTTGATGTGCATATTTTTCTATATGTGTCCTTTCCTATTCTGTAAACAGCACAATTATATATATTAGAATTCGAAAGACTTTCATTTATATAATATCAGAGAGTTTTGGTTTTGTTATTTAGCACTTTCTATAATTATGATTCTTAAAATCGGTGATCTAGTTTTGATGCTTCAATTAGATTGTAATCCTATTATCTAAGAAGGTTTAGGAGGTTGGGGCGTCACAAACACATCAAAATCTACAATCAACCATCACCCGAAGTTAGAACAACACCAACTGGATGAACTAAAATATGCCACAATATATAAGTATTTTCAACATATTTTATCTTATTATGTCGCCCCTACTTCTTTTCGGGTCGCCCCTGATGATGCCAGGATTAAAAACTCTTCTTTTATTATTCTTCATCATATGAATATGCACATAATATTTGATGAAATCCTGTTTGAAGCAATAACACCAAGGTTAACCCCTCAACAATGTAATAAGTTAACAACCGGGGTGTCCCCTGAGGAGATCAAAGAAGCGCTCTTCTCAATAGGATCGGAACGTTCCCCAGGACCGGATGGATATACCAGTAAGTTTTTAAAAGTTTTATTGGAAACAAACAAACCACAACTGATTGAGATGGTTCAAGTTTCTTTAATTCCCTTAGCATCCACCCTCTCAGGAAACCATACTAACCTTACATTAATCCCGAAGATTGATCACCCCTCAAAACGTTCCCAATTTAGGCCGATAGGACTATGTAATGTCACTTATAAAATTATTTCAAAGATACAGGTCAATCGCATCAGACCTCTACTCCCATTTTTGATAAGAACGTATCAGAGTGCATTTGTGCCACAAAGATCATTCATGACAACAAAGCTATCACTGTAGAACTTTTTCACTACATCATAACCTCAAACCGCACTAAAGATCCCAAAATAGCCCTAAAGTTAGACGTTCAAAAAGCCTATGACTCCTTGGACTGGGGTTTCATCAAACAAGCTTTCACCCTCCACCCTTCGTGGATATATTATATTGTGCATATCAACAGTAACCTACTCTATTAATATCAATGGAACTCCACACGGGTACATCACCCCAACCAGGGGAATAAGGCAAAGAGATCCTCTGTCATCCTATATATATTTATTATTCGCGCGGAAATATTATCCAAAAATTTGGGAATTCTTGAAGTAGTAAATATACCCTTCACAATCGGTAGATAAAACTACAATCAGTAGTTTATTTACGTAATCTGTAGATGTTAGGATAATCGGAGGTTATTGTGTACATATGTAGTTTGAAAGTTTTGTTATTTTGAAAAAAACCTACAATCAGAAGGTATTTATTTACCATGTCTCCCGATTATGAAGTTGCCCCAAAATTGATATTTGAAAAAATCTCAAGTTTTTCGAATTTGGGAACTACCATAATTGGTAGACAATACTACAATTAGTAGTTTATATTAATGTATGTTGGTTTGTGTTACGAAAATTATAATCGGTAGTTAAAATGGTAATTTCGTGATGTTAATTTTCTACCGATTATGGTAGTAGGCCCAAATTCAAATTTTTCAAAAACCAATGGAATTTTGAATTTCTATTTGCACAATCGATAGTTTCGTGATGTTTATTATCTACCGATTGTACAATCGGTAGTCTCGTGACGTTCTTTTATCTACCGATTGTTGTAGTTGCCCCAAATTCGAAATTTTCAAAAACCAAAGGAATTTTGAGTTTCTCTATTTTCACCATCGGTGGACTCGTGATGTTTATTATCTACCGATTGTACAATCGGTAGTATCGTGATGTTCTTTTATCTACCGATTTTGGTAGTTGCCCCAAATTCGAAATTTTCAAAAACCAATGGAATTTTGAATTTCTCAATTTGCACAATCGGTAGTTTCGTGATATTTATGTTCTTTTATCTACCGATTGTGGTAGTTGCTCCAAATTTGAAATTTTCAAAAACCAATGGAATTTTGAATTTCTCTATTTGCACAATCGGTAGTTTCGTGATGTTTATTATCTATCGTGGTGTTATTTATCTACCGATTGTGGTAGTAGCCCCAAGTTCAAATTTTTCAAAACCAATGGAATTTTGGATTTCTCAAAAAAGAGAAGAACATAGTCACAATCGGTAGATAAAAAAAACAACTAAACTACCGATTATGAAGGGATATATAAGTATTTTCTACCTATTTTGTCTTATTATGTCGCCCCTAATTCTTTTCGGGTCGCCCTTAATGACGCCATGATTAAAAACCCTGCTTTTATTCTTCTTCATCATATGAATATGCACATAATATTTGATGAAAGCCTATTTGAAGCAATAACACCAAGGTTAACCCCTCAACAATGTAATAAGTTAACAACCGGGGTGTCCCCCGAGGAGATCAAAGAAGCGCTCTTCTCAATAGGATCATAACGTTCCCCAGGAACGGATGGATATACCAGTAAGTTTTTAAAAGTTTTATTGGAAACAAACAAACCGCAACTGATTGAGATGGTCCGAAGTTTCTTTAATTCCATTAGCATCCACCCTCTCATGAACCATACTAACCTTACATTAATCCCGAAGATTGATCACCCCTCAAAACCTTCCAAATTTAGGCCGATAGGACTCTGTAATGTCACTTATAAAATTATTTCAAAGATACAGGTCAATCGCATCAGACCTGTACTCCCATTTTTGATAAGCCCGTATCAGAGTGCATCTGTGCCACAAAGATCATTCATGACAACATATCTATCACTGTCGAACTTTTTCACTACATCAAAACCTCAAACCGCACTAAAGATCCCAAAATAGCCCTAAAGCTAGACGTTCAAAAAGCCTATAACTCCTTGGACTGGGGTTTCATCAAAAAAGCTTTCACCCTCCACCCTTCGTGGATATATTATAATGTGCGTATCAACAGTAACCTTCTCTATTAATATCAATGGAACTCCACACGGGTACATCACCCCAACCAGGGGAATAAGGCAAAGAGATCCTCTGTCATCCTATATATATTTATTATTCGCGCGGAAATATTATCCACAAATTTGGGAATTCTTGAAAACCAGAAAAAGATAGAAGGGCTCCGCATTTTCCAGAAGGACCCGCCAATACTACATCTCATGTATGCTGATGACTTATTGATAACATATAAAACAACTCCAGAAGGCAGCAATCACCTCAAAGATCTGTTACAAGCTTATGGAAATTCGGCAGGTCAACACATCAACACATCAAAATCTACAATCAACCATCACCCGAAGTTAGAACAACACCAACTGGATGAAATAAAATATGCCTTTAATATGCCAACAACATCAAACCCCCTACTTAGGAGTGCAATTTAAATATGGGAGATCTTCCAGCCATATCTTTGCCCCAATCCTTCAATGCCTGACTCGCAAGGTAAAAGGCTGGATGACTAAATGCCTAAACCAAGCTCGCAGATTCGCACTAAAATCGTCCATAACCCCTACATCCAATCACCTCATGCAAACACAAACCCTTCCTTCACACAACCACAACAATATAGATCGTATCACGACAAATTTCTTCTGGGGCCATGACTCTTCCATCAAGAAGCTTCACCCACTAGGAATGGACAAGCTATACAAACCCAAAGCTTGGGGAGGTCTAGGGATCAGAAGTAGCAGGGAGCATAAAGCACTTCTCATGAAACGAATCTGTAACATTCACAAAAAACCTATCTCCATATTAGCCACATTATACAATGCAAAATACCTCAAATAGTCACCCATTTTCAAAAACATCCCTCCCATCTCGTCATCTCCAAGCCCACAATGGAGATAACTAGCATCACTTATACCAACCTTCAAACACCACCTCTTCCATCAAATAGGAGATGGATTAAACACCCCTATTCAATCAAACTGGATTCCATAATTCAATAACAACATTAACCCAACCCTATGTTATCACATACAATCGGTTGCTGACATCATCAACCCACCAACAAGGAACTGGAATCATGATAGGCTGAATCTACTTCTCCAGCCTATAGTTCAACGAATCGTCAACATTCCCATCCCACAGAACAATCAACCAGACAAGATCATTTGGCCTTTTACTAAAAGCAGAAAATATACAACGGCATTGATGCGTGTCGTAGGTGCAATCAAATTAATTAATGTTTCCACTCAATTAAAAATAATATAATGGAAGTCAAGTTCGTTCCCACGAGGAGCAAGAGATTCTAGTTGTAAAAATTGTCACGAAAGGGGGGTGTAAAAAGCAAAAGAAAAATAAACAAAGCAATTAAAAGATAAAGTTGAAAGCAATAAGAGAGACAAGACCAAGGAATCCTTCTTCGTTGCAAAACAATGATTAAAGTTATGTTCTTTTCTACTTGTTATAAGTCATGATTATCACCAACCGTAGGATAGCAGGTCCGCTTAGCTAGCCCCAAAATCCCTAATTTCACCGAGTAACAGTCCGCTTAGTTATCGATTCTATTCAAAAGAACCACCCTGAGGTTCGCTTACAAGATGTAATTCCCTGAATGCATTAAGATTTATGAATTTAGGTTTAGTACTAGTAGTTAAACTCGGTTCGCTTGGTTCACTTTCTAGCGTTGTTTCTACACACAATTGCTCCACGGAATCCCTCCGCAAGGTCTCGTGTTTTCTACTTGTGTAAAGTGTCGAGAACGATTACGTATTCCCTAACTTATACTAGATATAGATCAATTAACAAATCAATTTAGCGTGCACTCCAAACAATCTATCAATCAATCATGAATGAATAAACATTCCTATTAGTAAAAACAATCGATAATCATGTGAAAAATCTCAAGATAGAATTGAAACAAAACTCAAATCATGAATTAAGAACTAGGAATTCATCCTCAATCAATAAGAAAATTAGCTACTCATGCTTTTGAAATTCACACAAATAATAATTATTAAAAGGAGAATTTTCAAGTTCACACAAATAATTAAAAAGAAGAATCTTAGAAAAGCAAGCAAAAACACAAGTGATGTGTGTGTCAAAAGACGTAGAAAACTTCTCTATTTATAGGCTTCAATATTCTCCAAATCTTCCAAGGATTAGAATCCTTTTCCTTTAGCAATTCAATTTCCAAATCCAAGCTTTTCTCAACTCTTCATCTTCTCTTTCCAAATTTGAGCCAAATTCTCCATCCAATTCCTAGTCCAAGTCTTCACACCCATGAGAGAAGTCCACAGAAAATTCTGGAATTTTGGTCGCCGGAAAACTGGGATTGTGGCCGGAATCCGGCCGGAATAGTCGCCGGAAAATATCTCAGGTGACCGGCAAAGTCCGCCCGGTCACCGGTCAAACGGGTCAAATCGGCGGGTCAACGAGTCGGATCGGTCAACGGGTCAGCTCGGCCGGGTTAACTCGGTCAAGCACCGAGTCAAATCACTGAGTTTCAAGCTGATTCAATACCGAGTTAGATTGAGTCAGCAGGTACCAGTCAGATGAGTCAGTGTCTAACTGGCATAGGCCATCTTGCACAGGCCATAGTTGTGTTCTCCAGCCATCTTGTCCTGCAAACTGAGCTACATCCTGTAAAATCATTACACTGCACCTAAATCTCATGTTCATCACTGCGGCTAGCCAATAATCTTCCCTGACATTGGCAACACACAGCTCTGTTCATATACATCAATCAATCCATTAAGCCATCTCACAAACAACATCACCAATACTCAGCCTTTAGTAACACACATCCTGTCATGACTCCTTGCTGCTCATGCCAAGCCATTCATTCCACTGCTAAACACCATCTCCAGCTCTGCATACCTGCACCAACCTGAATCATCTGAAACTGCAGCTGCAACCACCACCTGCAGTTTAACTTCACCAGAGACTCATATTCCATGTACTGCAACTCAGAACATCACAGCCACAGGCAAGTTCATCTCCTTTCATAAGTCTCTGTAACTCAGTACCATAAGGCCATCCAAGTGCATCGCCTACACTTCATTCCTCCCCGCTACAATTTGAACTGCAGCTCAATTCTCCATTCTCTCGTGCAATCAACATACATCATCCAAGACCAATTCATCTTACCAACTCCCAAAGAATTGGTAGCAAGTCAACACAACCGCCACTCTAATCATCTCCTCGTATCTCTTGATTCAACTCGAACCACCGAGTCTCTACCGCCGAGCAAAGATCGGATCTTCTCAATTCATCCCGATTCGAACCCAAAAAAAAAACATCAACTTCTCTCACCATAAGCTGAGCACCATCGAAACAACACCCATCTCCTTTGGTTCATCAAGTTCAGTGACTGCCACCAACAACACCAGAACCCATCCATACTCGATTCATCTCATCTCGATCTTCAGCTCTCGGACCAACAACATCGGTTTCAGATTGAAACCCATCATCCCCTGCAATTGAATCTCGAATTAACCACCATCTTCATTCGCAACAGCAACAATGAACACTCCTTCCAATTAATCTCAATTTCTCTGTATGTTTTCTCTGGATTTCACGGCTAGCATCGATCTCTTCTTAATTACACCAAAATCTTAAATCAACCACAACCATCATTGTTCTAACTCAATCCCATCTCCCTGTAAATCTCGATATCTTCACAAACCCATCTTACCGAGCTTCATCATCTTCAAATTCTACTCAATTTCATCTCGGTTTTTAACAACAGAAGCCATCGATCCCCCTCGATTAATAGCAAAACCTAATTCGAACTCGATAACAGCAGCCATGACTATCTTTTTCCTCACTCTGTGTATCGATTTCACCTTCTCTTCTCTCCTTGCCCTGAGTTCGATCTCAAATAATACTCAGCCTCTTTTTTTCTCTTCTCAGATGCATAACAATGATTGAAATGAAATGATTGAGAATATCGAGCTAGGGTTATAGAAATAGGTTATTCAGTGTCTGGTCCCTTTGATAAGGGCTAACCTGATGGCAGCCCCTTAACCTCGGGTGCCAAGCTGCGTCTAGTAATCCTCCCAAAAGAGTTTCCCCTTAACCTTAACTGGGCTCCATATATCAATCGCATGTAAAATGACCTTTTTGCCCTTTTGGCTCAAATTGGGTGATTTCTTCCTCTTTTCCTCCGTGTGACTCCAAAGTAGCTACAAAACTCAAAACAAGCGTAAAATACATAATTTACAAGAAAAATAGCAAAGAAAGTATAAACAATAGATAGTAAATAGGATGTATTCTACACCCTATCAAATTCCCCCACACTTAGACTTTGCTAGTCCTCGAGCAAATCAAACTAAAAACTCACAACTTCAAAGTGTTCAAGCGTCCCAAGCATCCAAAGAGCTATGAGGACATAGAGTTTCTGCATGCTAGTAATAAGAAGTTAGAAATACTAAAGAACATATTCTCGTTCTTAAATGTTGAGTGAGAAATAACCACACCATAATGAGAAAACGCGTGTTTGAGAAACGATCAATAAGCATTTCGCCTCGACTTCTGCCTCACCAAAAAGGATTTTATGATAATTGCACTCAAAAAGACGGCTTTTTTATGGTTCTCACATGTGTGCAGGTAGGAATGAAGAGAGAAATCCTGCAACACGTTGAATGGTGGGAAGGACAACTTCCGAAATATTTTTAAAAAACCCACATCTTTTAATATTTTGAAAAACCATTTTTCTGACGATCTCTACGAAAGGAAATCAACCATTATTATCGAGGATGAGATTACTTACTCACCTTCACATCCGATCGCCAATTATGATAACACCACTCTCACGGCATCCAATAGAAACGTCTTCCGCTCCTCGTCTTGATCTTCATGGTCTTCGTCTTCGGTTTCAACTATTAATGATAAACTCTTGATCTTCGTAATTCCTTGACAATTTGTAACTCTTTTACCTTAAAACCTTGTCGCTTGAAACTTTCTTATAAATTTTCCTTCCCCACGGCTTAATAAATAAAAACAAAACAAATATTTCTCTTGTTTTTTTTTTTTTTTTTTTAATGAAATTTTAAATTTTTTTTTTTTTTTTTTTTTTTTTTTTTTTTTTTTTTGAACAAGAGAAATAAAATACAGAAATAAACCATGGCCGTGGGAGAAGTATTTTACCGCTTGATTCTTCACAACTTGTATCGTCTTGAAATCATAAACTTCAAAAATTCTCACCTTTTAATTTTCTTCGCTTTCATGAATAAGTCTTCATACTTGGATATAAAATTACCTCATTGTATTGTAAGTCTTCAACATATATGTGAAATCCGCTCTTTGTATGTTGCTTTACTTGTATTTGAAATTTGCTCTTTTTCCCGTTCCGTTGCTTATAAACCTTAAACTTTTTCCAACTTTCCTTGTAGATTTTGATGTCGCTCCTTGTTGATGATGAATGTGTTTCTATGGATGCGTTGTTGTCGAGAGAGAGAATGGTGCTAACTGCAAATCGAACTACAAGAAGGTGGCTTTCATCTATAGACGTCACCCTTATGATTGACAAAATTAGCACTCAAGAGATCAAAGAGTAGTGCTTCTATTGGTGGGAGGTTGGGTAGCTCACCATTCTACCCTAATTAACGTATGGTGACACACACTCAAAAGAAGCTCTTTAGTAGATGGAAGAATTCTGGTCGGTGCCTCTCATGATATGAATACGGGTAGTCTCCACTAATGATTGATCAGCAACTCTAATAATGCCCTTCTCCTTGCACCAAATTCGCATCACCGGCATGATTAAATCCATTATTTAACACTCTAACAAGCAAGAAATCCGAATGTAGTTCTCTAACATTTCCAAGTTCAATTATGTCGGTCAAAATCTCTATGTAAACATACCTAGAAGTATGCTAGTGACTCTAAAATCTTTAAAAGTTGGAGTTTTTAAGTAAAACTTTTTTTTTTTTTTTTTTTTTTTTTTTTTTGTAATTTTTGTTTTAAAAACATGCTTAACCACTCCCCCACACTTAAACCTTACATTGTCCTCAATGTAATTGAATCCTCCTAGTAAAGTCAAGGTGGGAAATTTTAACATGATAAGGAACAAGAAAAAGAAATAACAAAAAGCAAAAAGATAAGAAATACAAAACCGATGGGTTGCCTCCCATTAAGCGCTTGTTTTAAAGTCGACGGCCCGACTTAGCTTTTTCTGCACATTACTCCTCCAGAGGGAGTGAATCTTGAAAGCCAATCACGTCCACATGCTCCGTTGGAAAGTTTTCATAATATGGCTTTAACCTATGGCCGTTGACTTTCAAATGTTGTCCTGTTTTTGCACTAACAATTTCAACTGCACCATGATCATAAACATTAGTAACAACAAATGGTCCCACCCAACGGGACTTAAGCTTACCCGGAAATAAACGTAAACGAGTATTAAATAAAAGAACTTTTTGCCCCACAACAAAACTTTTCCGCGAAATCATCTTGTCATGAAAAAGCTTAGTCTTTTCCTTGTAAATCCGAGCACTCTCGTAAGCATCATTACGTATCTCCTCTAACTCATGTAGTTGTAACTTCCTTTGTTTCCCCGCTTCATCATACTCCATGTTGAATTTCTTTATCGCCCAATAAGCCTTGTGTTCAAGTTCAACCGGAAGATGACAAGCCTTGCCATAAACCAACCTATATGGAGACATACCAATCGGTGTCTTATACGCCGTTCTATACGCCCAAAGTGCATCGTTGAGCTTAAAGCTCCAATCTTTCCTCGTGGTATTCACCGTTTTCTCAAGAATGGACTTTATCTCACGATTCGAAATTTCCGCTTGTCCACTAGTTTGTGGATGATAAGGCGTACCAATTTTGTGTGTTATGTTGTACTTCTTGAGGAGAGCGTGGAAAGCCTTCTTGAAATGTGAGCCTCCATCGCTTATCACCACTCTTGGTGTACCATGCCTATTGAAAATGTTTTCCCTTACAAAATCACAAACAACTTGAGAGTCATTAGTTTTGGTGGCTTTAGCTTCCACCCATTTCGAAACATAATCAACGGCAAGAAGTATAAAAAAGTTTCCATTCGAATTGACAAAAGGGCCCATAAAATCAATACCCCACACATCAAAAATCTCAACGGCGAGAATTGGTGTGAGTGGCATTTGATTTCGAGCACCTAGATTGCCCGTTCGTTGACATCTATCACACGATTTACAAAAAATATATGAATCTTCAAACAAGGTGGGCCAATAAAATCCACTATCGAGAACTTTGAGAGCGGTACGTTTAGAACCAAAGTGGCCACCACATGCAAAAGTGTGGCAAAAGGAGAGGATGGATTGAAATTCGGAGTTAGGTACGCACCTTCGCATTATTTGATCAACGCCATATTTCCATAAGTATGGTTCATCCCACACATATTGCTTAGCTACCTTCTTAAGTTTCATCTTTTGGAAATTAGACATTGTACTAGGTACCTTCCTTGTCACCAAGTAATTCACTATATCCGCATACCAAGGTGTTGATTCTTCCATGGAGAAAAGTTGTTCGTCCTAAAGCGGTCATGTAATGGAAGTTCCTCTTGAGACATAACAAGTCTACTAAGATGATCCGCAACGGTATTCTCCACACCCCTCTTATCACGAATTTCTATGTCGAACTCTTGTAACAATAGGATCCACCGGATTAATCTTGGCTTAGCTTCTTTCTTCTTTATTAAGTGTCTTAGTGCGGCATGATCGGAATACACAATAACCTGTGTACCCACCAAGTATGAACGAAATTTTTCCAATGCGAAAACTATAGCCAATAACTCCTTTTCCGTGGTAGAATAATTGATTTGTGCATCATTAAGGGTCCTAGATGCATAATAGATAACGTGGGACAACTTGTCCACTCTTTGACCCAAAACGGCTCCAACCGCATAATCACTAGCATCACACATTAATTCAAATGGAAGATTCCAATCCGGTGATTTGATAATCGGCGCACTTGTCAACATATCCTTTAATTTGTCAAAAGCATCCTTGCATTCCTTGTTGAAGTCGAAAGGTACCTCCTTTTGTAATAACTTGCACATCGGCATGGAGATTTTGGAGAAATCCTTGATAAACCGCCTATAGAAACCTGCATGGCCAAGAAAAGAACGAATTTCCCTCACCGAAGTGGGATATTGTAAGTTTCTTATTAAATCTATCTTTGACTTGTCCACTTCGAGCCCTCGAGAGGACACAATGTGACCAAGTACTATGCCGTGGTTTACCATAAAGTGACATTTCTCCCAATTAAGGACAAGGTTTGTGTCTATGCATCGTTTAAGAACTAGTTCAAGGTTATTTAAACAACCATCAAAAGAGTTGCCATAAACACTAAAGTCATCCATAAATACCTCGATGATGCGCTCCACATAATCCGAGAATATACTCACCATGCATATTTGAAAAGTAGCCGGCGCATTGCAAAGGCCAAACGGCATCCGTCTATATGCAAACGTTCCAAACGGACAAGTGAAAGTGGTCTTCTCTTGGTCCTCCTGCAATAACAATTTGATTGTATCCCGAATAACCATCCAAGAAACAATAATAAGAATGCCCCGCTAACCTCTCCAACATTTGATCAATGAAAGGTAAAGGAAAGTGATCCTTTCGGGTTGCGGAATTAAGCTTTCTATAGTCAATGCACACTCTCCAACCGGTTTGAACTCTTGTAGGAACAAGTTCATCGTCTTGATTTCGAACCACCGTGACTCCGGATTTCTTTGGTACCACTTGAACCGGACTAACCCACTTGCTATCGGAAATTGGGTAGATTACCCCCACACTTAGCAATTTGAGTATCTCTTTTTTCACAACCTCCATCATGGGAGGATTTAGCCGACGTTGAGCATCACGTACCGGCTTCACGTTCTCTTCCATTAGAATCCTATGCATGCACATGGATGGACTAATGCCTTTGATGTCCGCAATTGTCCACCCAATAGCCGTTTTGTGCTCTCTCAAGACTCTAAGCAAACGGTCTTCTTGTACCGGCGTGAGATTCTTTGAAATAATCACCGGAAGCTCATCTCCATCTCCCAAGAAAGCATACTTCAAATGGTCCGGAAGCGGCTTCAATTCTAGTTTGGGCGCCCTCACAATAGATGGTACAAGTACTTCATCATTCACGGGTAAAGAAATATAAGAAACATTACCCTTTTTAGCTTCTTGCAATGTCGCCAAAGCACCACACATCTCCACCAATTCCTTGGAGATTTCAACATCCAAGTTAGACAAGCCATGGACGTCCAATTCAATGCTCTTTTGCAACACCACATCAAGTTCATCCTCTCGATTCAATTCCACCATTTGTTGCGCTAATGAATCAACCACATCAATGGAGTAAACGGAATGCACATCACTTGGGTAGCGCATGGCTTCAAATATATTAAAGTGTATTATCTCCTTGTCGAATTCCATAGTGAGTGTACCCTTATCAACATCAATCTTCGTCTTTGCGGTCTTCATGAATGGCCTCCCAAGAAGTAAAGAAGTAGATGCTCGGTTCTCATTATTGTCCATATCCACCACAAAGAAATCCACCGGAAAAATAAGCTCATTTACTTGCACTAGCACGTCTTCTACAAGCCCCTTAGGATATATGTTAGACTTGTTTGCCAATTGGATAATAACTCTTGTCTCTTTCAAAGGTCCAAGATTCAAGGAGTCATATATATCGGCCGACATCACACTAATGGAAGCACCCAAGTCAAGTAAAGCATGTTCAAACCTTTGCTTACCAATAGTAATTGGCACCGTGAAACCACCGGGATCCGTGCACTTTGTAGGCATCTTCTTCAATAGCATAGCCGACGCACTCTCGCCAACTTTAGTAATTTCATTATCAAGCAACCTATCCTTCTTTGTGCATAATTCCTTCATGAACTTCGCATACCGTGGCATTGTCTTGATGGCCTCAATGAATGGGATGTTGATTTCAATCTTCTTGAAAATATCCATGAGCGCCTTGTCTTGAGCTTCTTTCTTGGATTTAGCAAAACGACTAGGAAAAGGAGGTGGAGTAGTGAAAGTAGGCACCGGTTCCTTGGATTGGTCGTTTGGTGTGAAGTTCTCCTTTGGTGTGGTTTCCTCCTTGTCTTTGACTACCTCTTCAATAGTTTCTTCATGATGACTTGGACCCTCCACTTGTCTTCCACTTCTTAGAGTAACCGCATTAACATTCTCTCTTGGATTCACAAATGGTTGTGAAGGAAGTTTTGTAGATGCTTGAGATTTCAATAAGTTTACATCGGTCGCCAATTGTCCCATTTGAGTTTGTAAATCCTTGATAGCCGAATCGGTCTTTTGTTGATTTTGTTGAAACAATGACGTAATACCTTGCATCATGACATTTAGCTTATCATCTATTGAAGATCCTTGTTCCTTCACTTGAGGTTGAAATTGTTGAGAACCACCTTGTTGTTGAGGTTGGAAGCGTGATTGTTGAAAACCACCTTGTTGTGCATATGGATTAGGAGCCGCCGCTTGCTTGTTTGCATAACTAAAGTTGGGATGATCCTTCCAACCGGGATTATAGGTATTGGAGTATGGATCGTACCTTGGCCTTTGATTTGGATATAAAGCATTCACTTGTTCGGTCTCACCATCCGGAATAATTACCGCGGCCATCCTTTGAATCATTGTCTCCATGTTACTCATCCTTTGATCAAGATGTGATGAAGAATCACTAACTTCATGCACTCGCCTAACCATAGGTTCATCCCTTGTGTAGAATTGTTGCGAGTTTGCCGCCATACTTTCAATCAACTCGGTAGCTTGGGTCACCGTCTTGTTCACTAGTGCACCACCACCCGCGGCGTCAAGAAGAGACCTATCACTTGGGTTGAGAGCTTCGTAGAAGTATTGGAGTATCATAACCTCACTAAATTGATGGTGTGGACAGCTTGCCACCAACCTCTTATATCGCTCCCAACATTCATACAATGATTCTCCCACTTGTTGTTTCAATCCACAAATCTCCTTGCGAATTTGAGTAGCTTTGGATGCGGAAAATATCTCTCGAGGAAAAGTTTCTTCATCCCATTCCATGTTGTGATACTTCCGGAAGGCAAATAATATAACCATTCCTTAGCATTGCCCGCCAAAGAAAACGGAAAGCTTTCAACATTGCTCCATCCGCATTAGTCTCCGGTGGAAGCATGGCCATAACTATGGTATAGAAGTCCATAAGATGTTTGTTTGGGTCCTCATTCACCATGCCATGGAACTTTGGTAACTCTCTAATCAACCCCGGCTTGATCTCGAAGTTTGAGTTAGTTTGGATACACCATTGTTGTGTATCAAGCCCGTGAGAAGCTAGGTCCTTGAGTGTACGATCAGCCATCGTTTCTTCCTCTTTGTCCGAATCTGTGAAATCACTTGATGAAGACGGAGGAAGTGGAGTGTTAACCGCACGAATGAAATCCTTTAGTTGAGTGCCCGATCGAAGACGTATTGGACTTGGTCTGCCCTCTTTAAGCATTCACCAAAGGTATAGCACCTGAAATAAGATTCTCGAAAACTAAGTTAGATACGGTATAGAATCTAACAAAGCAAGAATAAAGCAAAAACAAAAACAAAAACAACTAAAAATCGCCCGTTGCTCCCCGGCAGTGGCGCCAAAATTTGATGCGTGTCGTAGGTGCAATCAAATTAATTAATGTTTCCACTCAATTAAAAATAATATAATGGAAGTCAAGTTCGTTCCCACGAGGAGCAAGAGATTCTAGTTGTAAAAATTGTCACGAAAGGGGGGTGTAAAAAGCAAAAGAAAAATAAACAAAGCAATTAAAAGATAAAGTTGAAAGCAATAAGAGAGACAAGACCAAGGAATCCTTCTTCGTTGCAAAACAATGATTAAAGTTATGTTCTTTTCTACTTGTTATAAGTCACAGATTATCACCAACCGTAGGATAGCAGGTCCGCTTAGCTAGCCCCAAAATCCCTAATTTCACTGAGTAACAGGTCCGCTTAGTTATCAGATTCTATTCAAAATAACCACCCTGAGGTTCGCTTACAAGATGTAATTCCCTGAATGCATTAAGATTTATGAATTTAGGTTTAGTACTAGTAGTTAAACTCGGTTCGCTTGGTTCACTTTCTAGCGTTGTTTCTACACACAATTGCTCCACGGAATCCCTCCGCAAGGTCTCGTGTTTTCTACTTGTGTAAAGTGTCAAGAACGATTACGTATTCCCTAACTTATACTAGATATAGATCAATTAACAAATCAATTTAGCGTGCACTCCAAACAATCTATCAATCAATCATGAATGAATAAACATTCCTATTAGTAAAAACAATCGATAATCATGTGAAAAATCTCAAGATAGAATTGAAACAAAACTCAAATCATGAATTAAGAACTAGGAATTCATCCTCAATCAATAAGAAAATTAGCTACTCATGCTTTTGAAATTCACACAAATAATAATTATTAAAAGGAGAATTTTCAAGTTCACACAAATAATTAAAAAGAAGAATCTTAGAAAAGCAAGCAAAAACACAAGTGATGTGTGTGTAGAGAGGTGTGTCAAAAGATGTAGAAAACTTATCTATTTATAGGCTTCAATATTCTCCAAATCTTCCAAGGATTAGAATCCTTTTCCTTTAGCAATTCAATTTCCAAATCCAAGCTTTTCTCAACTCTTCATCTTCTCTTTCCAAATTTGAGCCAAATTCTCCATCCAATTCCTAGTCCAAGTCTTCACACCCATGAGAGAAGTCCACGAAAATTTCGAATTTTGGTCGCGGGAAAATCGGGATTGTGGCCTTAATCCGCCGAAAATATCTCGTGTGACCGGGCAAAGTCCGCCTTGGCCACCGGTCAAACGGGTCAAATCGGCGGGTCAACGAGTCGGATCGGTCAACGGTCAGCTCGGCGGGTTAACTCGGTCAAGCACCGAGTCAAATCACTGAGTTTCAAGATGAGTCAATACCGAGTTAGATGGAGTCAGCAGGTACCAGTCAGATGAGTCAGTGTCTAACTGGCATATGCCATCTTGCACAGGCCATAGTTGTGTTCTCCAGCCATCTTGGCCTGCAAACTGAGCTACATCCTGTAAAATCATTACACTGCACCTAAATCTCATGTTCATCATCACTGCGGCTAGCCAATAATCTTCCCTGACATTGGCAACACACAGCTCTGTTCATACACATCAATCAATCCATTAAGCCATCTCACAAACAACATCACCAATACTCAGCCTTTAGTAACACACATCCTGTCATGACTCCTTGCTGCTCATGCCAAGCCATTCATTCCACTGCTAAACACCATCGCCACTTCCGCATACCCGCACTAACTCAATCATCCGAAATCGCAGTTTGCAACCACCACCTGCAGCTTTAACTTCACCAGACTCATATTCCATGTACCGCAACTCGAACATCACAACCACAGCAAGTTCAGCTCCTTTCATCGCCTCTCGTAACTCGGTACCATAAGGCCATCCAAGTGCATCAGCCTACACTTCATTCCTCCCGCTACAATTTGAACTGCACTCAATTCTCCATTCTCTGTGCAATCAACATACATCATCCAAGACCAATTCATCTTACCAACTCCCAGCAATTGGTAGCAGTCAACACAACTGCCAGCTCTAATCATCTCCCTGTATCTCTCGATTCAACCTGAACCCTGAGTCTCTACCGCCGAGCAGCATCGGATCTTCTCAATTCATCCCAGATTCGAACCCAAAAAAAAAAAAACATCAACTTCTCTCACCATAAGCTGAGCACCATCGAAACAACACCCATCTCCTTTGGTTCATCAAGTTCAGTGACTGCCACCAACAGCACCAGAACCCATCCATACTCGATTCGTCTCATCTCGATCTTCAGCTCTCGGACCAACAAAGAGCGGTTTCGATTGAAACCCATCATCCCCTCGCAATTGAATCTCGAATTAACCACCATCTTCATTCGCAACAAAGAACAATGAACACTCCTTCCAATTAATCTCAATTTCTCTGTATGTTTTCTCTGGATTTCACGGCTAGCATCGATCTCTTCTTAATTACACCAAAATCTTAAATCAACCACAACCATCATTGTTCTAACTCAATCCCATCTCCCTGTAAATCTCGATATCTTCACAAACCCATCTTACCGAGCTTCATCATCTTCAAATTCTACTCGATTTCATCTCGGTTTTTAACAACAGAAGCCATCGATCCCCTCTCGATTAATAGCAAAACCTAATTCGAACTCGATAACAACAGCCATGACTATCTTTTTCCTCACTCTGTGTATCGATTTCACCTTCTCTTCTCTCCTTGCCCTGAGTTCGATCTCAAATAATACTCAGATCTTTTTTTTCTTCTCAGATGCATAACAATGATTGAAATGAAATGATTGAGAATATCGAGCTAGGGTTATAGAAATAGGTTATTCAGTGTCTGGTCCCTTTGATAAGGGCTAACCTGATGGCAGCCCCTTAACCTCGGCTGGGCTGCGTCTAGTAATCCTCCCAAAAGAGTTTCCCCTTAACCTTAACTGGGCTCCATATATCAATCGCCTGTAAAATGACCTTTTTGCCCTTTTGGCTCAAATTGGGTGATTTCTTCCTCTTTTCCTCCGTGTGACTCCAAAGTAGCTACAAAACTCAAAACAAGCGTAAAATACATAATTTACAAGAAAAATAGCAAAGAAAGTATAAACAATAGATAGTAAATAGGATGTATTCTACACCCTATCAGGCATCAGGATATAACTGCCTCATCAACGACATTGCGCAAACCCATCAAAACCCTCTCCCACCAACTACCTTCCTTTAGACACTCCCGTGTCCCCCAAAAGTACAACTTTTCTTGTGGAAAGCAATTAACGAGGGTCTACCGACCCTCAACATTCTCAATCGCATCCAACTCACCAACTCCAACCTATGTCCTCAATGCAGTTCTAGTCCTAAAACGTCCAGTCACATTCTGCTTTATTGTCAAATAACCATTGATTCCTGGAACCTCCTACTATCTCATCTCACAAATAACCAAAACCCCACTCATACCATACCCACCTCACTACCCCATCAAACGACAGTCTCCCTACTCCTCAAAACAAAAGCTCATGCCCCAGTCACCACAACTTTTTGCTTCCTTTTTTGGTCCTTACGGTTAGCTAGGAACGACGCAGTCTATCACCAACAACTGCCAAATCCGACGAATATAATGCAGATGGCCGTCAAACTCCAACAGGAATATACCTGGGCTCAGAACCACCTACACCTCCAGTACTACCTGGGATGCAACCATATCCAAACCCAGCGCAAACAACACTTGCAACAACAACCATTTTCGTGGGATGGCTCAATCCCCACTTAGATTGGATCAAAATTAACACGGACGGAGCAACAAGGGGATATCCCGGTAGATGATTGCTCTATGGGTAAGCTCACAACAATAGTGTGGGACAATGTAATTCCTCCACCTATAAGTTCTATTGTAATAGCAGGCTCTATGGACATAACATTCACATGTGTAATTTCAGTATAACTTAATAAAATGCATTCTTCAAAAAAAAAAAAAAAAACTGATTAAACTACAAAACCATGTAAGAATATTTTTAATGACTATTAACAAGCGAAAAAAGTGAGTTGAAGTAAATTTATACAATTATACCTGTACTGCCTTGCATCTTGCATGAAATAAGATTGGTTATTCTTGGTTGCTAGAAGAAGAATGTGCTATCTTTCTTAAACCGCAAGCAGGATTCTATCCGAAAGCAGAGAATAGTGATCGGTTTGGATCCATGTGCCCCGATCCCGATACATACAAGGCCACTGGAACCTGGAGCAGGAAGAGCATTGAGGTATATTTAGACATTTTAATGTACCAAATAGAATTATTTAGTACATTGTACATGTTGGAAAAGGTGAATAGAATGGTGTCCCACAGTAGTATGTACTACTAACATTACGGGGGGAGCACGAATTACGAATACATTGTATTCGCACGTACGATCGGGCGATGACTCAGGCGAACCGATCCTCAACTCACTAAAATTTTCTTTCTCTATTTTGAGCGTCAATCCTTCCTCCTGCACATCCTGCAATCCATGATTATGTGTTTCTATTGTTTACATCGATTTCTAATTTTCTAATCTGTTTTTGTTGCTTTGCTTTTGTCTTAATCTCCTGTCTTATTGGTTTTCAAAACGAGGAACCCTAGTTTATAGGTTCTTTCAATTTCTTTCTTATAGCTCATTCTATGATTACCTCGAGCTAATTAACTCGATTTTCCTTGTTTTTGTATAATCTTTTCAGATTTCATCCCTTCTCTCCATTCCCGAGCATAATTGGGAGGAATAGGGTTCCGTGCTGAAGCAATTGAAGTGGTGGTGACCTAATTCAATATCCTTTCTCTACAGCATTGTCAGACATTGAAGATTCTCCGATTTTAATATTTGGGTGATACTGCGGTTGCAAGCTTCTCGTATTCATCAATTATCCCGTGCAAGCTAACCCAAAGATACACTCCTTCCTGCATCATGCTACGGCTAGTAATCATATCATTGATTCACTCAAGGCAAAATCTCAGCTTTCTTCCCAAGTATCTATATTGTTATTCTCTTTATTTGCAAGTCTTTAGCATGGCCAACACTTGGCAAAATTCAAACCTTAGCCTTGACGGGAGTTCGATTTATATATTATGCAATGCTCTAATTTCTTTTCATAGAGCCCAAGTGTTTCAAAATTCCCTGCAAGATAGATTTAAAGTTCCTAGCTCTTACAAGATATTCAGGAATTCTCCTGTCACTACTTACAATAAGCACCATTCAATTCAACTGGTCTTATCAATGGCCTCTTTTTCTAACACCTCTGATACTATCTGCAACAACCAGCAAAGGGATAACAATGGATTTATAAGAAACAACAAGCATGTGAGCTTAAAAGGAAAAGGAAGACATGTAGACTCTTTTGCTCTGATAGGCTATGTTTGTAGAGAAAGTGTTGTGACAAGAAATATGGTGAGTTACTCAATAAGGCAAAATTGGGGTGCACAAAATGAAGTCTTTGTAATCACTACAGGGAGGAGAAATGTTTTCATCTTCAGAATTCGCACAAGAGAAATCTTCCAGAGGGTGTTAAGAGGGAGACCACATTCATTAGGTGGATATTTATTGGTGTTACTTCCATGGCAGTTCAACATGAATGTGCAGAGAGCTATCTTCCAATTTGAGGTCTTCTTCATTGAATTCAGGTTGAGGTCTGACCTTGATAGAGATAATATTCCCCAATTAATTGCCTCTCAGGCTGGAGAACCTATTACCATTTTCAACAGGGACCCAACTGGGGTTGTGAAGGCAAAAGTCAGGATGGATGTCAATCTACCAATAGTAAGAAAAGTGCACTTAACTTTGGAGGATAGAGAAAGGATCAGAATTGCTATTTTCTATTTGGGTTTTCCTTCTGCTACCTGCAGGCATTGTTATGTCTTTAATCATAATGAAAATTACTGCGGTTTGATTACCAACATGGCTTGGGTTGCAGCTCCAGTCTTGAACTTGCAAGGTGTGGACCCATTTGAGGAACAAGTGGAAGAGTTAGTTCAAGTGATTTAACAAAATATGGAGATTCAAGATGGTGGAGAAGCAGATGCAATTCAAGAGCCAGAACTGAACAACAATGCTAGTGAGGATGATAATGAGAGAGGAGAAGTTGATGTGAGTGCTGAAAGGAGTGACACTGTAACAAATAATGCTGAGAACAATGCAGATCATGAGAATAGCAATAACAATCTGGATGAAGTCAATAAGCATGTCCTTGTGGAAAATACTGTCAGTGCTTCTTATACTTCAGAAATTCACAGAGAGGATATAAGATCAAATAAGAGAAGGAGGAAAGAAGATATTGTTTTAGAAGCAATGGAAATGGAGGGATATATGCAAGAAATTGATAGAACTTTGCATGCTTTTGCTGAAGAGGTGATGATGAATAACTCTGATCAGAACATGGAAGTGGATGCTCTTTCTGCTGACAAAGGAGAGATGACAAGTGATGGAGGTGCTGACAATGATGCTAGAATGAATGGGTCTGAAACTGCTTCTTTTGTGGATGCTGGAGCCAATTCCTTCCTTCTGAACAGGTTTCTCTTTACTCCAATACATTTTTAATCTTAACTTTAATATCCTTTACAAGCTGGTTTTACTCTACTCTCTCTGATTGCCCAATTGATAGACTCTCATATGAGAATTTGAACTGGCATGATAATTTTTATTTTAACTCTAAAGTAAGTTTTTCAACTGAAGTTCTTTTTCTACAATTCATTATGAAGATATTGTCTTGGAATGTGCAGGGGGTTGGAACACCCCTTACTAGAAATCATTTGAAATACATCATCAAAAAGCAAAACCCAGATTTTGTGTTCTTATCTGAAACTAAGGCTACTAAAGATAGTATGAACATTTTAGCTAGGAATCTTAAGTTCCACAATTGGCTTGCTGTCCCTAGAATTGGTTTGGCTGGTGGGATGCTCATTGCTTGGCATAATAATATTAAAGCTAGATGCATTGCTGAATTTCATGATATCTGTTTTTTTGAAATGCATGATTGCCTTAACAATTACTGGAATATTGTGTGCATGCATGGTTCTCTAAATGAAATAGGAAAAAAAATGCAATGGGACAAAATAAATCATTTTTGTAAATTAAATCCTAATACCCCTTGGATTATTATAGGTGATTTGAACTTTATTTTGCATGTAAATGATAAGTGTGGTGGCAACAAAAATTCTCACATTAATAAGTTCATCCATGAAAATATTCAGAAATTAGGACTCATGGACCTTAGATTTCAAGGCATTCCATTTACTTGGTCCAACAATAGGGAGGGACATGAAAACATTAAAGAAAGAATAGACAGAGTTTTATCCTCTTCTACTTGGTCTGTTATGTATCCTGATGCAATTATATGTCACTTATCTAGGGTTGGATCTGATCACACTCCGATTTTGCTGAATTGTAAGCCTGTAAAAGTTAAGATGCATAAACCTTTTAGGATCATGAAAACTTGGTCTAGCCATGAAAATTATAAAAAGCATGTTCTGGATAATTGGAATTGTAATATCAGAGGATCCTATGCTTACAGTTTACACCAAAACCTTAGAAATCTCTCCTACTCCCTTTCTAAATGGAATAAAAATGTTTTTGGTAATATCTTTACCAATATTGAAAATCTTAATAAAAAAATCGAATATTTACATACTATAAATCCGCTTCCTGTACTTGAAATCAAGGATACTCAAAATATTCTTGAAATGTGGTACAACAGAGAATATGTTTATTGGAATCATCTCTCCAAAGATAAATTTGTTAAGGATTTCGATCGTAACACTACTTTGTTTCACCAATATGCTAATAACAGAAGACGTATAAACCATATACATACACTTAGAGATGAAACAGGCCTTTGGATTGATGATAATAACCAAATACATCAAATGCTCATTAAACATTTTAAATCAATAAGCTCTACTAGTAACGTTAAACATCTTGATTTGATTAGTAACCTCGTTGACCCATGTATCAATGAGGAAGACAACATAAATCTCATTAGAATCCCTGATGAGACTGAAATAAAAAACACCCTCTTCAATATGAACCAGTGGGGTGCCCCTGGTCCCGACGGTTACCCGCCAGGTTTTTTCAAAGAGAACTGGGATGTTGTTAAAAAGACGTTATTAATATGGTCCAAGATTTCTTTAAGAGAAAATATCTCCTTAAAGATATGAATTACTCTTTCATTACGCTAATACCTAAAGTCCAGAACCCTTCTACCCCTGCAGATTTTCGTCCTATAAGTCTTAGTAATACCACCTATAAGATTATCTCTAAAATAATTACTAACCGTCTTAAACCAATGCTTTCTAAGCTTATCTCTCATAACCAATCAGCTTTTATACCTGGGCGCCAAATAACAGACAATATTATAGTTGCTCATGAAATTCTTCATTCTATAAAAATTTCTAAAAACAAATCTGGTCACATGGCTTTAAAAATCGATCTTTCGAAAGCCTTTGATAGGATTGAATGGGAATTCCTTGATAAAACTCTTAGATCTTTTGGTTTTTGTGATGATGTCTGTCACATAATTATGGAATGTGTTTCAACTACATCCTTCTCTGTGCTCTTAAATGGTGTCCCTGGTGACAGATTCTCTGTAACTAGGGGTCTTAGACAAGGGGACCCTCTGTCCCCTTATCTTTTCATTATCTGCATGGAAGTGCTCTCAAAGCTCGTCCTTAAAGCTGAACATGATAACTTGATTTCTGGTGTTAAAGTTGCGAGGTCTGCTCCTCCAGTCTCACATTTGTTCTTTGCCGACGATTGTTTCTTATTTGCTAAAGCTAACCTCGATGAAGCTAAAAACATTATAAACATTTTAAACATGTTTGGTGAAATGACTGGGCAGGTCATTAACTTTAATAAATCGGGAGTTTACTTTTCTCCGAAAATTCACAACAAGCATTGTAAAATAATCTCTAAAATTATTAAAATCAGGAAAATTTCGAAAAATGATAAATACCTAGGGACTCCTCTATTCTTTGATAAAAACAAAGCGAATAGCTTCGAACCGCTTCTTAATAAATATTACACTGTTCTTCAGGGTTGGATGGGAAAGATGTTTAACCAAGCAGGGAGAACTGTTTTAATCAAAAATGTCCTTAGCGCCTACCCTAATCATCAAATGCAGTGTCTTGCTTTTCCTAAAAAAACTCTTGATAACCTTGACAAAATCCAGAGAGATTTCTGGTGGCAAAAGAAGAATAAGAAAAAATGTTACTATCCAAAGGCGTGGCCGAGTATAACTAAGGATATACGACAAGGCGGTCTAGGGATTAGAAACCCCCATAAACATAACCTTGCCTTAATCACTAGATTGGCCTGGAGGCTTATACATAACCAAGATCAGCTATGGGCTAAAATTCTTAAACATAAATTCTTAAACATAAAACCCTCTTAAGAAAACTAGAAAGAAAAGGATTTCCTGGATTTGGACTAGTCTGCGTAAAGGTCTTAACATTATTAGTTCCAACCATGTTTACCAGATTAATGATGGGAAATCAACCAATATTTGGACTGATTTTTGGTTACCCAAGCAGGTTCAGCTTCTAAAGCCTATTGCTAATGATTGCAACATGCCTGTTAATGTGTGTGATTTAATGAGTTCAGATGGGAGTTGGAACATGAACACTATTCTCAAATATATTGATGTGTCTTTCCATGGTGCTATTAATTCAATCACTACAAATATACACATGCAGGACAAAATTAGATGGAAGTCTACTACTTCAGGGAATATTAATACTAAATCAGTGTATAACTTTCTGACAAAACTGAGTTTTGAAAAGGATGAATCTAGGTTTTGGAAACAATTATGGAAGCTTAATTTGTTGCCTAGAATTAATATGTTTTGTTGGAAAGTTGTGTCTAATGCTCTTGCTCTGGGAAATAATATGTCTAAATATGTGAAAGATTATGATCCTTATTGTATGCTGTGTGATAACGTTGAAATAGAAAATGAAATGCATTTGTTTGTTCACTGTGACATGGCTAGGAAAGTGTGGGATGCTTTTGATCTTAAGGTCATTTATGTTCTCAATGGAATTACTAAAATCATGGATTGGTTTAAATTTTGGATGAATGATAGAAGACTAACTAACAAGCATAACCAGATTACTTTCATAATTTGGTCCATATGGAAATTTAGAAACAGTGTAAAGTTTGATAATAATTATTCAAATGTGAACAAGTTAATTGATAGCATTAAAACATCCTACCTAAATTTCAATTCCAGTAGGGACAATAAAGCCAATAAGGTTCTTGATACTGCTAAGATACCTATCAGTGATAGCAATGTGCACAGGAAAAAAGACTATGATTGGTTTCTCCTGTTTGATGCTTCCTTTTCTGAAGATGATTTCACAATGGGATATGCCATATCTATCTTGGATAATGCAGGCAACAGGAAGCAATGTCGTGCAGGAAGTGGCTGGGCCTCCTGCCCCTTAGAAGCTGAAGCCAAAGCTGGGTTTGAGGCCATCAAATGGATGAAGGAATTGAAGCTCCAAAATTGTTGCATAGTTAATGACTGCCAAGTCTTAATGAAGATTTTAAAAGGAGAGGACAGTCCTGAAGCTCATTCATGGAGGTCTCAAAATAGCATCTATAGATGCAAATTTTCCATTGTAAATTATCATTCGGTTTCTTTTATGCACAAACCTAGGAAACATGTAGATTTCGAAGACAAACTAGCTAAGGAAGTAAGGACTAGGAGAATTAAGTACTTCTCTACGGAGAATGCGAATGAAAATGTAAGATCTAGTATCCTAGAAAGAGCCAAGCTTGGCTTTCATCCTACATTGTATATTTTGCACACTTCCTCTAATACATAAATAAATTGTCTTCTTATCAAAAAAAAAGAGTATTCGCACGTACATTCTTGGGCCGACCGGAGGGCCCTTTTTTTTTTTTTAAGGAGGCCTCACACAAATGTGCAATTTGATAAAGAGATTGAAAATAGTTACTGTTGAAAACCCCTAAATGTCCCTCCCTGTTAGTCCAATTACTATAACTCTTTATGTATCCTATTTCTTTAGGGGTATAATTGGAAACCAAACTTTAACATAACATATCTAAAAATCCGTGCCTTAATTTTGCAAATTTTATCTCGTTGGAAATGTTTAAAAAAAATCTACGCAATGAGTACAAACAACAATATCAAATTTAGAGTTTTTACGAAAAATTCGGAGGTGTTTGTCAATTTAAGCATAATTTTCAAAAATTAAATGTATATATCAATTATGCCAACCACCACAAAAGATACATAATACTTTATGTAGCCATATTTTAGTTTATGCATCAACTAATTTTTCTTCAGTCGGCCCTCCCACCGTGACAACAGTATTCTAGTTGGGTCGACCGAGCGAAGCGAGGGAGGACCCTATATATGGTGACTTTGTGTCAATGTGAAGCGTGACATTTTTTTCCAATTAGACACAAAAGATTGGATTTGGTTCAACGCTGAAAGGACAACACCGCCCCTCTAAATCAAAATTTTCTTTTTTTCCTTTAGACATTTTCGTAAATAAACCCAAGTGGAAGGGCAAATAGGTATTAGACATTTTCGTAAATAAACCAAAGATGAAGGGCAATAAGGTGTTAGACATTTTGGTAAATAAACCAAAGAAGAAAGGCAACGAGATATAAGAGCAAAATTTTATTATAATTCCTTATGTATCATATTTCTTTAGGGATATAAATGACAATCAAACTTAATATAACATATCTACAAATCCGTGCCTTGGAATTTTACAAATTTTATCTCGTTGGAAAGGTTTTAAAAAAATCTACGCAATTAGTACAAACAACAATATCAAATTTAGAGTTTTTATGAACATTCAGAGGTATTTATCATTTTAGGCACAATTTTGAAATAAATGTATATACATTATACAAACTAACAAAAATGATACATAATACTTTATGTAACCATATTTTGATTTTATGCATCAATTAATTTTCTTTTGCAACTAATAAAACTATGTACTTTCTCCGTTTCAAGAAAAGTGATACTTTCAATTTATGCACAAATTTTCGTTTACGGTCCAATTACAGCAGTGTTTCATTTTTTCTTCGGTCAGCCCTTCCCACCGTGGTAGCGGTCATCTAGTATTTTTGTGTCCAAGAGTAGGATTTAGTGGACGTTGGTTGGTGTTTAATTTCCATAAACCATGACATCATTTTGATAAACCATGACATTGAAATTCACTTCATTTTCCTTTCTTCGAACGGCACAATAACGATGGCTTGGTTTGTTGGAAGGGGAAACGAGGTTTTTATTTTAGGAATGGTAATGAGAGTCACTTCAGTAAGCTAATTTGGGAACTCTCATAAATGGTAGCATGTAAAAGACGTTGAAACAACGTTATGTGATGAAACGAAACGTGTACTCTGTATTGGTAAATGTTGTAACTTCTAATTGAGTTGTTCGGTGCTTATGTTGTTTAGTAGGGGTTTAAAATTTATTGGTTCAAAATCCACAAGCAATGCTCCCATTGGAGAGGTTACCTTATGGTGTAAATGAGCGGCAGAACAGTTGATTCCAGCCTGAGCAGTCTCAGCAAAATGCAATCCAACGCAAGTCGTCATAAGAAGCGTGGATTCTGAACGAAGCCAACCGACCAAAATGGAACTTGGATTAGGATGACATCTTAATATAATAATACTCGCTATTTACTTTGGCTACTCGCAGGTATAAAGAGTTGTGCTAATAATGTTGGTTACTCCTATGAGAGTCTATGACTCTAGATTCTAGTGAGGGTAGTATTTGGTTCCCCAATTATTATTATTCATCCATTTTTTAATTGATGGATGGTGTAGCACTAGCAGGATAAGATGGTGGTGGTGGTCCTGGTAGAGGTAGGAGGTGCATGCATGGTTTTCCCATATTTCAGGCTGTGGCCTGTGGTAACTACTCAAAAAAGTCTACAACGAGAAAAAAGAAAAAGAAAATATGTCTGATCCCAGGTTCGAACTGGGGACCTTTAGTGTGTGAGACTAACGTGATAACAAACTACACCAACCAGACCCGATTTGCTGTTTTTGTGCGGTTTCCTTACTTGTTGGTTATTTTTCGTCTCATAATAAAATCTTAAACCTTCCGTTAACTGGTATGAATGATATGTCCATTTTTTTCTGATCAGTAGGCTGACATGTGACAAATGATCTTGGGACTCCAAAAAGATGATAATAATAGAAATCTCTTCTGCATACTCTTTATCTATATTGAAAACTCTTGCACATGCTGATTTAGTATTTCACCGCCCCCTACCACAGACCAAGGACTATGATAGTCTGGGCACAAACAAAATTCAGTCTGCAGGAGGAGAGGGTACTTATCCCCAAAGCAAAACCATCAAGGACCACCTGGTCCACAACTAATGGTAACTAATTCTCCCTTGGGAGGTAACAGATGAGAAAATCCTGAGTGAAGGACAACAGTAAAAAGAAATGCAAATAGTTCCAGGTCGGCCCTGATGTTACAAGTCCTCTTATGAGTGAAATGCCAGTTTCCTTGGTTCATTTCAGTCTTTCTAACTGCTCCCAAAAATTCTCATCCATGAGAACTCCTCATGTCATTCTTTGCCGCCGACCACATTTGGAAACCCTTAATGGAACATAACAAGAAGAATCCTTGTGCACCCACAGAGGGGAGAATGGAACATAATGGTCGATATATTCATGCTATTCATATACCAAATAATCTCAACTTTGGTATATTTCTAAAATTTACTGAAATTTTCAAAGGAAGTTATACAACCCATTGAATGATTTGCCAGCCTTCAATACTAGTATTCATAAGAATGGAATTCATAGGAAAGTAAACAAGATAGAAGTTAAAACAGATATGATAATCGACAATTTTTATTCGAACATTCTAATTTTCTTTCACTATATACATACAAATCAAATACAACATGTAAACAGAAGACAGAAAGTTGACTACCTGACTGATACAACACTGAAAAACCTTATAGTACAACACTGCTAGGTTTGATGTTCTACACGAGTATTCCTACATCTCGTACAAAAATAGCGTCGGCAAATTATTTTGCTTCGACAGTATGAATGTTTACTGTACAAATCAATGGTGATACAAATGCTTAAGGTTCTCATAATCATACGGCATTAAGGAGTGGAGTTTCTTCTGCCTTTGGAATATTTGTAGGAGCTGCCAACACCTTTACTCGAAAGGCAGCCTGTGAAAAAGATTTGTATTTAGACAAGGATTATATATGCTCGCAACAGATATAAGACAGAAGAACAAATGAAACAGCAAATTGACTTATTATCACCTTCTGATCAGAACCAAACTCAATTACGTCGGACGGACGGAATCTTGAAGGGAAATTTGGAGGCACGCGATAACGCCTTCCTTCAATACTGCACAGACTATAAAGTTTAAAATATTTGACATTTTCTTAACAGGGGAATAGTAATGTTACGTCCTTTATCAACTTACTCTGTGATCCAGGTGCCGTGTTCACTCCGCAAATCAGTAATATAGAAAGCCCCATCCTTGCAGCTTATACGAGCGTGCATACTGGATATCTGTGATAATAAAAATTCAGCCAATGAAACATTTGGCAGGTAATAAGATACTCTACTATTTTGTAGTATGCCCACTCACCTGAGGTGAAGGTATAGCTATGGAAGATCCTGCAAAGTTGGAATGTGAAGTATTCCTGCGATACGCAAATACCTCATGTTTAAATGGTTAATCAATAAATCTGGTGCATGAGATATACCAGACGTCATTAGTCTAATTCAAGCACATACCCGATAATACATGGCGTGTTTTCTTCTCTACTCAAATGTACAGGTTGTGCAGAACCGTCAAGGTTATCGTCTGATGGGAAAAGAAACCACCTACAACATAAATTCGTATAATAGTCAAGATATGGGTAAATTAGGAGAAAAAGTGATTCTGGTACTAAGTTATGGCAGATATACATACTCTCCATTGAGGGCACGCTCCAGCGCATCATCATCTTGAAACCATCTTCGTAGATTATCATTTGCCTTGATAAAATACAGTGTAAAAAGATCAGCTTTTTAGGATGAGTAACTCAAGATTTCTTAATAACTAAGGCCAATAGCAGGCATATGTGCAATAACTAGAATATTGAACCATAAATATTTGAACCACATACTTTGTCTGAGAGGCGGCAAGCTAGAGTCCTTCCTTTGAGTTTTTCACTGTAACAGGCAAGAAGTATGATTACAAACGATAACATGTACTCTAATAAACCAAATGCAATTTCCTTAAGAAACAAGTGTGCTAATTTTACTTATTATCTTATTCTTCAGGTGAAAAAAACTATGTTTTCATTGGGAGTAATACGAGGGTCTCCTCTGGGTATCAAACACGCATAGATCTACAAGATAATATTAAATACCTGTTACCACCCAAGACCCAGCTTAGCATTAGAGGCATGCCTATGTCAATAAAAAATCTCCCACCGACTCTTCCTGGATGTGGTATCCTGAACTTCGTTATAAACTGCAAAAATGTGATTAAGCAATTACGAAGACTATACAAAACATGACCATACTAGACCTTCTATTTTATATTTGTAACTTGTCAATTCATACCGACAATGGCCCAAGTCCTACACCCAGGTATGGTTTATAAGTGGACGCCATTATTGCAGCCATTCTTGCCATTCCATAAATAATTGCAACACGTAGTCTTCTTTCTTTCTCATATCTGAAACATAGAAACAACAAGGTAAAGCACAATCAAGGATGTAGCGGAAAGCAAAGATATAGATTATCATGATAGTAAATTAGATTCCACGATTTGGAAATCTGATTTTCCTTCAAGTGTGTTGACAGAAGATTAGTAAATTACCGCTTCAAAGCAGAAAAAACATCAACAGGGCTTCCGGAATCTACACTTTCTTTCCATGCTTTGTCGAGCTCTACAGCAAGTTGGTAACTATCCTATAAGAATAAGTTCAAAGCAGCATAGTGAGATACACATAGCAAGGACATTAAGATAGTCTCCAAACCAGAGAATGTAACTTTTTGATTCTGTAAATGTTTTAGTAAGGCATACCTCAATAGCCATGCATCCACCTTGACCCAAGTTTGGCTGCATAGCATGAACAGAATCTCCAAGCAAGGTAACACGACCCTTTCCCCATGTAAAAATAGGAAGACGATCAAATATGTCACGACGAAGAATGGCCTCTTCATCTGTGGCATTTAGCAAGTCGACAACATTATCACACCAACTCCCAAATATCTTAAGCAAACGCTCCTTTTTAGCTGCATAAAAATCCCACAGGCACCATTAGAAACTGATGAACAACTAACGAGTGACAAGTAAGAAAGATCATTTAGCATTTTGGTGACAATACGAAGGGTTAGTTTGACATGGCTCAGTAACTCTTTGTTTTTGAATAACTGAAAAAAACTGGTATAGGATTGCAGGTATACAATTTTTCTACCCAACTAGCCAACAGACCATCAAAAAATAAACCTATGAAAACATTAAAGGAAAGACCCCACGGGTAAAGAGAAACTTTAACCGCTCCAATCTGCTTAGACAATAAAATCTACACTAGCCTAGTTAAGCTCCAACAATGAAGCAAGAAGTAGCTCCTAAGGAATGACTACGGTTGTAAGACCCAGTCCTCACTGGTCAGTCAATTTCTTTCATTTCTCTGACTTAGTTTGATCTCTGATTGCAAATAATTACGCAGTTTTGGCTTCAGATTCTTGCATCAGTATCACTATCTCATGAGTAGTCATGACGGTCAAAGGGTATGCTAACAAGATCAAAGAATCTAAGAAACTAATATGAAAAAAAAAAAAAACAAGACCTACCATTTGGAGCATCAGTTCCACCAGCTGGTTCATTATAAAATGCATACCACTGCATCTTCCCACCACCCACATCTGAAGAAACAAAGTATTGTTTGTGACCCAAAAATACTCGGTACCTTCAAAAGAGAAATTTAAATTTTAGAGCCATTAAATCATACAAACGCAGGAAAGTGTCATACATTATGGGAAGGTACTCATATACCGAGCAAGCAGAACAGAAAAACATACCCAACACTTTCAATATCTGCAGGAACAAAATCGCAAATTCCTGTATAACATGTATAACCGGAGTATTGTGCTTCCTTGGGCCCAAATAAATTCTTCCTCACCTATCCATGAGAATTATGAAGATCTTTTTTAACACATTGGGATCACAACCATATGCTTTTCTTTTCGGAAATGAAAGGAAAGTTTGCAAATATTGTACCTTTGACCCAATACCATCAGCTCCAACCAGAAGATCACCTTCATAACGCTGTCCATTCTCAAGTACTGCAGTAACCTGTGTGTAAAGGACCTCATTAAACAGGAAAGACATAAAAGCGTACACCGCCTTATGAATCGAATTACTAATACAAACTACAGATTAAAACTCAAAGAAGGCTTATAGTGTTGCACTACCTTGTTACCATCATCCTCAAAATCAACAACATTGCTTTCATTAATAATTGAATCCGGTCCAACTGCCTTTGCCAAGATTTGTTGCAAAGTCATTCGACTAATAACCCTTGTGACTGGTAGCCCTCGTTGCACCGCAGGTGTAAACGTATCAAACTTGATATACCTGAAATTAGATCAAGTAGTAAAGTATGATACAAATACAGTATTGGATTTTCGCGAAAAAAAACGAAGTCAAGGCAGACGAAATACACGTTAACAGACAGCAGATTAGCGTATAATTAAGTAACCCTTTCCAGATTAACCATTCAATTTCAGTTCAAAAAGAATAATCAAGTAATCTAGTAAACTCTAACAACATACTTCATTGCAATTAATCAAAAACTGAAAATGAAACCCCATGATTAGTAACCTTACCAGGAACCAGAAATCCCATCAACCAATCCATTAATTCTCTGGCCAGTAATACAACCAACTTTCATAATTTCTTCAGCAACATCAAGATCAATAGCTTCTAACGCAGCTAATGCATTACTCTGTATCTGAATTGGACCTCTATATTGACCTTCACCTCTTATAGCACTAACATCTCTTTCAAATACTAAAACACTAAATCCTTTCCTTAGAGCAGCTAAAGCTAAAACTAATCCACCAATTCCACCACCAGCAATTAAAATCTTAAGCTTCTTTTTTGACTGATCAATCCCACTATCACTATTGGCAGCTTCTTTATTAGGAGTTGCTACTACTGCAACTGGTTTAAGTGATTTCCTCTTCTTGGTTTCAATGGGTTTACTTCTAAATAAGTAATTATGATGCAGAGATGGTGAAATTTCTTCTGAGAAAGCTTTTGATGTTTGTTTTGGAAGATAGGTTCTTGAAAATATTGTTACTGATGGATTATTTGTACTGTAAATTATTGTTGAAGACATTTTTAGTAACTTCAGCTGAAGAAGAAGAAATGAAAGCCCAAAGTAGTAGTCTTTAACTACTGATTATTGGCTTCCGCATACTGAAGAGAGCAAAAGAGAGTGGGAATTTTAAGATGGGGGCAATCGGTGGTTGTTTGAGTAGTGGTGGGGTATGAAAGAATTGCAGCCAATCCGTGGATTCTATTTTGATCCCGTGTTGAGTTGAAGTAAAGACATGTGGCTTTCCTTTGTTCTTGCATAATTTTAGTGTTATTACCATAAAAAATAAAATCTGAAGTTAGAGGTGTGTATGGTTTGTGTCCGAGACTCTGAATATGCTTTAGAAAAAATGATGTCCACTTAAAACGTTAAGATATTTTGAGTGTAATTTCCTGTCGATTGACAGGAGTTCAAACTTAAAATATGAACTCTGACGAAGAAGGGATCGGAAGACTTCACAGAAATTTCAATTTCGCCAAAACCGTTGGTGCTATTTTGCACTTATGTTGACCTAGCTAGTGACTGCACTATTACCACAGTTTTTGTTTTTAGTTTAGGGCCTTCAGGAAGTATCAAGTCATTTGCCTAACTCACCTCGAAAACCGTCTTGCAAGACTAGGGTTGTCTAAGATTGGTAAATTGAAGGATCTTAAATAACTCATACGATGTGAAATTAATCTACAACTGGCAGAAGCCGAATAGGAGGTCCAGACCAAAACGTAGAAGAAGAGTTTACCTTAGCCCAATGAGGCATGGTATGAATTATATTGTTACAAATACGAGGTTAGAAGATAAATTTTCAAGCTACCAGACAAGAACAGAAGAAAGAAATGTCTTTAAAAGAGCATCCATCATTGATCATCATCAAAGACTCCTGCTGAAAATTGGTCGATCAATCTTTAACATCACTCTCAATAAATAAGTGAGTAAGTTTGAGTTTCAACGCTTTCTTCAAAACAGCCCAAATGGCATGCGTCCCTGCTTCAGAAAGAGAGACATCAAACACCATTGTTGAGGAAAATGAGGCTTCACTTGCGTGGTCTCTCATAATGTATCCTGCAACATTTGCCAAGGAGATAACATTAATGGCACCACCGGTGTTGCTCTTAGTCCATCCAAGTGGTGGAGGCATCCATTTACCATAACTAACCACAACAAGATGAATATTAATGAGAATGGTGGTTCTCCTAGATACTACCATGGCTCTAGTCTGTCATATCACGAGGTTTGCTTCAGTTCAGTTTTTTGGGTGCCTATAGCTGTTTCGTCCGTACAGGTTAATTAGAAGCTAATCCAGGTATTTAATGAAGTAAGTGGAAATTAAATTAGTAAAAATTATCTGTAATAATAAATGACCAGGGTGATGAGATCGTTTATGAGGGTTTTGTAGGAGTATTTATTGTCGCTTGTAACTCAGTACTTGGTATGTAAGGAGAAGATGGAAGAGGCTGCACTCTGTTGAGGAAGAATTGTTTATTTTGTGTTCAATTTAAGTTCATATCAATTGTTCACAATTGGTATCGTAGCATGTTAGATCCATCATGACATGACTGGCTTTAAAGATGTTGAGAGAAGTTATGATAACCACTCTAAGGAAATGAAAGATTTGATTACAAAGATGACATAGGAGGTATCATCACTAACAACTCTTGCTTCCGAGGAGGCAGAAGAACGTACATCATCAATTAAGAGGACATAGGAGATGATGGGTAGCATCAAAGAGATATCTCAACAAAATACCACCATACAAACTGTTTTGCTGCAATTATTAAACAGAGACAAGAATAAAGAGAGAGAAATCGAATCAGGAGCACATGACTACTCTGATGGACATGATGGAGAGTCAAGCTTTTGCAACAGGAATCATTATCACTCAGATTCACACAGACCCCCCCCAAGTTGGACTTTCCCAGGTTCGATGGTGACAACCCAAGAGGCTGCATCAGGAAGTGTGAGAGATTTTTCACCATAAAGAATATTGATGAGTCAGAGAAGGTGGATACAACCTCTCTTTATCTAGAGGGTAAATCAGATTCTTGGTTCTGGGACTACCAGATAGGTAAAGATTACATATCCTGGTCTCATTTTTCATTAGCTATTTGTGCTCGTTTTGAAGATTTAGCAAATGATAATTATGTGGGGATGTTTAATAAGTTGAGTCAAATAGCTTTTGTGGAAAAGTATTTTGAAAATTTTGAAGCCCTAAAGGCCATTATGCTTAGTAAAAATCCACATCTCACTGAAGCCTACTTTGTGTTGAGTTTCCTTAGTGGATTAAAAGAAGAGATTAAGAATACCATTCAAATGTTCAAACCCACCACCTTATCAGAAGCCTTCCACTTAGCTAAGCTACAAGAACTTTCAGTTGATGGTCAACTGAGAAAGGGTAAAACTAGTTTCAGACCTTAACCCACTACCACCCATTTTTCTTCAAACCCCAAGATTCAATCAGGTGTACCAACAAAACCTGCATTCACTAAACCACCTCTTCAACCAAGAAACTTCACCCAAAAGCCTAACTTCTCACCAGTCAAGAGATTGACTTATGAAAAGGTTCAGGAGAGGAGAAGGAAGGGACTATGTTTTAATTGTGATGATCCTTACCATCCAGGGCAAAAGTGTAAGAAGCTATTTATGTTGCTAACTTAAGAAGTTGAAAGTGATAAGGAGCCAGAAATTGAACATTGTGATGAGGAGGAGAGGGCTCAATATTCACATGTGGAGTCAGACATGAAGATTTCATTACATGCTTTGACTGGTAGTTCTAGTAGTGAGGCAATCAGGATTCCTGTTTTTCTTAAAATATAAGTTCATCTCTATTCTAATTGATACTGGTAGCACAAACAGTTTTATTGACACTAACTTAGCTCAACAGCTAGGTTGCAAGGTTGAACCCACAACTCAGCTTCTTGTGACAGTGGCCAATGGGGATAGATCCATCAGCTTAGGGGTATGTAATCAACTACAATGGTCAATGCAGGGCAACAAATTTTCTGGTGAACTAAGACTGCTACCACTTGGAGGGTGTGACATGGTGTTAGGGGCTGACTGGCTCAGAACACTTGGTGATGTAACTTTCAACTTTGAGAGGCTATGTATCAGTTTTATACATCAAGGGAAAAAGGTTACCTTGACGGGTGCTAGAGAAGGTCATACTGTTAGACCATAGCTCGGTTGAACCCACCAAGCATTGGTATGTCAAGTTTGGTTGTCATATTTTAGTGGATCAAAACTCATATAAGAGTCGCTTTATCATGTACTAGAGACAACTTCGTATAGGTTAGACTAGAAAGTCTAGGAATATGAGACATACAAGTATTACTCGAAGACCTGAAGAATGTAAAGAAGTAACGAGCTACAACGACGACATCATCCTTCCTCTTGAGGTTAGTAATATTGACTTAAACTATTTCATTCCTGACATATCTTTCAAGTCGTGCTATATTGAAAACATAACTACAAAGCTGTGAATGATTACTTTACTCTAGTAGTGAGACATGATCATATGATCATAGTATTAAGGAATTAGACTACGAAGTATAACGCTTATCTTTTGAACTTCGTAGATATGACATCTACATAATCGTATGAATGCTATTGTGATTATGTGTATGGGTAAAGGTGAAGATTTCATCCTAGGAAAAAATGTTTAAATTTGTTTAAAGGAAGTACATTCATGAACTTGTTTTATGAATCGAAAGGGAAATCGCTAGGCTTATTGGTATTGTTATTCATTGCATATCTTTGGATTACCAATATGTGTGAGTTAGTAAAACCGATCATAACTTGTTATGTATCTTGGTATAACTAATCACAATTCCTGACTTATGATTTGATATGACTAGTTTTGATTAATTAGTGTAACCGATCCTAATTAATCACCTGAGATGGTATGATCGATATTTGTAATTGGTGTGACCGATCCTAGTAATTGGTGTGGCCGATCACAAAAGAGTTGTGTAATCGATCCTTGGAATTGGCGTAACCGGTCCTATTAATTGGTGTAACCGATCCTGGTAATTGGTGTAACCGATCCTAGTGACTTGTATGACCGATCACAAGCAATACCATGAGTATATGGTAACCGGTCCTGGTAATTGACGTAACCGATCCTGGTAACTGACGTAACCGGTCCTGGTAACTTGTGTGTCCGATCACAAGTAATCCATATTAAGGTATAACCGATCCTAGTGATTGGTAGAACCGATTGAACCCATAGTTGTCTTGGAATACAGATGAACCAATTCTAAACTTGTTTGGAAGTGTGGTATAATCGATTTCAAGATTGTAAATATGAAAGATGATTTACAAAGAAAATATGTCAACATACTTTGAACTCGGACAATAACTCTTATCTTTTATTCTTAAAAGATATTCCTTAATTACTCAAGGAGATCCCGGTTCGAAATAAATTAAGAATTTTTTAATTAAGGTTGTTAGTTTTATATGCTTTAATTACCACCAATTAAATGCATATCTCTAGAGAATAAAAATTAGTAATGTGCATTTACTAATTGGAGATTTTTTATTGATTGATTTCGGAAAATATTGGACAAAGCATTTCCAAGAATTATGAAAACCAATTTGGGCATTTATTGCATATCTTGAGAATACTTTCGGTTTTGGAAATTCCTTGGTGTCCAAACATCCTTGGTCTGTAAATACCTAAGTTTGTATTTCTAGAAAACTATCCTAAGAGCAAGGCAATCTTCATCTCTTTGTTTTTTTGGTGGAGCTGTCTATCCGGAGAGGAAAGTACCCTAATTAGGCGAAATCTCTTATGATCGCTCGTTTAAAGACTTTTATGGGATCAAGAAGCTCTACGTGTACCGTTGGTGGGAAACTAGATAATTGCAGTTTATTAGTTTTCGATTGAATTGAATGACTAACGGTTGTTGAATTTTGATTGCACATAGTTTGTTTATTCTTGAGAATCTTCTCTTCTGATACAAGATTCACTCAAACTAGATCAAAGTGTCGACGGGATCTTTAGAACTGTTTGTAGATCTAAAGACATCTTGTGATAATCCATTTTTAACAGATTTCGTTCTGTGCGTGATTGATTACAAGAGATTCAAGTGGTGTTGTGAAGGTTTAATTGAATATTAAAGAAGATTTGAAGACAAAGAAGATTTCTTATCGGTTTCTTATATCTTTGTGTAGCACAAACCTTGATTGGCTGGGATCCAATTAGAATCGTATTTATTCAATTGATTAGTTGTGTAAGATCGGTAACACCTAATAGTTCTCTTGAGTTCTATTTTGATTGTTACAAATCCGAATCTTATTACTTAGGTAATAGAGATTGGATTGATCTAACCAGGCAAAGGAGTTTATTAGTTTAAACGGAAGAGCCTTTGCATATGACTTGAGATATCTTTATCTTGAAAGAATCAATAGAGTTGTTACCAAACAAATTTGTTGTTCCTTTACTGTTTGGAATACGATCCAAAGAAATTGTTCCAGTGCGTGCACTTATTGAATGTCGGAAGCGCAAAGATACTGAAGAAACTAAGTGAACTAGGTTTAGTTGCTTGGTCTCAACTATACGAAGTTGGTTTAGATTTTGTATAACGACTTAATTCTGAGAGTATTCAATTCTGGACTTGGTCCCGGGGTTTTTCTGCATTTACGGTTTCCTCGTTAACAAAATCTTGCTGTGTCTTTTATTTTTCTATTTTTGCAATTATAATTAGAAGTAAAATACACAAACTTTAACTCTGTATTACTTGATAGTGATCCTTTAGAGTTTGGTTAAGGCCGAACCTATTATCAAGTAATCACACTTTGATTGTTGTATTGTCCCGATCTCGTATCATATACGATCACACAAAGTGTGAATAGCGATTTGTTGTATTGTGTCGACTTTGTCCATAGACAATCACTTTCGGTAAGAGGACTTATAGGTGGATAAATTAAAGATTGTGGTGTATTTGGGTACCATCGTCTTTTCACATACCCTGAAGATGATTAGTACTAATGAAGTAAAGATATTATTTAAGAAGAATACATATGTGAATGTGGGTCAATTATTCTCCATCTCAACTTCCAAAACTCATACACCTACTCCAATACCACCTCACATATTCTTCAAGAATTCTATGATGTTTTTCAAGAACCCAAATCCTTACCACCTCAAAGGTCTCTGGACCACACCATTCCCATGATCCCTAATTCAATACCCATAAACCAAAGGCCCCACAGGTCCCCCCTTATGTACATAAATCAGTAGTAGAATCTCTAGTTAAGGAGATAAAGGAAGTTGGGATGAACCAAGCTATTCACAGCCCATATTCCTTACCAATACTCCTAGTTAAAAAGAAGATAACTCATGGAGGTTCTGTGTTGATTATAGGAAGCTAAATGAAATCACTATCAAGGATAAGTTCCCAATACCAGTTATAGATAAACTTTTGGGTGAATTATATGGGTCAGTTGTGTTTACCAAGATGGATCTAAGATCAGGGTACCATCAAATCAGAATGTTTGGTCCTGACATTTACAAAAAAGCCTTCAGAACACATGAGGGACATTATGAATATTTAAGGTAAGCGTCTTAGTAAACTAACTCCGGAACAACGAGATGAGGAGGAGAAGAAGAAAAATTTCAAAGAGTATGAAGGGAATGAGTTAAATTGGAAGGCTTTTCAACATCATTGGGATTTGATGGTACATTCAATATTCGAGGTGGATACAAATCTTATTTGGAAAGTTTCATTAGATTTGGAAATAAATTCACGAGAAAGTTGTATTTTATTGCTTGATATAATTGTTGGACCCGTACATGCAGTACAAGAATGAGGCGACAAGTATAACGGAAGATCTCATGGGCGTTTAAAGAAACTACTTAATGGGGGTCAAAAAAATGTGATTACGATACAAGGAACTATCCATCAATACACCAAGGATGATATCATCAAGATAATGAGATAAATGTAAGAGAGTATGATGAAAGTTTTGACCATATACTCAGATTACCGTTGGTTTCTTAAGGGTTTAACTTGTAGGGTGTCGCAATGGGCAATCAATTTTATGATGAAGGATTTCAAATATTATGAGGATAAGAAACTTGGGAGTAAGAAGAATGTATGGTCTTGTATGAAGATGACAGTCATGGGACTCCCGTGTCGTCACATGATTGTTAGGTATTGTGTAGGAATTCATTTGAGGTCATTGATCTGTTTTGGATGCAAATACTTTCACGCCTACCCCAACTGAAGCTCCAACTTAATCATTTGTAGACATGAATATTGGAAGACGAATAATCGAGAAATATGAGAAGAAGAAGAAGAATGGTTTTGGACAACAAGTTTTGGTGCACGGATTGATACTCGCCGCTAACCCCCATATGGTACTATTGATACATGAAAAATAGTACCCCTTAACGTGCTAGGGGTTCCCCTAAAAGGAGAGGTAAACCTAGTATGAGATATGGGGACTGGGCCCAAGTCCAATAGGGAAATACCCATGAAGTAAAAAGGACAAATAAGGGATTAACAAATAAGGAAGAGGTTACATTAAGGAATGGCATTAGGAGTAATTAAGAAAGGTTAGGACATGTGTCATAATGTAATAAAAAGAGGGGATTTTGGGAAAGCATATATAAGAAAGGACAAGGTATAATAGAAAGACAACTCACTCTCTTACTATTATTGGTATAGTGAGGTCATTTGATGTAGCTAGGACGGGTAGAACCTAAATCTGAAATCACCCCTCAATATTTGGCAACCACAACCGGAGGCTCGTGCTTAGCTCACTATGACATACCCGGAAGGTGCCAGCTCAGGCGCGATAGGAAACCAAGCGGCCAATCATCCTATCAACCTCGACGAGGTAACAATAGAGGACGATGCCATCGAAGAGGAAACACCGATCGTAGGTGTTATCAAGCAATCGGCGGGCCATGGATCCAAAAACAGAGAGGCACTAGCAACACAAGGAAAGAACACACGGGTAGTTCAACTATCGAAACCCATGTCATCAACCTTGCAAATCATGCAAGAAGAATTGGACGAATGCTCACGCAGGAGGCAGGAGCTTGAATACTGGATAGCACAAGCGATGATGGCTGGACAAGACACTCCCGAAGAATCAGCAAAGAGCGAAGACCATAAAGGCGGCAAGACAACAACGATGTCACAAGAAGAAATGGTAAAATACTTAGAGCAGAACTATCATGTGGTAAAACAAGACAATCACTTCCGCGTAAGTATCCCATACCCCACGGACATCCAAGAATACCAATACCCCAACGACTACACCTCTCCAAAGTTTAAAGCATACGACGGACAAGGAAACGCGCGAGAGCATCTCAGCCGATTCTTATTAGCAATGAATGATAAAGCCGTCGATGGAAAATTATGCCTAAAAGAATTCCCCAAATCGCTCACAGGAACGACATTCACTTGGTATGACAACTTAAAAGAGGAAAGTATGGACTCCTGGCAAACTATGTCCACACTCTTTCTCGGGAAATTTTATTCAGCCAAAAGGAAAATCATGGCGATAGACCTAAGCAAGAGTGGACAGCGGATGGGGGAAGAAATAGGAAAGTACATCTTACGGTTTTGGCGCTTGGCACTGGATTGCCACGAAGATATTAATGAGGAGGCGCTCGTCGAAATTTGTGTACGCGGAATGGTCCCAGCTTTCAGGGGGAGTTTGATCAACTTCATGTTCCAGACTTTCGTCGAGCTAGAAGAAGCAGCTGAGAGAATCTATGACTGCATAGAAGAGACACCTATGGATTCTGCTTGGCGCACCACGGTTAGCGCTGTGTCTGAAACTCCGCGCAATGTAAGGCCTAACACCAATAGGGAAAGGAGAGACCAATTCCAAACTGATGGTAGGAACCAAGGAAGGAACGGAGGAAGTAGGCGCGACTCAAAACCACCACCCCCTCTTCCCTGCAGCATGGAGCGCGCGATTGAACTACTAAATCAATGGGTCGCTGAAAGGGAAATCCAGCTACCCCCGACGACAGTAGACATCAACAAAATGGATAAGAACTCGGCCAAGTACTGCCACTACCATCGAAGGATGGGAATATTTCGCCATACGAATCATATTTGAACGTAAGCGTGCATCTGGGGAACTCGGGGCGACCAAGCAGACGACCGAGCACGACCCTTTTCCCCGCCATTAATTCAAAAGAAAGAGAGAAAGGAATAATACGAATAATAAGACCACAAGTTGTAAACAAACCTTTTTTTATGGTAAGAACAACTTCCCCTTTTGAAATTCGTGGGCAATATGTGAAAAGGTCTCAGGAATGCCAAGGGCGCCTGGTTGACTGACAAATCTACAAAAGGTCTCAAGAATGCCAAGGGCGCCTGATTGACTGACAAATTTAAAAAAGTTCTCAGGAATGCAAAAGGCGCCTGATTGACTGACAAATCTACAAAAGGTCTCAGGAATGTCAAGGGTGCCTGGTTGACTGACAAATCTACAAAAGGTCTCAGGAAAGCCAACGACGCCTGATTGACTGACAAATCTATAAAAGGTCTCAGGAATGCCAAGGGCGTCTGGTTGACTGCCAAATATACAAAAGGTCTCAGGAAAGCCAAGGACGCCTGGTTGACTGACAAATCTACAAAAGTTCTCAGGAAAGCCAAAGGCGCCTGATTGATTGACGAATCTACAAAAGGTCCCAGGAATGCCAAGGACGCCTGGTTGACTGACGAATCTACGAAAGGTCTCAGGAAAGCCAAAGGCGCCTGATTGACTGACAAATCTACAAAAGGTCTCAGGAAAGCCAAGGGCGCCTGATTGACTGACAAATCTACAAAAAGTCTCAGGAATGCCAAAGGCGCCTGATTGACTAACAAATTTACAAAAGGTCATGGGAGAACCAAGGGCACCTACATGGCAGATAAATTAAAGAAAATGACGACATAGACGGATCAAAGGAAAAGGAGTAGGCGCGTTTTACAAACGCTCACCCCACCCAACGCCCTTCAAAGGGGAGTATGCGTGTTTTATTAACCCAACACCCTTCAAAAAAAGGGGGGGGGGGAGTAGGCGCGCTTTATGAACGCTCACTCCACCCAACACCATACAGAAAAAAAAAAAAGAGGGAGTAGGCGCGTTTTACTAGCGCTCACCCCACCCAACACCCTTCGGAAAAAAAGAGGGGGGGAGTAGACGCGTTTTATTAACGCTTACCCTTCATATTCCCTTCAACAAAAGGGAAATAACCACAAATAGTTATGCTTTAAGGAACCAAGAATAACAAGAAATACTAATAGTGAATCAATAATTAACCATGCACCATAATATCCCAAAAAAAAAAAAAGAAGAGAAAACAACAACAGACCAACACATATTATCCAAGAAGATGAGTCCAACATAGCTAAAAAGAAAACAAAGGGAAAGACAACACGACGAGCAAGTGCTTCAAGCATGATAAAGCTTAGCCAACTCATGTCGTTTTTCCTCGAGCTCCGCGCGAACCGTTGCCTCCGCGGTCTCGGCCCGGAGCACCTCATCGTTAGTTACTCCAACGTCGGCAAGCAATAAATTCAGCACCTTCCTCTTACTAGCAGTCGCCTCTGAACGCTTCCCCATCTCCTCCTCTAGTTTGGAAATATGGCTAGTAAGTCGGCCACGAGGATCATTGGGGATCTTCACCTTTGCAAACAACTCTTCCAGCCACAATATTGGAAACTGAACGTTGACTGCTGACTGTATAGTAGTCTCCCAGCCGCGCATTGTGGACGCGTCTACAGGATCGTCCCCTACACGCGTAAGTTGGTCGGCGACTTCCAATAGATTCCTAGTCATATAACACAAAATGAGAGCGTCCAGAAGACCCGCCTTCGCCATATGACCACCACCACGCTCTACAATATCCTTATAAGCAGTGGAAAAAGTGTTAGGAACCCAAAAGACGTGAACAAGGGTGTGCGTGGCAGGATCTACTCTTGTGAATACCAATATTCTGCGGAGCACGTGTCACGATCTCAGTGGTCGCATACAAGATAACTGTGTAGCTCTCGATATACAGAGAAATCCGAATGACAGAGGATACCTTCGTAGATCTACTTTATCTCGTCCCAAGAAAGGATGCCTCGACGGGTGAGATGAAAGAAGTAAAAGCCTAGTCTATGGGGAGGCAGCTGGTGAAGGGACAAATGTAGATGACATATCTAATCAGCATTAAATGCACAAATCTCTTATCTACATGCATAATCAAGGCACGTGGAGAGAGAAGATGTAGCGGAACCCAATTGGCAGAGGTTGGCGGTGAACGAAGGTATAATCTGTACTAAGGCTGGGAAGTTCCCGAAGGAACGTGGGTCAGCTGAGGTGGCAGAGTTCGACTGGAGAAAGCACGCGGCGAACGAAGGTACTATATGTACTAAAGGTATATCAGGAAACGATGGACCCAGAGGCAGCAAAGATATACTTGGAGAAGAAGGGTCTATAAATACCAAGCCTCGCCAACAAACTAAAGGCATTCAATATCTAGGAGAGAAAATCTAGTTTTAAGCTTATACCTCTTTAATGTTTAGAACTTAAGTATTTACTTCAACTTGAGTTCTCTTTATTACTTTGGGAAGCATTTAAGATCTTTGTAACCACCATAACTCAATACAAAACAATCACTCATTACCCCGTGGACGTAGACTAAAGTCGAACCACGTAATCTCTTGTGTCTCATGATAACTTAGTAGCTTTTACATTATATTTGTGTTCTTAGTTATTATTGCGATATTGAGTATCTTTTATTACTTAGCATTATCGGTTCAACAGAGGCATCAATACTACTTAGTATCCGATTCTCTGAGCTGTATACATTACGTAGACTATGGGAAAACGAGTAGTCACAGTTTGGCGCTAGAAAGTTTTGCTCACTAGCTTGAGTTTTTATATGCCGTCATTTATTTTACCTACACATCTTCTTTAATGAAGATATCCGAGTTCAAAAAGTGATGGATCTCACTTTCTAGTGATTGGTTCGTCCATTGTTTTCGCAAGTTCTTTGAGTTCATAGCCTCTAAAGACTAGCAATCTCACAGATTTACAAAAGTTTTCACAAAAACACACTCACAAAACGTTAAAACTTTTTTCTTGTACTAAAACAGCCTTTTCCGACAAAGCATCATTTAGATCTGAGTACACTGCAGAGGATTCTCAGTGAGATTTTAAGGAAAAAAGATCTTTTAAAGCATTTAATAACCTTGTTTTTTGGGAGATCTGACACCCCTTTTCTAATTGGTTTTCAAAGTTTAAGGTTGTTTCTCCTAAGGGTGTCATAAACATTTAATACCCGTCTTTCAAAATGTCATTTCAGTCCCTTTTCTGAAAAAAAACTGCTTAGCCATCTTCTGTGTCAGGGCATTAATTGCTACTTTTGACGAAGGCACCCAAGTAGCAGATTTATGTCGTTTTTTCTGTGACCACATGATAACAAAGGCCGAAGGAATGCAAAAACCAAATGATGCACCAACAAGCTCACGACCAGCAGTTACATGAGGAAGCTCTCAAAAGCCGTCTCAATCAAACCAAAGAACCGAAGCAGAGGACGGACAAAGTGAAATAGCAAGAAGAAAGATTGCCAACAAATCACCTATTCCTGCTGAAGGGATGGGGAAAATATCGGGAGATCAACCACTTTACGGCATGCCGTTACCAGAGCATCCCACCATTACGAAGCCACCTGCGGCCAACGCAGGGTTACCCAAAACCTTAGTTCCTACGGGACGAGGGTTGGGAAACCTACCTCCAATCCAGATAGATCCAGACGCACCGGTCATAGAAGAAGGAGTGGATAACTCTGAGGATCCGGCCGACGGCACTTCTCAGGGTGGTGGAATCCACAACGAAGAACAAATGGCAGCACAAGTAGCAGCTTTGCTACTCGTAACAAGGAGCATGAGGATGCAATGCACGAGATGGCCCAGGAGAACCAGAATCTCAAAGACATGCTGGACATACAGATCGAAGTTTCCCAAGCTCACCCTCCGTTAAAGAGGCGTGAGAACGAAGCTATCTCAGGAAGAAGAAGGGTGGATCTTAAACCACCGAAGGCTAACCCACCAAAGGGAGCCAGGAAAACGCACCATGATCCAGACGAGACGGATTCAACTTACAAGCCCTCTCAATCCTACTATGATGAGGCATTTTCCAGAGATGCTCACAATGTGAACTTGGTTATGGAGAAAATGGAGAAAATGAAGAAAATGAAGAAAGAAATACAAGGGCTGAAAACCAGCCATGCTGGCGCAAGGATAGAAGAAGTACTCCATGAAGCGACAACATCTCCGTTGTCATTCCGTATTTTGAGGGAGCCTATCCCTGCGAAATTCCCAGTACCCGCGTTTCAGACCTACAATGGTACCTCTGATCCCGCAACCCACCTACGATACTACACTCGTGTCCTTGCCCATTGGAAAAGACATGAGGTAGTACTTTGTAGGTATTTTCCTACAAGCTTGACAGGATTAGCATTGGCATGGTATGATAATTTACCAGCAAACTCAATTGACTCTTTTTAGCAATTATCTACGGTATTCTTGGAGACATACATGTACAACAAATCAACAAAGGCAGGGTTAGATAGGCTATTTGCTTTAGCTATCGGACCCCGGGAATCATTGATGCAATACACGCACAATGTGGAAAAAGACGTGCCAAGCAATTGGAAAAGTCAATCCAGAAATTAGCATTAATTGCTATAAGTATGGACTTGATAGAACCTCAGTTATCTTCGTGGAGCTTCACAACAGAGCCCTTGATTCCGAAGGAGAGCTCAGGGTTGTCCAAGATCGCTATATCAGACTCGAAGAAATCCAGAAAGACAACCCCAGGGCACAAGCAAAAACAACAACAGGTCCGCAACGAACCAACTCTCTGGAACCGATTCCGGAGGTACCTAAGAGGCAAAACGAGATCGGGGGCAGAACCATCTCTCGAGACAAAATATCAAAATATGGAGACGACAAAGGCATAGGAAAAGGAAGAGACGAGTTCGTAGATAAGATCTACACAAAGCTAAATACCATATTCTCCCACATCCTAAGCAAGGAAGGAGCAAAACCGGGCTTTCCTTACCCTAACACTAGGGGAAAGCAACCAGATAAAACGAAGGAGGCTAAGGAGTACTGCGAGTACCATCAGTACTATGGCCATACTACTGATACATGCTATTACCTAAGGAACACAATTCAGAGATTCATAGATGAAGGCAAATTCATGGAGTACGTACAAATACAGCTAGCTGAAACTGAGGTGGCCCCGAAGAAAAGGGTAGAATTACCTCAGGACGGCAAATACATCAACATGATCACCTTCTCCAGCGGAGGACAAGAAGAACTAATCGAAGATATCCTCGAGTTAGCTCGGAACAGAAGAAAGCTAGAAACCCACGAGGTGTTCAAGCTAAGCGGACCACCTACTAGCACTTGGGAAGAATGGATGGCCACGCCATTAACATTCTCAACAAAAGACGTCAATCAGGAGGTCGAAATGCACAACGATCCACTTGTGATCACTCTTCCAATACATGGATGGAACGTTATGAAGGTCCTCGTCGACGGGGGAAGCTCGTTAAATGTATTGTTTTACGAACCCTACCTACGTATGGGTTTAACAGCAGAGCAAATGGATTCTTCCACTGGCACAATATACGGTTTCAATGGAGCAATCTCTAGACCAAAAGGAGAAATTATCTTACAGGTACGTGCAGGACCCTTAATAACCAATACAAGGTTCTACGTGGTGGAAGTACCTTCGCCTTACAATGTAATCATGGGCATACTATGGGTCCATAGATTACGAGGAACAGCTTCGACATATCATCAGTACCTTCGATTTCCTACACCCATGAGTAAAATGGAAATCAAAGGTGATCAGCAGGACGCGAGGCTATGTAATCTAGCAGAGGTCAGACTCAACTAAGAAAGAGCTGCTGCTCAACAACACGAAATAAAAAGACGAAAGGAAAACACCAAAGAAGTGAAGGACGGAGCCTTCTTAATACCCGAAACCATCTCAGTTCCAGAGACAAGCACCTCCGCCACCCCAAGGGCGCACGTCTCCGCCAAATGACAATTATAGAAAAGCACTCCCCAACGTCCTCATAAACAAACCTTCTCACCGGTAGAACCAAAAAAGAAAATCAACATCGGAACGGAAGCAGAGCCAAAAATGATCAACATCGGAACTTTACTTGAAGAGGAAGATGAGATGCAACTACAAGGTTACTAAGGGACTACACAGATGTCTTTGCGTGGTCAATGGAAGACATGCCTGGAATTGACCCAAATTTGGTCTCCCACCACCTTCGGCTCAAACCAGAAATCCAACCATTCAACCAACGCATCCGTAAGGTGTCAGACATCTACCAAGAAGCGGTAGAGAAGGATCTACAGAATCTAATAACCGCAGGGGTTCATACGAGAAGTCAAGTATCCCACGTGGATATCCAACATAGTGATTGTGCCCAAGAAGAACGGAGGCGTACTCATTTGCATCGACTTTAGCAACCTTAACAAAGCATGCCCCAAAGACACCTACCCGCTGCCAAACATTGACCAACTAGTCAATGCAAACGAAGTTCACCAGAGGCTATCCTTCATGGATGGATACTCAGGTTACAACCAGATCGCCCTTGCAGAAGAAGACCAGGAGTATATTGCGTTCTTTACCCCACGAGGCTTATATTGCTATATAAGGATGCCTTTTGGACTAAAGAACGGAGGAAACATACCAGCGATTGGTAGACAAAATCTTTAAGCCGTAGATAGGAAAGATACTGGAGGTCTACGTGGACGATATGCTTGTCAAGTGCAAAGAGGCGAAAAACCACCTGTCATACCTAAAGAAAATATTCGAAGCCATGAGAAACTTCCACATGAAGGTGAACCCGGAGAAATGCACATTCAGAGTAACCTCAGGAAAATTCTTGGGATACTTGGTAACTAAGCGAGGAATATAAGTGGACCCTGAAAGGGTCAGACCAATAATGGAAATGCCATCTCCACAAACACTAAAAGGAGTACAAAAGCTAAATGGAATCTTAGCTTTCATAGGAAGATTCATAGCAAGATCGTCAGATAAATGCAAGGCATTTTTCGATACACTAAGGAAAGGAAGCAGGTTCATTTGGACCACGGAGTGCGAACAAGCCTTCCAAAAAATCAAGGAATATTTGACTTCGGTACCCATCCTACAAAAGCCGGACGCAGGTGAATTACTTACCTTATACTTAGCTGTAACAAGCTACGCTGTAAGCGCAATACTAGTACGAGACCAAGGACAAGGAGAAAAGCCCATATACTACATCAAAAAACACTCGGTTCAAATGGAGCGTAATTATACCAAGGTGGAGCAGCTTATATATGCCTTAGTAGTGGCAACACAAAAACTAAGGATATAGTTCGACGTACATACCATCCGAGTCTTCACAAAGGCTCAGATAAGCCAAATCCTCGACAACACGGAGAAAATTGGAAGGGTAACAAAATGGAATGCCATGATCAAGCAATTCCATATAATCTTTGAATCAAGGAAGGCTGAGAAATCACAAATCTTAGCAGACTTTCTAGCAGACCTACCTCTCAACGACGAAGCTGAGACAGATGACATCTCAGGAATGGAGGAAGACAAGCAGGAACCAGAAGATCTCTTGGAACCTCAGAATTCACGAAGGTGGGATATATTCGTAGATGGCTCCTCCAACGGAGAAGGTGCAGGCATAGGGATTGTAATAACAACCCATCTATGCGTTCAGGTTAGAATTCGAACAATACACTAATAACATCACAGAATACGAGTCGGTCGTACATGGTCTACGCTTGGCACGAGAGCTAGGCTTATCAGATGTTCGTTTGACTAGTGACTCACAGTTAGTCATTAGACAAATCGATCTCAAATATCAAACTCTGGATCCATTACTATCTTCGTACCTAAAGTTAACACAGGAGCATGCGTCAAAGATAAACAACGTTACATTCATACATGTATGTCGAAAAGATAACAGACACGCAGATGCCTTAGCATTCATATTATCAATGTTAAGGGACAAAAATACCACCTCCGTGCAAATTGGAAGGATATAAGAACCTTCGATAGAAGGACCAATCTCAGGAGCTGAGAGACTTTGGCCGTTCAAACTCGGGTCATGAGAGAAGCTGAGAAAGAGAAAGAAGACGAAGAAGAACCAGATAACGAAGTCGAAGGATCTGATAAAGACCAACATACGTCGGACGAAGACAACGAAAACGAAGCGGAAGATGATTGGAGGATTCCAATTCACCAATACCTCGACAAAGGTACCTTACCAGCAGACGTCAAAGTGGCTCGGAAACTTGAATCAAAAGCAACAATGTACAGCCTTCGTGATGGAATACTATATAGGAGGTCATTCCTGGGGCCTCTAATGCGGTACCTCTCACGAACCGAAGGTAGAAGAGTACTACATGATATCCACAGCGGAGAAGCTGGCAATCATAGCGGAAGAAGGTCCTTGGAAATTAAAGCCAAAATGCAAGGATACTATTGGCTAAGCATGGACGAAGATTCAAAGAACATGGCTAAGCGCTGCTAGAGATACCAACGCTTTGCCAGGAAGATTAAAGCACCAGCAAAAGAGCTCAACTCAGTCATCCGACCTTGGCCATTTGTCAAATGGGGGGTTGATATTGTCGGACCCTTGATAGAGGGAACCTTGAACAGAAAATACCTTATTGTGGCTACGGATTACTTCACCAAGTGGGTGGAAGCCAAGGCTTTGGCAAGAATTAGGGACACAGATTTCTTTAAGTTCTTGTTTGAGCAAATCATATGAATACCAGCCGCCATAGTCTCTGACAATGGCAAGCAGTTACAAGGAAAAAACATAGATATGTTGTTCGATACTTTCAACATTCAGAAAAACAAGTCCACTCCAATATATCCTAAGAGCAATGGACAAGCGGAGGCGACTAATAAAACAATAGTGATGATCATGAAGAAAAAGATGGGAGAATACAAGAAAAGATGGTGCGAACAACTGCACAACGTCCTATGGGACTACCGAACTACAAGAAGGGCGGCTACGGGAGAAACTCCATTCTTTCTAACCTACGGAGCTGAAGCGGTCATCCCAACGGAGATAATACTTCCAACAACAAAAACGGAGGCTTGGGAGAAGAACCTAACAACGGACCTAATGCTAGAAAAGCTCGATGATCTTGAAGAAAGGCGAGAAGTGGCTTTGCAAAAGATGGTAAACTATCAACGAAGGCTAGATCGCGAATACAACAAACGGGTCATCCCTAGAAACTTTGTGGTCGAAGAATACGTGCTGCGTCAGATACCACCATATCAAAGAAACAAGGAGTGGGGCAAGCTAGCAAGGACATGGGACGGGCCCTACATCATACACGATATCGCTGGAAAAGGGTCATACTACCTAAGGACCCTCAAAGGTGAAGTTTTGCAACACCGTTGGAATGCAATATACCTAAAACAGTGCTACCCGTAAGAGAATGGTGATTACTCAGGAGAAGAAGGGAATGGACAATAGTCCACCATGTTCTGTCCCTGACCGAATGTATTATAAACCTTACTAATCAATGAAAGAAACTTTTTGCTAAGAGAAAGTCAATTTTGATTGGGTACAAATTGGGTTATAATAGACACCCTCCGCCAGGATTGACGATGAGACAAGGCAAGACATAACTGCGCATATGTCAATACTCGGATCCTCGGAGTGATAGATCCATTCATGAGGCAATAAGAAAAAGTAAGATATCCCCTATAGAGATACTTAGTCGAAGTAGAGCAGCCTTCACGCTGAACGCGTAGGGTTACAGGAAAACTATTGCCCACGTAGGAGCCCTCGCCACCACGGTACCTTCTGGCCAAAGGATACTTAGGTAGGACGATAAATATTCCACCCAAGGTTAAACATACCTTAACACATAGTGATGACTTGAATGTGCAATCAACTAGACACAATACGTCTACAAATAAAATATTCATGCAATAATAAAGGTAAGATAATAATGTTACCAAAATGTGACTGACATGTCTTAAAAGTTGCAGATAACAAAGGTTCAAACCATGACGAAACATTATTTCAGGGAAAGGAGACGATAAAAAGACCCCTCAGCTGGGGACATAATACAACAAAGAGTTCAGTTAAAAATAGACTGGACACGACACGATCATGGGTAAAAAAGATGAGGAAAGACTACCCCTTCAGCCTGACGTTCGGCTTCCGCAAAGGCGTCATTGATATAATCAACGGCTGACTTCTCGAATTGAATCTTCATTTGGGAGGCCTGAGCCACCAAATCATAGGCAGATTTCTGGCTGAGTTCCCTCACCTGAGCACTGAGATGATTATTAGCTTGCTGAAGCGCCTCAGCCTTAAACTTAGCAGCATCATCAAATTGGCGAGATATCTCCAACGAAGATATTTGACCCTCAAGACGGTTAATCTTGGCATTTGCACCCACCAGCTGCTCTTGGAGACCTGCGAGTACAAAGGGTGTAAGCAATAAGAAGAAACAGCAAAAGACACAAATGATGCTGCTGGAATATGAGGACCCTAAGCTACCTACTGCATGGCTAAGGGATTCTTCTAAACTATGCTGGGCCTCCGCAAGGTCCACCTCAGCGACTTCGAGATCTTCCACAAGGGTATCACGTTCATTCCGGAGGTCATCCACATCTATCCGGAGCGAAGCATTCTCAGAGGATAAAACTTGGTAAACATTTTCTAACTCTTCCAACTTCTTAACTAAGGACGCATGGGACATGGAAGATGATGCGGATCCTGCCTCAACAAGTCGTTTCTTAAGAGAACATACCTCATAAGATAAAACGTTACGCTCAGCAGTAACCTTAGCTAACGAAACACAAGCATCTTCGAAATCTGCATGATACTTCTTGCGGATGATTTCTTGGGATGAGAGGCGGCTCTCAACTAAGGAAATATTCTCCTTTTGCTTTAAAATGAGACTCTCCTTCCAATTAAGGGCTTCGTCACATTCTTTACGAAGCAAAGCCATCAGCTTCACTAAATCAGTGTTATGAGCAGACTCAAGGGAAAGTTGGGCCTCATTATGAACGGTTACGTTCATCAACCTATCAGATTTCTTCTGATAATACCAAACATCAGAGGTTAACTTGGCTACTTGATCCCGGAGATATCTAAGCTCATTAGAGCTACTAGCTGGCAGGCGAAGGTTGTCTTAGGACTATGCAACCAAACAAGAGGAAAAACAAATCTAAGGGAAAGAATAAACGAACATATGGATTTGGAGGACTCAGCATCCAAAGATGAATCAACAACTTTACGCCCTTCCTCAGCAACTTTAGCAGCATTGTTAGCTCTCTCGAGATCCAACAAACAAACCTCCAAAGACCTTTGAGTCTTCCTCAAATCATCCTCCAACGAGGATACCCTAGCAAAAAAAGCAGCATCACTGGACGAAGGTTGGTGTGTGCTAACAAGGGCATATTCTTGACGAATACGTTCCAACAGAGCGCTCAAGTGAGTACACTTAGCCCTATAAAACTTGAATAAGGTGCAGCCAACATCTATCTGTTTGCAAAGATGCAAACAAAGGAGTATAAGAGCAGATGAAGAATCAAAACAAAAAGGCAAAACGGTAAGGTAAGAATCACTTACTGAGAACGCTGAGAGGCGAGGAAGGAAATCAGCGTAGGTATCCATAAAAGCCTCCATCTCTTGGATGCTACCCCTGCGGATTTCACCAAAGCTCTGGCCAGAGAGAAGGAAATCTGGGTCGAAGAATAGATCCTTAGCCGCACGATATTGAGCAGACAACACGTCCAACTGCGAAGCTACTTTAACAGCTATCCAAATGATGACGATCGACCTCAGCAGAAAAAGGACCCCTCGAGTCCCGTAGAATAGCTTCAAGGATGGCATCATCAGAACTACCAAGGCTCAAGTTCTCAGGAAACTTACCCTTGCTAGACTCAGCAACAACTCCATCAATCGCTTGAGAGCGAGCATGGGGAACGACTACTAAGCCCTCACTACGACGAAGAGACAGCATGGTGGATGATCTAGGAACTGAAGAAAAAGCTTGAGCACCACCTAAGTCCATGCCACCAGCGGAAGTAAGATTACCCAGTCTGGTGACGAAGGCGGAGGTCCAATAGCTTTGCTAACGGGGCGAGTAGAAACAAATTGAGCGCTCCCCTAACGAGGTTGGCATAGCATTGAAGGAGAAGGCTGGCCGGTGAAATCACAACCTTCTTCCTCGGTGAGAATCCGAGCTACTAACCCTCACCACTGGGGTAACAACCTTAGCAAAAGAACCACTTGATTGAAGCGAAGTAGCAGGAGACGAAGGAAGGCTCTTGGAAGCTACAACAACATCCTCAGTGGTAGCAGAGACAATAGGCAATGCTCCGCCAGGGGTAGAAAACGAAGGCACCTTTGAAGACAAAGGGAGGAGCACACCTGCGGCCAATTGGCAAACACTAATCAGAAGGTTAGTCTCATCGTAAGTAAAATCCCGGATAAGGGACTCGGTGAGAACATCAGGTCCATTGACAAAGGAGATATCGAACTTATAGAGGCGAAAAGACTTGGTGATCTTAGCCAAGGACAGATGAGCGTAGCTATCTTTATCGCTAAGTGTCAGCCTTTGAAGTTCATAATGAGGAGGAGGAGGTGGAAGATACTCAACAACAACTTCTTCTACCTCTAGATCCGCAGCAGCCTCAGGGACAACAGTCACCTCAGTACCAGCAGGTACCTGAGTATCCTCAGGGGGTGGAGATGGCGTAGCATCAGGATGATCCATCCGCGGAGGTGGATCAGTAGACGAAGAGGTTCTATGCCCCTTACGTGTAGGCTTCTTCGGAAGTCTCATAATTCCTAACACCAACAGGAAGAACAACTCATCAATAATGGCGGACTGAAAATCACAGGCGACTCAAAAACAAATTGGGGGAAAAAACAAACATACTTTGGGCATGGGTTTTACTAAACCAACCAAAGGAAAACGGTTTAAACACATCATTAGGCAAAATCGAAGGTCATTCATCACCATGAATAAAGTTGCAAACGAGGAACAACCATGGCAGAATCATCATCCAAATACGAAATGGGAACAAACCCAAAGCAGGTACATGAACAAGTAAAAGAGAATTAAAATTCTTACATTCAGGTACATTAGCAACTTCAAACAAATCGAAGAAGGGAAGACAGAATTAAGCATGGAGAAATACGAAAAGCAACATCAAAGAGCAAAGCATCACTTACGTGTATATGATGATTGAATATTGAACCAGAAAGCTTCGACAAATTGAAGGAAGATTGGCAGTCCATGGTGGAGGAAAATCTCTGTGAAAGAGATAGAGAGCGACAGTTCGAGAGGAAGAAAATGAGTTAATGAAAATTCCTCCTCTTTATTCTCTTCTTATAGGCGGCTGATGAATCCAAAAATTTGGACGTCCTGAAATTCAAGGGGAAGTTATTGCATGAAAAGACATGTGGGACCACCCAATCGGTACGTGCAAAAATGGTGGCGTTACGGGAGTTTTTTTCCAATCCTACCAAACGGTAGAATATGAAAGAAAAGGGGCAAACTGTGAATACCAATATTCTGCGGAGCAGGTGTCACGATCTCAGTCGTCGCATACAAGATAACTGTGTAGCCCTCGCTATATAGAGAAATCCGAATGACATAGGATACCTTCGTAGATCTACTTTATCTCGTCCCAAGAAAGGATGCCTCGACGGCTGAGATGAAAGAAGTAAAAGCCTAGTCTATGAGGAGGAAGCTGGCGAAGGGACAATGGTAGATGACATATCTAATCAGCATTAAATGTACAAATCTCTTATCTACACGCATAATCAAGGACGTGGAGAGAGACGATGTGGCGGAACCCAATTGGCAGAGGCTGGCGGTGAACGAAGGTACAATCTGTACTAAGGATGGGAAGTTCTCGAAGGAACGTGGGTCAGCTGAGGTGGCAGAGTTCGACTGGAGAAAGCACGTGGCGAACGAAGATACCATCTGTACTAAAGATATATCAGGAAACGATGGACCCAGAGGCATCAAAGATATACTTGGAGCAGAAGGGGCTATAAATATCAAGCCTCACCAACAAACTAAAGGCATTCAATATCTATGAGAGAAAATCTAGTCTGAAGCTTATACCTCTATAATGTTTAGAACTTAAGTATTTACTTCAACTTGAGTTCTCTATATTACTTTGGGAAGCATTTAAGATCTTTGTAACCACCATTACTCAATACAAAACAATCACTCATTACCCCGTGGACATAGACTAAAGTCGAACCACGTAATCTCTTGTGTCTCATGATAACTTAGTAGCTTTTACATTATATTTGTGTTCTTAGTTATTATTGCGATCTTGAGTATCTTTTATTACTTAGCATTATCAGTTCAAAAGAGGCATCAATACTACTTAGTATCCGATTCTCTGAGCTGTATACATTACGTAAACTATGGGAAAACGAGTAGTCACAACTCCAGCCTCGGCAGCGCTCACTACCAAAGGAAAAAGAAGTTGCACGTTTTCAGAGTTCTCCGACTCAATAGGGACAGCCGGTACGTCAGAAACGGGGGCGTTAACCTGCTTCTCGGAATGGGCGGAGGATCCACTACCATCCATCCGAGCGCGCTTGGAAGGCTCGTCGCCACTCTGAACTATGCGCCACACACCGTCTGTATCGGGCTTGGCAGTGTCTTTGCGCTTCTTACCCATATCCTGGCGCCAATAATGTAACATTTAACAAAAATAAACAACAAAACAAACAAAATAAAACAAAACGAGAAAGGCGACTAACCTCAGAAATAGAATAGTCTGGCAGGATCACTAGTAGAGCCCGAGAAATGGGAGATGAGCACCATTGCAAAAACAACTTAGATTTATAAAAAAAGGGGGAGAAGAAAGAATGAGACACGTTGTTGATGGTGGATTTTCGTTTAAGGTTAAATTTGTAAAAACCGAAAAAATCATGCTACCGACATCTTGTAAAAGATAAAGCCATTTATAAGTGTTGGATACTCCTCACTTAATTCACCAAGAATGGAGCATGTAGCAACAATCCCATTCTCGTGAATACATGAAATTCCTCCGAGGTTGGAGCATGTGGCAACAATCTCTTCCTGTGAATTTCATATCGGCCTTGTATTTCCGAGTACTCATTATCGGTGTGGCATGACGGCTGAGTGTTACTCTTCTGAGTAACACGAACCTCCAAGCACTATAATGAAACCATGTACGAAATACCCGTCAGTGACTCTCGGTGTGTTATACTAGCCCGATTGAGCCCCTCTCGGTGTGTTATACTAGCCCGATTGAGCATCCGGACTGACCATATCGGTCCGGATATGATCTCGATCGCAGATCATCCAACTCCATAAGCATGATTGGATGACCCCGCATCAATTCCATCACCCCCAAGTAGGTATGGAATACCCACGGTGACCCCGCATGGTCGGTCATTGGCCTAGCTTGCCAAGAAACCGTTCATACCAAGCATTATGGAAGGAAAACCTAAATTAGGGTTTGCGGCATATTACATGTGTCGCAAAAAGTCTCAATCATCCATCTTCGCGGTATGGATGGAGGGTGTAGATGTAGACTCAAAGGGCCCAGAGCATGTCAACACGATCACCGTGGGCCGCCTACACACTTGACCAATCGGTCAAGACCAACCATGCTTGGTTGCAACAAATTCGTACGCCCAAAGAGAGCATGGCGCACGGCTTTGAAAGCCAAAATTAGGGTTTCAAGCCATCACGCGCGTCCATCTTCTCCGGCACGAATGGAGGGTCACATATTAGATTAAGCAGGTACGGTCATACCAGCATGACCACCGTAGGCCCACCTACCTCCTCATGTGATCGGCCAAGGCATACCATGCCTGGCTATCCCAAACCGTCCACTCAAACTTGCGTGGTTACACTTCCCAAATTGCAACCGATCTCGACCACTCAACTTCACCCTGACGATTTGGGTGGCTTAGATCACGTTTTCATGGGATAGTCAGGTATAGGTGTGAACACCAGCCTACCCCGTACACGCTGGTATGATCGACCAAGACCGGCCAAGATAGGTCGTCTTGAAACGCGTGCCCAAACTAGGGATGTCACGCGGTTTCCAACTCCTTTGCGACAACGGATTTACCGAACCGATCTCAACCACTCAACTTTACCGGTCAAATTGAGTGGCTTAGATCGCGCCTTCATGGGACAGTGAGGTATGGACGTACACACCGGCATGCTGTCTACACACATGCCCGATCGGTCCTCTCCAAATCCCTTTCCATGCTTGGTTTCGACCAAGCTGAAGAGTGATGCTTGCGCACCTCTTCAAAAAACCCTAATATTCGTTAACTGGCCGCAGATGAGTGTCTCAAAGATCATCTCATCCGTCCAACTTCACCCGACTTGGTTATACAACCCTCGGTCGGGAGTTATTTGGTTAGTGAGGCGTCATTTCCCATCACTTTACCACACAATGCGATCTGCACAAAATACACACGATACTTCACAAGTATCGACTTTCAATAATACAATTATTCAATTCAAAGATTACATGCTATCTTTCGTGGATCCACAATCCACACATTCCAGTACATCAATCATGTCACAAACTGGGGATACATATCGGGGTATTGGTCCGGCGGTTTACGGCGTGCGGCGTGCAACGCGCCATCACAAGAACGTGTCGGGGAAGTCATGGACGGTTAGAGATGAACATGAGAAGTGGGCAAGACTGGTCGTGTGGCACCGACGCACAACTCCACTACTCCATCACTCCACTTCCTCCACTTCCCACGAGAGACGTGAATAAGGCTCAAAGACTTGTATAAATAGGTTCTCCGCCCTATTTCAAACAACAAGACAAGTTCAGACGAGACAGAAAACCAAGTGTTAATACAAAACGTATTCAAACACCCAGAGCTTGCTTGAATCAATCACAAGCCTGCTCACCTTTACGTACAAGTCATAAGCAAGCCAACACCTTCACAATCTCAACACCTTCTTCGCTTCCCTCCCTAAGATCAACCCCATCTCCTTCACTTTGTGACCGAAACAAGTCCTGAACGGCCATTTCTTGGTTTAGGCCGGACTTGCACATGCATTTATCTCTCGAATCTACAAGCACTCACCGCGCAGTGCATTTGTTTAAGGTTTAGATTCATTCCTCATCCACACCCCAAATTACCAAATTCTGCAGGAATAGTTTTCACCCATAAACACACGTATATAATAGGTGGTTACCTGCAGGATCATTATTAGTTAATGCCACATGGGATAAGAACCAACCAAAAACTGACCGGGTTCATCGATAGCAGAACGGCACCGGAAGTTCGCCCCTAGCACGGACAGTTTCAGCCTGAAGAGGATGAACCGACGATACATGAAGGCGCGGAGATACCCAACCAATTCCCCTGGGAAGGTTGATCCCTAAATCCCTAAACTGGTCTACAGATGAAGGAGTTGGACTGCTACTCGCACCCCTTGGAGGCTGTGAAGCGCTTCTCCGATGACCCTGCTGAAGTTGTGAGGACGAGATGTTAGCAGAAGAACAGGGGCACGGGGCAGACAACTTGGCTTCCTCTCGTTTAGCCTTCTTTGCAAGACTTTTCTCAGTGCATTCACTCTCAGGCATATTCAGGTATTCTTCCATCACATAAGAGGGCGCCTTCCACCCCATGCGATCGGAATGAGGAACTTCCTGAGAAAAGTGATTCCCGCTACCCGTTTAAAAAAAAGGGGGGGGGGGGGGAGAAAGCGCGACGACAGGCAACAAACGAATGTAAAGCGAAACAATAAGTACCTGTGGTGCTAAGGGGCTAGCAGGTGGCCTCACATCTATCTGCGGAGGCTTGCGATCGGAAAAGACCCCTTCTTCGGCTTTGCAGGATCATGACCCTCAGGAGGAGCCCAAGAAGTCATTAAGGGCGCCTAGGAGCGACCTTTAGTGGCCGGAACAAGACGATGCTCAGCAGCTACGACATCATCAAGTTTAATTCGGCCAGATGCATGAAGTGCTCGAAGGTCTTGAACAGATAGATCACGGGGAGGGGATGATTCGCGCAAAAGAAAATTCAAAGCCCGACGCCGTAAGAAATCACGGTACTCGTGGGCTCCTTCAGTAATCGCTAAATGGCGCGCAGAGATAGGCTGCTTGAATGAAAAATTGATCCCTCGATCAGAAAAACGTGTCACCCCCTTAAATACAAAATGGTCAAAACTGGAGACGACATCCCCAATGTCAGAGCTTTCCATAGGAGGAAACCTACGGGGGACCCCTTGATCAAACCCAACTTGCCGATCTGCACGATCAGGGTTGTAAGACATGGCGATGAACTTTCCAGCATACAAACCAGGGAGTTAACCAGGTAACACGGCCATTGCTGAATCAAAGTCTGCCTCTGTCAAAAGCTTTGTCAAGTCTAACTCTGTGTCAAAGGGCGCAGTGAAATTATAATGCGCTGGACCTGATCGACCGTCTTGGTAAGGAAATGGTGCAAAGTCTTTAGCCACGTCCAAATGCTTGCCAACATCGCCCTTGGGTATTTTCCCCTTAAGATTCCAAAGAGCCATCCGCGGATAGCCGTAAACAACGAGAACCTTCTTGATCGAACCATCGTCTTGCCTAACGTCTTTCTCACGATGAATCGCTAGTTCATTAGGATGAGGCGCGCATGGAGGAACATGCTCCCAATACCACGCTTGCATAAAGGAAGCCGTGATATAAGTCTCAATCTTGTGAGACGAATCCACTGTCTGAAGATCCTGACAGAACAAATCAAGATGGCGATACAAACCACCTAGAAACATTGGAGCAAGCGGGAAAGAGACGTCGCGAGACAGCAATACTGCCATCGACACAAGTTCACCCTTAATGGTATCCTAGGGACTGTATTCAAACACGTCATGACAAATACATATTAAAATAATAGCGGCCAACTCCGCGCGGGAATTTTTCTCTTTTCGCTTGGGGGGAAGAACTTTTCCGTCGACTATCCACGGAGCCCAATACTTGAGCCAAAGAGGAAAGGAAGCACGGCGATGAACTTTGGTAACCCATTCAGGACCAGCCTCTGTTGGGGGAGCTGATGAGCCATGAATAACCTCATATGCGCGGATAGATCTAGACAGTAGTCGCTCGCCCGTTGGGCGCGTTGATGGAGCCTTATTCTCTTCAACCCACGCAGCCTTCCCCTTCTTGGAAGACGAGGATGCCTCTTTCTTTCCCGAGCCAGTAACCTTCTTGCCCTCGCCTTGCTTCAACAACGCCTGATCTTTCCGCAACAACTCACGGCGGGAATCATCTTTACATTTCAACAGATAAAAGCACAGTGTTTTGTCCTCGTCGGTCAACGCTTCATAGACAGTCGCCTCATTATATGAATGTCTACCATGGAGAGGAAACCATGTAAGGGCGACTACATCCTCTAGAACGATGGTTGCTTCTCCCCACACCGTAAAAAGAGTGTGAACATGAGGAGCCCATCGAAAAAAAAGTCGTGTTACGTCGCGTATACATCTATTCACTTCCCGTTTAAGAGACGAGTTTATAGCTTCGTCAATACCCGCTTTACGAAGAGCAGCCGCGTGACTGGGATTTGAACGTATGTGGGATGCCCAATGCGGCCACACTAGATGAGTCTTTGAATTGGAACGAATATCAATGAGGGGAAGATCATAGTCACCACGATAGATAGCCATCCACGGTACCGTTTTAAACGCAAAAGCATCCATAGTCTCCGACTCGGGTTGCATGAGCCATCCAAGGGCAGAAGGATAAGGCAATACAGGAGGATTTAGAGGGCGAGGAACTATGATATCGTCAAGAGGAAAAACGCGCTTACCATCACGGAGCTCCCTCACCCTCAGCGCGCGTTTCAGATTGGGCCCGCTTGTGAACTCCGCAAGGGTATATAATTGGTCATTCGCTGGAGGAGGTAAAAGGATTTCATCCTGCTCCGAGTACTCGGTCTCCTCAGAACCTCCATTCACGGTTCCTACGGATTCATCAGATTCATCAGACGAACTACTAGTAGAACTGATAGACATGGCGAGTTTATGGATATGTTCTGGAGAATGGAAGAAAGGAAAGATAAGGGGGAAACAAACTAACAGCCCTATATATGTATATAGAAAACCTCATGAATTGAACATGGCAGTTATGCAGAGATAATGGCAACCAGCAGAAACTGAAATTCGCACGATGGGAGGTCAAGCGTCGCCCATGATCGAAGAATAAGTAAAGAGGAAAGGACCCTCATCTCAACTGCTTACATAAGGAAAAACGCTCAAGGAAAAAGAGAAAAGATTTTTTATGACTATCGGGTCATCTAACAATTGACCCAATAGTCAGTGGACTAATGTTGATACATGAAAAATAATACCCCTTAACGGGCTAGGGGTGCCCCTAAAAGGAGAGGTAAACCTAGTATGAGATATGGGTACTTGGGGACTAGGTGATACAGGTGTATCCGTACTCCTTTAGGGAACTTAGTTAACCTCAAGCTAAGTTGAGGGAAGAAACCTATTCTAGGCATGAATCCTTGTTTAGGCAGAATTCCTAGTTAGGGAAGAGTTTTGTTTTAGGCAATACTCTTAGTTTAGGAAATAGATTCCTAATATAAGTCCTTGGTCGGCTGAGTACGATGAAGGCTATAAATAGAGGGATTTGGCTAATAGCTAAGGACGGATACTAGGCACAGAAAACCTAGAGAAAGCTTACGACAATACTTGTGCAAGCTTAGAAAACAGTTTAAGGTTAATCCACTATTTAGAGAAGATTGTGAGCGTAACAAAGAGAGAATTGTAATCGTTTTCTTGTTCATAATCTAAGAGAAGATATTTTCTTCGAATTATTACTTGTGTTCCATTTTCTAAGTTTATCGTCTATTATTATTCTAAATTCCGCCTTTATAGTAATAGTTACCAAGGTACAGAGATCAACACGTATCAAGTTGGCATCACGAGCAAGGTTAGTTTTTAGGGTAAATCCTTGTGGTTTATGGTTTTCACTAGATCTCTCTACATAAAGCTTGGTGAGGTACTCGAGAAGTTGGAAGACGTTAAGAAAACAAGGGGATCAAGGATGACAAAGTCAGATGATGATCCTAAGGAAGGCGAACCACAAACTATGGAAGAAAAGGTGGCTACGTTGCAAACAGACATGAAGTCTATTCAAGTTACCCTTCAGGAATTGAATGAATGTATTCGTTCTCATACACCTAAGAAGAAGACAAAGAAAAAGGTTACACCTTCACCTGAAGCTTCGGAAGAAGAAGAAGAAGAAGAAGAAGAAGATGAGGATGAAGAAAAGAACAAAAGTGAGTTTCTTAAAAGTCCCACATCAACTAAACCTCATGGTAAGAATCTAAAAATTGATTTTCGTGTTGATATTCCACTTTACGATGGGAGTGTCGATGTAGAAAAATTGGATGATTGGATTGAACGTCTAGAGACGTATTTCTCTTTCTTTGAATATGGTTCAAAGGAAAAGATAGCTTTCGCGGCATTGAAGCTACAAAAGCATGCTCTAACTCGGTGGAAAGCTTATCAAAGACAAAACCTAGGTAAAACAAGTATTGTCGTGGAAAAGATTCAAGGCGATTGTAAGGAAACAGATTTTATCCGGTTGGCTACCTTGAGGATAGATGGTTCAAGTGGTACAACTTGAAACAGACTTACAACCAAACCGTACAAGAATATACTTCAGAATTTCAGAATCAAGCTATGATTTTGGACTTAGACTCGGGAGATTATGTTATCTACATGAAATATATTTCCGGGTTCCATGAGTATATACGGAAGGAGTTGAAGATGTTTTCGGTGGATACTATCTCCGAAGCAAGTATAAAAGCTAATGCCATTGAAGGCGGAGCTTAAGAAATCGATTCGAAGGGAAATACTAAGGTGAAATGCGGAGGTACCACTTTGTGAAAGGAGGTGAAAGGAGCAAAGAAGAAGGGAAGTCTAGTGACAAGGAAGGTTTGTCTTGCACCCATTGCAAGCAAACAGGTCACTTTGTCGACAAGTGTTGGGTTAAGAACCCTCGTCTAAAGCCTAGAGGGTTGCAGAGGAAAGAATCCAAGAAGGCAGCACTAGTCGCTCAAACTCCAAAAGAAGTCCACGGACTAAGGGAACCCAATTCAAAGCTTTCTCTTATGATACGGGAAAAAGAAAGACCTTCAAAAGATGATCTTAGGGAGCAACTCTTCACAGTGAAGATGCAAGTCAAAACTTCACTAGTTGATGCTGTTATTGACCCGGGAAGTCAAAAGAATTTGCTTTCAAATTCTTTGGTGCGAAGTTAGGTTTGAAGACTTTCAAACATCCAAAACCATACCCTTTATGATGGCTTCAAAAGGAAGGGGGCTTACAAGTTTCACAGCAGTGCACGTTCAAATTTGCTCTAGATGAGTCATATATTGATGAAGTTACATGCGACGTAGTTCCTTTGGATGTTTGTCAGGTGGTACTAGGTAGTCCTTACCTATGGGATAGAGATGCAAATCTACACAGGAGGGAACAAAAGTACACCTTTACCAAAGATGGAGAAATTTTTGTGATTCGGGATATTGATTCTCCTCTTGAGGGAGAAAGTTTGATCACAACCACTCAGGCTAAGAGGTTGGTGAATGCTAGCACAAAGTTCATTCTCCTTGTGATCCGTTCTCTTGAGGAGAAGCCGAGTAGAGTTTGTTTGGCAGCCTTGACTGCATAACAAGAAGATAACCTAGAAAGGTTGAAGTTGAAGTACAATGATTTATTTTCAGATGTCACGGGATTACCGCCAAAGAGGAGTGTGGAGCATGAGATCATGTTGACCGGGGAGAGTTCTCTTCCTAATGTAGGTCTTTATCGCACGACCGTAGAGGAATCTAATGAGATCAAGAAACAAGTCCAGGAACTTTTAGAATTAGGAATGATAGTACCAAGTGCTTCACCTTTTGGATCAGCGGTGTTGTTGGTTCCAAAGAAAGATGGAGGCTGGCACATGTGTATTGATTATAGAGCGTTGAACAAGATCACAATTAAGAATCGTTACCCTTTACCTAGGATAGACGACATGATGGATCAGTTGGAAAAAGCTCGAGTCTTTACAAAATTATATTTCAAATTCGGGTATCACCAGATGAGAGTTCGAGAAGATGATACATGGAAAACTGCTTTCAAAACCAAACAAGGCTTGTTCGAATGGTTGGTGATTCCTTTTGGTTTGTGTAATGCTCTAGCAACGTTTATGTGTTTGATGAATGATATGTTACGACCTTTTATAGAGAATTTTGTGATTGTTTACTTGGATGATATCCTAATATACAACAGAACTTGGGAAGAGCATCTCGTTCACGTTGAGAAGGTGTTTAAAGTGTTACATGAAGGCCAACTGAAGCTGAACGTAAAGAAGTGTGAGTTTGGGAAGGAGGAGTTAGTGTATCTCGGATTTATTGTTGGTGGTGGACAATGGAAGATTGATCCAAGGAAGGTTGAAGTGATCACTAAGTGGCCTAGACCTAGTACTGTAACTGAAATCAGGAGTTTCTTAGGGGCTTGCACCTACTTGCATAAGTTTATCCGACATTTTTCAAATATTGCAGGACCATTACATGGTTTGACGGGAGCTAAGGAAAAGTTTGAATGGCAGCAAACCCATGAAGACGCTTTTCAGTTACTAAAAAGAAAGATTTCAGAAGCACCAGTGTTGGCATTGCCTAACCTACATCGTACTTTTGAAGTTGAGACCGACGCTTCTAACTATGCATTGGGAGGAGTGTTGTTACGGGATGGTAAACCAAGTGGAGTACCATTCGTAATTGTTCTCAGTGCTATTAAGAACTACGCACCTTATGACAAAGAATTTTATGCTTTATATCAATGTATCAAACATTGGCGAGTGTATCCCTTAGGTAAAGAAGTAGTGGTACATTCAGATCACAAACCGTTGGAGTATCTACATGCACAGACGAAACTATAACAAGCCCGGCACATGAAGTGGATGTCTTACTTGATGACTTTCAATATTCTCATTAGGTACAAGAAGGGAGTAACAAACAAGTTGGCAGATATGTTATCTCGACCTCCAGTTCGATCACTAATGGTGGCCATGAGAATTCAGCCAATTGTTCCTCAAGAGTATGCAGAGTCATACGCATCCAGCAAAGACTCCAAGAAGGTGTAAAGATTGGTTTGAAAATTGAGTATAAACTCCGAGATGGATTGTTATACAAAGGTCAGTTACTTTGCATACCAGAAGATGGAGATCGTTTACAGTGGTTGAGAGAGGCACACACTTCCCGGGTTGCTGGACACTTTGGGATGAATAAATCTCTACTTAACCTCCGGCGTTATGTCTTTTGGCCGAAGATGCAAGATGATGTGGCTAAGTTAGTTAGAGGGTGTAAGTTGTGCAGCACATCTAAACCTTCCAACAGAAAATGTGGGTTATATCTACCATTAACAGTACCATCCAGGCCTTGGGAGAGTATTTCTATGGATTTTCTTGGTGGGTTACCGAAGACCAAGTCTGGTCATGATTACTTGTTCGTTGTGGTCGACCGATTCAGCAAAATGATTGCATTAATTCCATGTACAAAGACAGTAACGGGAGCCGGTACAGCAAAACTCTTCTTTGAGCACGTGTGGAAGCATTTTGGTTTACCTACTTCGATTATTTCTAATAAGGATAGTCGATTCCTTAGTCACTTTTGGGATTCTTTTTGGAAGATGATGGACACTAGGTTGAAAAAGAGTACAGCTTTTCATCCACAAACAGACGGACAAACAGAAGTGGTCAATAGGACTATGGTTCACATGTTAAGGGGATATAATTATAAGCATCCTAAAACTTGGGATGAGAGTTTACCATATCTACAGTTTGCTTTCAATAGAGCAGTTCACAGTTCTTCGGGAAAATCTCCTTTCGAGACGTGCTATGGTTACTTACCACCTAGTCCTTTAGATCTAGTATTTTCTAGTGACACCTCAATGGGGGGGGAAGGAAGGAAGTGAACGGCAAAAGGCACAAATGTTCTTGGAGAAGATATCTCAGATTCATGCGATTTGTTGAAGCACAACTAAAGAAGTCACAAGCCAAATACAAAGCAAAGCATGACAAGCATCTTGTACCTTGTAATTTCAGTGTTGGTGACTTGGTATGGTTAAAATTAGGTAAGGAACGACTGAAGGGGGAAGGTAAGAAGTTGAAACCATTGAGGTATGGACCATTTCGTATTCTCGATCGAGATTGGTGACAATGCCTTTAAAATCCGGATCTGCCACCTTATCTAGGAATGTACTCGGTAATAAATGTCGAATACTTGAAGTTGTTTGAACCACCATTACTTGATGATGACGGCGACGACACTATGATCCTACCACGAGTAGAAGACTTATGGTTTGATAGAGAGGAACCACTAAAGGAAGACTGCATATTGGAGCGAAGAATGACTAAAACACGACAAGGAGAGAAAGAAGCTTTTCTAATTGGATGTAAAGGTCAAGTTCCTAGCAAGGCTAAGTGGTTTAACAAGGAAAAAGGGTTGTTCGAGTTCCCTAACCTTCATTTTTAACTCTCACATGAGTTCAAGTTCTTAAAAGCGGGACCCATGATACAGGTGTATCCGTACTCCTTTAGGGAACTTAGTTAACCTCAAGCTAAGTTGAGGGAAGAAACCTATTCTAGGCATGAATCCTTGTTTAGGCGAGAATTCCTAGTTAGGGAAGAGTTTTGTTTTAGGCAATACATTTAGTTTAGGAAATAGATTCCTAATAGAAGTCCTTGGTCGACTGAGTACGATGAAGGCTATAAATAGAGGGCTTTGGCTAATAGCTAAGGACGGATACTAGGCACAGAAAACCTAGAGAAAGCTTACGACATAACTTGTGCAAGCTTAGAAAACAATTTAAGGTTAATCCACTATTTAGAGAAGATTGTGAGCGTAACAAAGAGAGAATTTTAATCGTTTTCTTGTTCATAATCTAAGAGAAGATATTTTCTTCGAATTATTACTTGTATTCTGTTTTCTAAGTTTCTCGTCTATTATTATTCTGAATTCCGCCTTTATAGTAATAGTTACCAAGGTACAGAGATCAACACGTATCACTAGGCCCAAGTCCAATGGGGAAATACCCATGAAGTAAAAAGGACAAATGAGGGATTAACAAATAAGGAAGAGGTTAATTAAGGAATGGTATTAGGAGTAATTAAGAAAGGTTAGGACATGTATCATGATGTAATAAAAAAAAATGGGCTTTTGGGAAAGCCTATATAAGAAAGAACAAGGTACAATAGAAATACAACTCTCTCTCTTCTTATTCTTGGTATAGTGAGGTCATTTGGTGTAGCTAGGACGGGTAGAACCTAAATATGAAATCACCCCTCAACATGTACCGTTGAAGAACCAACTAAACAACCGCTAATGGGTAGACCACCTATCTAAATGGATATGCCGTAAGAAAGGAAATAACTTAAGGTGACAATGAGCACCAAAAGAAATATTTCACAACATGAGTATTCTGATGAAAAGTATGAAGATTAACAAGAAAATGGTTCGAAGAAGGAAGAAAGTGGACCAAGTAGCAAAAAAATCAAGTCAAAGGATCCATTGGATTTGACGTTGTTGGAGGATGTTTTTTCAATAAATAGTGAATAGCGGAGAATGATTTCTTTGAATGAAATAGCATTTCATGATTTATAAAGGCTGATACCAGTATTACTGGAGGCTGATATCATTTAGCCGATCCAACGGCCAGGATCATTTAAGATCTTGAGATGATATCATCCCTTAGTAATGTTGGTATCAGCCTTTATAAATCATGAAATAAGGAGGAATGGGTTACCCTATATATACATAAAGGACCAACAAATATATTTAAAAAAAAAAACCGTTTGAAACAAAAATAGTGCAAAGGCCTGATGGAATAGACGTATACATGCACTTGTAATCCAATCCTAACGTAAAAAAACATCCAGAAAAGTGGTCATTTTAAATGGTAAGAATCGGTGTATAGGATACACATACAACTATCGATTCTTTCTTTCTCAAAAAGTTCAAAACGATTTTTTAACGGTCGGGAGACTACACATCATATAAATACCGATTTTTAATCTGCATAAAAAATCAATCAAGGTTCTACAATCGGCTGATAAATATGTATAGATAAACCAATTCTGGTTGACGTTCATCAAGCACGAAGAACATAAACTCAAAATCGGTATATGTGTACTTACGGTATCCACCGATTCTTGTCGAAGTTCTTCAAGCATGAAGAATATCCATCATAATCGGTAGATGTGGTAGATGCACATCAACTGATTGATTTTCGAAAAGAATTGATGTAGAAATTTCAAAGTTTCATATTTAAATCATTGATCAAATGTTATTCAATGTTACGAAGAGATTTTGCTCAATTACTCGAATTGTTAGTCGGACAAATCATTTTGCGAAAGGAAAAAATAAAAAGAAATTGAGTTGTTTTTTGGATAGGGTTATAGGTTTGATTATCACGGAAATTGGATGTTTTTTTTATTAGGTTTTAGTTTTTTTATTAAAGTTTGTTAATAGTATTTAAGTTTTTATATTTGTTTAGATTAGTAGAATTATTAATTTTAGTGTAGAGGGTAATTATGTATTATTATACACTTTTCACACCCCATATCCCATTTTCTAGGGTAATGGTAGTTACTAATTCTCGGTGCATGAATCTGCTACATTTCTTGACTGAATTTTACAACAAGCTTGGTAAAGGGGCGGCAAGTGTGATAGCAATGTCCCTCTTATTGGTTAGGGGGTGTCCTATAGGGGGTGTAGATTGACTAGATTACCCTTTTCATCTTAAATTAACCAAAATCAAATCATTTTTTTTTTAAACCTAATGAATCAGAAAAAATCAAATCAGTCTTTTTTTCATCTTCTTCTTCATCTTCTCTTCTCCTACATCAACCCTAACCTCCATTAAAACCGAAAATTTCATCGTCTTCGATTAATCGGCGATTTGAAAAATGTTTGGAAAAACCTATTTAGGGTTTAGTTTATCGTGTTGGATTTAAGTTAATTTTGTATCAAAAATTAGGGTTTTGTATGAAAATTGAAATTGAAATTTATGGTTTATGCTAGTTACGGTTGGTAATAACTCAAATACAAACCGTAACTGTAGATTGGGTTGATGTTGCGATTGGTTTAAACTCAAATACCAACCGTAAGTTCTTAGTTTTGAGAATATGTTCAGTTACGGTTTTTATTTGCATCATATTTATCAACCGTAATTGAGTTACGGTTTGTTACTCAAACAACCATACCAACCGTAAATAATCCTGTGTCTTAAGAATTTATCAAATAATGATTTACGGTTCAAAAGTTAAGTTGACACACCAACCGTAGGGTAGTTACGGTTGGTCTCGATTCATTAGTTACCAACCGTAATTTAGTTACGGTTGTTGTCCAAATTAATTACCAACAATAATGGTTTTACGATTGGATCTTCCCCAAATTTAACGATTCTGGTTGGTGATTCGATAACTTACGAACCGTAACTAAGAGTTACGGTTGGTCACGAGCAAAATTGCAACCGTAAGTTCTTCTAAAAATTCAAAAGTTTTGATTTTCTTGTGTAATTTAGATAATTTTGAGCGAGAAAAAGCTAATTGGAACTAATTTAGAAGTATATCGGGTCACTGAAATCACTCATTTTGGTTGAGTGAATCAAAATCTAGGGTTTCACAAATATCACATAAGTTTTCTTTTTTTTTCTCCTCTAATTTTTTTAATTTTTATAACTCTAAAAATCTGATTTTAGAGTTATAATAAGTGAAAATTAATTATCTACACTAATCTAGATTATCAACACTAATCTTGATTATCATTACTAATCTTGATTATTAACAACAAGGGCTAATTAGTCATTTCCAGATTTTCATTGATAAGGGGCACTTGAATTTCCTTGTAATGACCTTTTTTGTCTTTACCAAGACTCTTTTACAAGTCATCGAGAGCCTAGTTTTTTGTTGGTGGGTCGGTGCTAAATTAGGACTTTATATCAGGATGGCACTAGTATTTGTTTCCTCCTTTAGCCAACCACTAGTTTCAGAAATTAGGATCTGGGACCTTCTATGCCTCCAGTCCCGAAGAGGCAGAAACTCTGACTCTTCTTGAAGCAGCAAGGTGGGCGACTAGCATGAACTGTCGGAACTTTTGGATCGAAGGAGATTGCAAGGGAGTAATTGATTTCGCGCTAGGCAAGGCAAACACAATACATTGGAGAAACCAGGCAATAATTTAGAAGCTAAAAGGGTTTTAATGTCATGTGAGTCTTTTTTGGGTTTTTCTTTCAACCATAGAAGTAGCAACAAGGTAGCAGATGCTTTGGCAAAACAGGCAAGAGATCAAGGGTACCATAGACAACAATGGAGACAAATGCCATCGTTTATTCAACATGATTTAGATTTCGATTCCAGCTTTTTAAATTCAAATGCTTTGTACTTACATTACGAGGACAACAAAGTTTTGGAAGTTTCTCATATCATAGTTTCTACAACTCGAGATAAGGGCGTAATGACCTAAATAACCTCCTGTAACTTTTGGGTTGCATCAATATATTAACTTTCAAAAAAAAATAGTTTCAGAAATTAGAAATAATCGTCCACATTTTTGAATTTAGGGGCTTTTACAACATACGTGTCAAACTGGCATACCGAAATAGTGAACCTGGGCTTCGATCTTAAGCCAGGTTGACGTTGCCCCTTGTGGCCTAGTTAGGGGTGTGCAACGAACGGACGGATGCGGATTAGGGGTCATCCGTGTACAATCCATCAAAGTTGCGGATTTGGAAAATCCAACTGTGTCCGGCCCATCACCCGTGAATTTGGCATCCGCGGATGATACGGGCCGGATGCGGATTAACCGCGGATTTAAGCCATCAAAAATATGCTTTTCGATCTTCTTAGATGCTATACAGTGACTACCAAGGAGAATAATAGTGACAGTGAGTAAAAGAAGCCAGTGTGGAGTAGGCAAGGTTGGATTAGCCATTGCCGCCAGTGGAAGTTAGTATTGATTACAGTATGTATCCATGCATGCATTTAGCTATATATAAGTAGAAGAGAAGTTCATTTTAGATAAGAATAGAAATGATAACTAGCATGGGTTTCTCAGATCCTTGTAAGAATCCAATTAAATTATAGTAGTCCAAATATCCAAGGATTACCCTATGTTGAGACCTACACACAATACAACACTGTAACCAGCGATTTGTTTTCTTCTCTCTACTGCATTTACAATACCATTTTCATTAGTTTGGTGCGGCAAAAGTTTTTTTTTTTTTCATGAGCTAAAGTTTCTGTAACGAGAGGAGCATCAACTGTAGCTCCAGTTCAGTACTCGCAAGAAGAGAGCGGATTACGCTAGATCCGATAAGGATGGATTCCTAAAGCATAAGAGTTAAATATAGTACTACGTTGCGGGTGAATTTGCGGATTTCAAAGTCCAACCGCAACCAAACCGCTAAAAAGTGCGGATTTTAGAATCCCACCCATGTTCGCCCATAAATCTTGCGGATTGGGTTTCAACCGCAACTTTGCGGACGGATACGGGTGAAATCCGCGGTTCCGTACTTTTGCTCACCCCTACCTAGCTGGAAACGAAATGAGTATCCTCGAGTCAGATCTGATTACAATTTTACGTCTGTATGCATGCGGCTCAATATTAGCTCGAGTACGCCTAGTAGGTAGTAGCAAAAAAAAAAAAAAAATATCAATGATTCTTTGCTGGCGACTTGCTGCAAGAATCTGATAGAGTGGAGATCCTGAGAGGGCCTCTAGTAGAAGGCGTAGCCACAGAGTGAGGATTTCAGTAGGGAGGACTCAAAAGAACACACTGAAACACTGCAACAACAACAAAAAAAGAACCTTGTCTTAGGGCATACGTAAAACTCCCGGGGCATACAAAACAATAATCCCATCTTGGGTGACCTTATAAGGGGTACCCTATGGGTAGTTCAATTACTAATCTACCCTTACCCTTAATACAAAAACCTAAAATCAGTTTTCTAAAAAATCAAAATCAGTTTCCTAACATCTCTTCTTCCTCCTCTAGCTGAACTCTTCCCCTCTCGCGAAAATAAAAATTCATCACCGTGATTAATCATCGATTCGTAAAAATTTGATCGTCGATTAAACTAAACTACATAATGACTCGTACAAAGAAAAAAGCAGGGACTAGGCAAACCAAATCGTCTTCTAATCCATCAATTGAAGAAGAAGAACCAATTGAAGATGAAGGTGTAGAAACTCAAAAACAACCACCAATCGAACCAGAAATTGAACCAACTGCATCTCCAACTCCGGTAATGAGGATAAGAAAATAAGTTTTACAAACCCAATCTCTTATTTGTTGTTTTTCATCGATTAAATAGGTTTAATCCAAAAAAAAAATTAGAGTTTTTGACGGTTACAGTGCTGGGTTTGGCTCGAAATTGAGTTGCGTTTTGAGTCAAACTGTTCTTCACAAAAGCTTCTTGTACGTGTATATGAACAGTTCGGCATGAAATTTCAAGAAATTTTAAGCCGAACCTAGTCACAATTAGAGATGCATAGGGGGTTCGGCGTATTCGATAAAACTATTTTACGCCGAACATTCGTTGTTTCATTTTAATAAATCGTATAAGAGTTCGGCTTGAAAGTATTTTTGTAATATAAGCCGAACATGTGATTGTGTTTAAGAATCAACTGATTAAAGAGGTATTTCAAAGAGTTCGGCTTGAGTTCAAAGAGATTTTCTTTTTAGGGCTAGCCGAACCTATTGATTTGTTTTTTATCCAGATATTTCAAAGAGGTTCGGCATGTACAATATTCACTAAATAAGCCGAGCCATTAACATGTTTTCTTCCAAAACTCTCAGGAATATGTTCGGCTTGTTATGAAACTTCCAAATAAGCCGAACCATGAACTAGCAAATATGCGCGAAGTTACAAAATAGAGGTTCGGCGACTAAATTAAAAAATTACAGCTAGCCGAACTGTTCTTCATTTGTATAGAAACAGGTGGGTTCGGCGGATAAATATAAGCCGAACATATTCCTGGTTGGCCGAACCATGGTGTAAAAATTTAAACTTTTGATGATTTCAAGCTACAAAAGTGAGATTAAACATAAAATAGAAGTGTAATTGTGTATTAAAAGCATTGGGTTCCTCATCTATATATTTTTTCAAACTCACCCTCTCCTTCTAAAAAAAAACCCGAACTTTTTTTTTCTTCCTCAAAATTTTACATCTACACAAACTTTTATAACTAAATTATCTAAATCACTAATCAAGATTATTAATCACTAATCAAGATTATTAATCACTAATCAAGATTATTAATCACTAATCAAAATTATTAACACTAATACTGAAAGGGCAGATTTGTCATTACTAAAAATATTTGGTTAAGGGGCTTTTGATTTTACTATTTCCAACCCGTTTTTGTCTTTATTCAGGATGCCCTGAAAGTTTTACGTATGCCCTAAAACGGGGTTCCAAAAAAATGTCAGAATGTATGTTTTCCCGGAAACACTGCAGCTCGCATTCAAAATCTCATATGTATTGGATATCTGCTTGGATGTATTGTGGGCTGTATACTGTACCTGGGCTTATTAGAGGGCAAGTTGCCATATTATTTCTGAATTAGGCTTAGAAAACAAGTTTAAGATGGTAAAGTTTAGAAAGAACCATTTTTTAGGGACCATGGTTTTTTTTGGGGACCATGGTCTTATTAGGCCAACCTCCCTATACTTATAAGGGGTGCCCTAAAGTTAGGTAAATACACATTTACCCTTTATTTTAATTTAAATTAAAACTAACCTAATAACTATATAAATCTAATCATATATATATCTAATCTAAATGAATCTATTAACCAAAATCAAAATCAATATCAAAATAAAAAACAAAAACAGGGGGAATCGAACTCAAAATCATAACCAAAATCAAAATCAAAATCAAAAAAAGAAAAAAAGTTATTCTCTTCTTCTTCTCTCTTTCCTTGACGTTCCTCGTTCGATTGAAAATGAGTATTAACAATCAAAATGAGTTGAAAATGGAAGTTGCAGAGAGAAGTTCGGCTAGGAATTATGTGAAAAACTTTGTCGAACTAACCGAACCTAATAGAAATGATGAACATGAAGAACAGTTCGGCTATTTCGAAAAAAAAAAATTCCAACCGAACCTTAGTTCGGTTATGTCGCAAAAACCTTTTCCCAACCGACCCTAATAGTTCGGTTAGTTGCAAAAAAATTTCCCAACCGAACCTTAGTTCGGTTATTTCGCAAAAATATTTCCCAACATAATAACAGTCCGGTTACGTTGCAAAAAATATTTCCTAACCGAACTAAGGTTCGGTAACGTCGCAAAAAATATTTCCCAACCGAACCCTAATAGTTGGGTCACGTAGCAAAAAACATTTCCCAACCAAACCTAATAGTTCGGTTAGTTGCAAAAAACATTTCCCAATCGAACCGTAGTTCGGTTGTTACGCAAAATATTTCCCAACCGAACCATAGTTCGGTTACGTCGTTGTTGGAGGGTGAAAACAGTTTCTGCTGATTTCGGTAATTTCGCGTGAGTGGGTGAGAAACTGAGTCTAAACCCTAAACAATGTACTGCAAGGGAGTACTTTAGATTCGAGAGATCAATCTGTACAAATACGGCCTAAACGAAGAAATTGCCGTTCCAGACTTGCTTCGGTCACAAAGTGAAGGAGAAGGGTTGGTTTTAGGGAGGGAAGCGAAGAAAGTGTTGAGACCAGAATAGTTGATTCTGGGAGAGTAGTTGTTTGACTTGTATCAGAAAGTGAAAGCTAACATATGGGAAAGATAGCAAGTGATTTCTGAGTGTTGTATGCTCCTCCCCCAAAACTTGTTGTTCAGTGGAAATAGGTAAGACCTATTTATACAAATCAAAGTGAAACGTACTCTGGTCTTGTAAGAAATAGAAATGGATGAGTAAATGGGAGGAGGTGGTAACCGGTAACGCCTGGAATTGATGTTCTTTAATGAAGGAAAGCGTTTCACCATTACTCCCTGTATTTACTAACCGCCTTATTCTTATGACACTTTCATGTAATGGGCTTAGTGTACGCCGCACGCTGTAAACCGCCAAACCAATACCCTCTATGAGCATCCCCCAGTTTGTGACATGTTTTAGATGTCTCGAGTGTTTTCATGAGAAAACGTGTAGTAAGGTGTTACGTGTGGCATGGTGGCATGCCAGTGGCCATGGTAGAGTCGACAGGGCTTTTCCAAATAATAGGCGCGGCCAAATTTGGGGTTTAGATGCAAACCGTGATGTTTTGACTTTGGTCCGTAAGTTAGGTGGCGAACTTGAACGGTCGAGATACGCATCTCATAGGGAAGGATGGTCGTTGATTATTGCAACCTTCCTTTTTAGCAGCCAGCGTTGAGCATGGCTTTGCCATAGAGTAGGCGCGGCCAAATTAGGGTTTAGGTGCAAACCGTGTGTTTTGGATTTGGGCCGCAAGTTGCCATGCGTCAGGTGGCGAACTTTTGTGGTCGAGATCCTCATCTCAAATAGAATGGTAGTCGTTGATTATTGCAACCTTTCGTTTGTAGCAGCCAGCGTTGAGCATGGCTTTTCCATAGAGTAGGCGCGGCCAAATTAGGGTTTAGGTGCAAACCGTGTGTTTTGGCTTTGGGCCGCAAGTTGCCATGCGTCAGGTGGAAAACTTGTGTGGTCGAGATCTGCATCTCAAAGAGAAGGGTAGCCATTGATTATTGCAACCCTTCGTTTGTAGTATCCAGTGTTGAGCATGGCTTTTCCATAGAGTAGGCGCGGCCAAATTAGGGTGCAAACCGTGTGTTTTGGCTTTGGGCCGCAAGTTGCCATGCGTCAGGTGGAGAACTTGTGTGGTCGAGATCTGCATCTCCAATAGAAGGGTAGCCGTTGATTATTGCAACCCTTCGTTTGCAGCGGCCAGCGTTGAGCATGGCTTTTCCATAGAGTAGGCGCGGCCAAATTAGGGTTTAGGTGCAAACCGTGTGTTTTGGCTTTGGGCCGCAAGTTGCCATGCGTCAGCTGGTGACTTTGGACCGCTAAGATCTGCATTTTAGATAGAATGGTGGCCGTTGATCATTGCAACCCTTCGTTTTGGCGGCCAATGATGTGAAGGAGAGGCTAGCATGGTATAGGCGCGGCCAAAACTAGGGTTTGGTGCAAACCGTGGTGTTTGGCCTTGGGCCGCAAGTTGTCGTGCGTTAGGTGGCGAACTTGGATGGTCGAGATCTGTATCTCGAAGAGAAGGGTAGCCGTTGATTATTGCAGCCTTTCGTTTTGGCGTGGAGAAGTGACTGGCATGGTTTGACATTGGCACGGTGGAGCGGCGGGTATGGTTGGCATGCCTTGGCGTAGAGACGTGACTGGCATGGTTTGCCATTGGCACGGTGGTGCGGCTGGCATGGTTGGCATGCCTTGGTGCAGAGACGTGGCTGGCATGGTTTGCCATTGGCACGGTGGTGCGTGATGCGTGTCGTAGGTGCAATCAAATTAATCAATATTTCCACTCAATTAAAAATAATATAATGGAAGTCAAGTTCGTTCCCACGAGGAGCAAGAGATTCTAGTTGTAAAAATTGTCACGAAAGGGGGGTGTGAAAAACAAAAGAAAATAAGCAAAGCAATTAAAAGATAAAGTTGAAAGCAATAAGAGAGACAAGACCAAGGAATCCTTCTTCGTTACGAAACAATGAATCAAGTTATGTTCTTTTCTACTTGTTATTAGTCACAAATTATCACCAACCGTAGGTAAAGCGAGCTAGATCGGTGCTAAACCCCTAAATCCCTTGTATCACCGGATACGGAAGTTCTCGACTACCGGATTCTATTTACCAAACCACCTAGTAGTAGATCACTCTAGATGTAATTTAAATCAACGCATTAAGATTTATGAACTTATTAGGTCAATATTAGTAGTTGGACTCTTAGATCAAGGTCTACTTGCTAACGTTGTTTTCACGCACAATTGCTCCACGGAATCCCTCCGCAAGGTCTCGTGTTTTGCTACTTATGTAAATAGTCAAGAAACGATTACTTATCTCCTAACTTTCACTAGCTTTAGATTAAATCGACAAATCAATTTAGTTGGCCACCCAAACAATCTATCAATCAATCATGAATGTCATTAAGATCATTCCTATTAGTAAAAACAATCGATAATCATGTGAAAAACCTCAAGATAGAATTGAAACAATACTCAAAACATATATTAAGAACTAGGAATTCATCCTCAATCAATAATAAAATTAGCTACTCATGTTAAGGAGTTCACACAAAGAATAAAGAAAAGAAAAGTGTTGTGTGTGTAGAGAGGTGTCAAAAGATGTAGAAAACTTCTCTATTTATAGGCTTCAATATTCTCCAAATCTTCCAAGGAATAGAATCCTTTTCCTTTAGCAATTCAATTTCCAAATTCAAGTCTTTCTCTTCTTCCATCTTCTCTTTCCAAATTTGATTCCAATTCTCCATCCAATTCCTAGTCCAAGTCTTCACACCCATGAGAGAAGTCCATAGAAAATTCTGGAATTTTTGCTCGCCGGAAAACTGGTATTATGGCCGGAATCCGACCGAAATAGTCACCGCCGGCCACCTGAGATTCTCTTCTGGTTAAGGTATATTCCGTTAAGATTCCGTTAAAGATAATGGTCAAGACCAACGGTCTCTAACAGTCGACTGGGTCAAGGAAGAAGGATTCGGTACCAGTCGGGTTTCGTCCTAAGTCGTCTTCTTTGGGTCTTACTCGGATGAGTCAAATCTTGGATCGGTCGGGCTCGTACTCAACACACCTAATCGTGTCATCGTCGGCTCACCAGTCAACTCGCCCGGAGTGATAAACCGTCCGAGTTCCATTTAATTACAGGACTTTCCCAGGCCAAATTCCGGCCGTTCTTAGCTCCATTTCCTGCACAATCCTATCATACATCTATACAAGCCATTCATCTGCTACTTCAACAGTTACAGGACTTTGATCTTACTACATATACCCATCTCATAATCCAACTCTATTTCATTCATTCTCCTCCAAACCCTTGTTCTCATACAACGAATGTTGTTAGAGGTCTTCTCATTCCATTAGTCTTTCACCGAAATTCACAACAAAACCCAACCATCACAGATCCTCCTTCCAATCGATACCAGTAAACCATCACCGTATTCTGATCCAATCCACCTATTTCCACCTTCTCGACATCATAGCATCACCGATTCTTCAAACCACGATAATTCATCTTCCATGGTTCAATTCACTCACGAGACCATCATCGACCTTCTGTCCATTCTTATTGCAATCATTCTTCCAATTTCTCCTCAAATGACAATGCTGACAAGTGTATCATCTTCAATCACTCAAATCCCAAATCGAGTTCAACCCAACTTCAGTTAACCCATTCAATCACTCACATATTCAAACCAAAATTCATCATTCATTTTAAGAACCCGCAACTACTCATATCCCATGATAATCTTCAATCTTCTTCTCGATTCACTGAGGTTGACGTCAACAGCTCCACATCTCGATTCTCAACACCAACAAAACTTAATTTCTTCTCGATTTCAATTCAAGAAGAATATCACATATTCGAACCCTAATCAATCCACCAAACTCAAACCCCAATTTTGTCTTCTCGTTCTAAGAATCGATCTCGATTTAATTCTCTTCTCGGTTTACGGTTACGAGCGAGCAACCACGTTCCCATTTCGGGTGAAGTACCGTGAATGAATGAGAAACACTTCTCAAGTTTTTAGGGTTATAAACCCGGTCCGGACTTGGGCACTAATATGGGCCACCCAATGATCCCAGGTTTCTTAATACAAAGGTGCCATAAGTATGTAACTTGGTGCTTTTAGCAAACACAACACAAGCTATCCCTTAACCGTGAGTTTATTATTTAATACTTATCCAAAACAGAGGTTCCCCTTAACCGTGGGTCGTCTCCCGATAGTATTTGCCTAGGAATTGACAAGTTTGCCCTTTACTCAAATTGGGTAATTTCTTCTTCTTTCCTCCGTGCGACTCCAAAGTAGCTATAAAACTCAAAACAAACGTAAAATACATAATTTACAAGAAAAATAACAAAGAAAGCATAAACAATAGATAGTAAATAGGATGTATTCTACACCCTATCAAATTCCCCCACACTTAGACTTTGCTAGTCCTCGAGCAAATCAAACTAAAAACTCACAACTTCAAAGCGTTCAAGCGTCCCAAGCATCCAAAAAGTTATGAGGACATAGAGTTTCTGCATGCTAGTAATAAGAAGTTAGAAATACTAAAGAACATATTCTCATTCTTAAATGTTGAGTGAGAAATAACCACACCATAATGAGAGAACACGTGTTTGAGAAACGATCAATAAGCATTTCGCCTCGACTTCTGCCTCACCAAATAGGATTTTATGATAATTGCACTCAAAAAGACGGCTTTTTTTATGGGTCTCACATGTGTGCGAGTAGGAATGAAGAGAGAATTCACGCAACACGTTGAATGGTGGGAAGGACAACTTCCGAAATATTTTTAAAAACCCACATCTTTTAATATTTTGAAAAACCATTTTTCTGACGATCTCTAAGAAAGGAAATCAACCATTTTTATCGAGGATGAGATTACTTACTCACCTTCACATCCGATCGCCAATTATGATAACACCACTCTCATGGCATCCAATAGAAACGTCTTCCGCTCCTCGTCTTTATCTTCTCGGTCTTCGTCTTCGTTTTCAACTATTGATGATAAACTCTCGAATTTCGTAAATCCTTAACAATTTGTAACTCTTTTTCCTTAAATCCTTGTCGCTTGAAACTTCCTTATATATTTTCCTTCCTCACGGCTTATTAACAAAACAAATATTTTCTCTTGTTTTTTTTTTTTTTTTTTTTTGAATGAAAAAAAACAAGAGAAATTAAATACAAAATAAACCATGGCCGTGGAAGAAGTATTTTACCGCTTGATTCTTCACAACTTGTATCGCCTCAAAATCATAAACTTCAATAATTCTCACCTTTTACTTTTCTTTGCTCTTATAAATAAGTCTTCATACTTGAATATAAAATTACCTCATTGTATTGTAAGTCCTCAACATATATGTGAAACCCGCTCTTTGTATGTTGCTTTACTTGTATTTGAAATTTGCTCTTTTTCTCGTTCCGTTGCTTGTAAACCGTGAACTTTTCCAACTTTCCTTGTAGATTTTTGATGTCGCTCCTTGTTGATGATGATGGTGTTTCTATGGACCCGTTGTTGTCGAGAGAGAGAATGGTGCTAACTGCAAATCGAACTACAAGAAGGAGGCTTTCATCTATAGACGTCACCCTTATGATTGACAAAATTAGCACTCAAGAGATCAAAGAGTAGTGCTTCTATTGGTGGGAGGTTGGGTAGCTCACCATTCTACCCGGAATTAACGTACGGTGACACACACTCAAAAGAAGCTCTTTAGTAGATGGAAAAATTTCTGGTCGGTGCCTCACAAGATATGAATACGGGCAGTCTCCACTAATGATTGATCAGCAACTCTAATAACGCATTTCTCCCTGCACCAAATTCGCATCACCGGCATGATTAAATCCATTATTTAACACTCAAACAAGCAAGAAATCCGAATGTAATTCTCTAACATTTCCAAGTTCAATTATGTCGGTCAAAATCTCTATGTAAACATACCTAGAAGTATGCTAGTGACTCTAAAATCTTTAAAAGTTGGAGTTTTTATGTAAAACTTTTTTTTTTTTTTTTTTTTTTTTTTTTTTCAAAATTTTTAATTTTTTTGTAATTTTTTGTTTAAATACATGCTTAACCACTCCCCCACACTTAAATTTTACATTGTCCTCAATGTAATTGAATCCTCCTAGTAAAGTCAAGGTGGGAAATTTTAACATGATATGAAATAAGAAAAAGAAATAACAAAAAGCAAAAGGATAAGAAATACAAAACCTATGGGTTGCCTCCCATTAAGCGCTTGTTTTAAAGTCGACGGCCCGACTTAGCTCTTGCAAGATTCATTCCCCATATACTAACAATCTGAAAATTTGAGGATCCACCCATAATACCTGTTTTGAAAACAATAACTCCATACAAATATTAGCACAAGAAAACAATAGTGAAATTATCGCTCGATAGAAATGTCCCCCACACTTATTCTCGTCCACACTCGGAAGTGTATAAAGAACATAGAATTTTGGAACTTCCATGTATTCCTCTTGGCAAACCTGCATAGTGTTAGCATCAAGTGTTTCCAATGGTGGATATTTAGAAACAAAATCATCCAAAAATACTTTTGAAGCACATACATTCAAACCAATAAGAGGTAAAGGAGAAGAATCAATATGCAAAGGGTTAGACAAACCTTGCACAATCTCTTGTATTATAGAATCCTCTTCATTCTTAAAAAATTCAAGTGAATTACTTACCTCTTGTATATCGTGGTCCTCTATTAAACCTTGCAACCATTCTTCATCGTTTTCTACCTTAACCAAAGTCTTGGCATCATTATAATCATTGGCAAGTTCAATTGGGTCTTCCACAAAATCAATGAATGTGGTTTCATCCTCTAGCATCATCTCTTCAACATTCTCATCATCGGAATCGGGCCATTCTTCTCTCATATAATCTTCCTCGGTATAAATTGTAAGATCTTCTTGTGAGGGTGTTACTTCGTTTACAACAATAGGCAAGGGATATCCAAACTCCTCCTTTTGAATAGGTGAAGGATCTTTATTATGATCCGGAGTTGGAATAACTTCCTCATTGTTGCAACGTTCATACACTTCCGGACTCATATCTTTCCCTAAGAAATTTTTTCCAAGCAATAAATGCATCTTCCTCAAGCTCTTCCTTTTGAATAGGTGATTGATCATTATTAAGATCAAGGCTCGAGTAAGCTACACTAGCGTCTTCAAAAGTCTCCAAAGGTTGATTAATTTGTTCGTATAATTTCTCCGAATTCCTTTGAATTTCTCGATGTGATTCTTGCAACTTTTGTTGAAGATCCCCAATCATGGCAGACATCTTATCTGCAAAACTAGAGAATTTCTGATCATAAACAAAACTATCCTCCCATCCTTGTGATTGTCCACTTACATACCCGTCATAAGGTTGTTGATATGTATGAGAATATCCATAAGGTTCTCAGGAATTTGATCATAGCCAAAAGATTGGTTTTGATTGTATCCTAAGGATGGTTGGAAGTTGCCATAATGTTGAGGTTGAAAACCGTATTGATTGTTGTAATATGCTTGCTCTTGTCCACCATACATGGAAAACCGATACCTGAAATAAGATTTTCAGAAACCAAGTTAGATACGATATAGAATCCAACAAAGCAAGAATAAAGCAAAAAGAAAAATAAAAACAACTAAAAATCGCCCGTTGCTCCCCGGCAGCGGCGCCAAAATTTGATGCGTGTCGTAGGTGCAATCAAATTAATCAATATTTCCACTCAATTAAAAATAATATAATGGAAGTCAAGTTCGTTCCCACGAGGAGCAAGAGATTCTAGTTGTAAAAATTGTCACGAAAGGGGGGTGTGAAAAGCAAAAGAAAATAAGCAAAGCAATTAAAAGATAAAGTTGAAAGCAATAAGAGAGACAAGACCAAGGAATCCTTCTTCGTTACGAAACAATGAATCAAGTTATGTTCTTTTCTACTTGTTATTAGTCACAAATTATCACCAACCATAGGTAAAGCAGCTAGATCAGTGCTAAACCCCTAAATCCCTTGTATCACCGGATACGGAAGTTCTCGACTACCGGATTCTATTTACCAAACCACCTAGTAGTAGATCACTCTAGATGTAATTTAAATAAACGCATTAAGATTTATGAACTTATTAGGTCAATATTAGTAGTTGGACTCTTAGATCAAGGTCTACTTGCTAACGTTGTTTTCACGCACAATTGCTCCACGGAATCCCTCCGCAAGGTCTCGTGTTTGCTACTTATGTAAATAGTCAAGAAACGATTACTTATCTCCTAACTTTCACTAGCTTTAGATTAAATCGACAAATCAATTTAGTTGGCCACCCAAACAATCTATCAATCAATCATGAATGTCATTAAGATCATTCCTATTAGTAAAAACAATCGATAATCATGTGAAAAACCTCAAGATAGAATTGAAACAATACTCAAAACATATATTAAGAACTAGGAATTCATCCTCAATCAATAATAAAATTAGCTACTCATGTTAAGGAGTTCACACAAAGAATAAAGAAAAGAAAAGTGTTGTGTGTGTAGAGAGGTGTCAAAAGATGTAGAAAACTTCTCTATTTATAGGCTTCAATATTCTCCAAATCTTCCAAGGAATAGAATCCTTTTCCTTTAGCAATTCAATTTCCAAATTCAAGTCTTTCTCTTCTTCCATCTTCTCTTTCCAAATTTGATTCCAATTCTCCATCCAATTCCTAGTCCAAGTCTTCACACCCATGAGAGAAGTCCATAGAAAATTCTGGAATTTTTGCTCACCGGAAAACTGGTATTATGGCCGGAATCCGACCGGAATAGTCGCCGCCGGCCACCTGAGATTCTCTTCTGGTTAAGGTATATTCCGTTAAGATTCCGTTAAAGATAACGGTCAAGACCAACGGTCTCTAACAGTCGACTGGGTCAAGGAAGAAGATTCGGTAGTCAGTTTCGTCTAAGTCGTCTTACTGGGTCTTACTCAGATGAGTCAAATACTGGATCGGTCGGGCTCGTACTCAACACACCGGAATCGTGTCATCGTCGGCTACCGAGTCAACTCGCCGGAGTGATAAACCGTCCGAGTTCCATTTAATTACAGGACTTTCCCAGGCCAAATTCCGGCCGTTCTTAGCTCCATTTCCTGCACAATCCTATCATACATCTATACAAGCCATTCATCTGCTACTTCTTGAGCGATTCTGGGACTTTGATCTTACCGCATATACCCATCTCATAATCCAACTCTATTTCATTCATTCTCCTCCAAACCCTTGTTCTCTCATACAACGAATGACAGGTCTTCTCATTCCATTAGTCTTTCACCGAAATTCACAACAAAACCCAACCATCACAGATCCTCCTTCCAATCGATACCCGTAAACCATCACCGTACCCGATCCAATCCACCTATTTCCACCTTCTCGACATCATAGCATCACCGATTCTTCAAACCCCGATAATTCATCTTCCATGGTTCAATTGACTACGAGACCATCATCGACCTTGTCCATTCTTATTGCAATCATTCTTCCAATTTCTCCACTAAATGAAAGAATGACAGCATAGACAAGTGTCGTACCACAACAAATTAATTAATACTTTACTACCTAATTAACAAGTAATATAGGGTAGTCAAGGTCGATCCCACGAGGAGCACGAGATTCTAGTTGTAAAAATTGTCACGAAAGGGGGTGTAAAAAGCAAAAGAAAATAAACAAAACAATTAAAAGATAAAGTTGAAAGCAATAAGAGAGACGAGACCATGGAATCCTTCTTCGTTGCAAAACAATGAATCAAGTTATGTTCTTTTCTACTTGTTATTAGTCACAGATTATCACCAACCGTAGGATAGCAGGTCCGCTTAGCTAGCCCCAAAATCCCTAATTTCACCGAGTAACAGTCCGCTTAGTTATCGATTCTATTCAAAAGAACCACCCTGAGGTTCGCTTACAAGATGTAATTCCTTGAATGCATTAAGATCTATGAATTTAGGTTTAGTACTAGTAGTTAAACTCGGTTCGCTTGGTTCACTTTCTAGCGTTGTTTCTACACACAATTGCTCCACGGAATCCCTCCGCAAGGTCTTGTGTTTGCTACTTATGTAAAGAGTCAAGAAACGATTACTTATCTCCTAACTTTCACTAGCATTAGATTAAACTAACAAATCAATTTAGCATGCATTCTAAACAATCTATCAATCAATCATGAATGTCATTAAGATCATTCCTATTAGTAAAAACAAACGATAATCATGTAAAAAACTTCAAGATAGAATTAAAAATAAAAACTCAAATCATATTAAGAACTAGGAATTCATCCTCAATCAATAAAATTAACTACTCATGTTAAAAAGTTCACACAAAGAATAAGAAAAGAAAAGTGTTGTGTGTGTAGAGATGTGTGTGTAGAAAGGTATGTAGAAGTTGTAGAAAACTTCTCTATTTATAGGCTTCAATATTCTCCAATTCTTCCAAGGATTAGAATCCTTTTCCTTTTGCAATTCAATTTCCAAATCCAAGCTTTTCTCAACTCTTCCACCTTCTCTTTCCAAGTTTGAGTCCAATTCTCCATCCAATTCCAAGCCCAAGTCTTCACACCCATGAGAGAAGTCCATAGAAAATTCTGGAATTTTTAGCTCGCCGGAAAACTGGGATTGTGGCCGGAATCCGTCACCGCCGGCAACCTGAAATTCACTTTAGTCACCGGAATCTTTGGCGGAATATTCCGTCAGTCTACCGTTAGGACTAACGGTCAAACAGGTCAACCGTCAGTCAACTGTTAAGGGAAGTCAAGGGAAGGAAGAGTCAGCTAGACGAGTCAGCTATAAGTCAGCTCCCTAGGTGGCTGACTCGTCTGACTGAGCTGAGTTAGACCGACTGAATCTGCTGAATCGGTCATCGCGAGGTTAACTCTCTTTGTAGGAAAATCGACGAGTTACGCCTACGGACATCCGGCCAATTTTCGGGCCTTCCTTTCTTCACCGTTAAGATCCCTATCATACATCTAATGCTCCTTGCAATCATTCATACATAGTTCCATTTTACCTAGTTCTTCAATTCGATGCCATACACATCCTGCAGGTGCCTACGGCTCCACCGGGACCACGCAATCAATCCCGCAACTCCCATTTGCTTCTTTACCTATAATGCACATCTTTGCTTCTTCCATTCAATGCCCATTTCAATTCAATACCGCTGAACCTCTCTACCCGACCACAATTTGTTGCTTAGCCCATAGCATCACCGCCTCAATCTCCATCTCCCCTACAATGCCATTTCGGGCCTTGCTCTCCATCTAGTTTGGCCACTTTGAAAATCTTCTCGATTCCACTTTCAATTGAACAGACCCTAATTTACGCAAGATTCAACATCTCGAACTCGAATCGCCATAAACCCTCACTCGAATCGATTCTCTTCAATTTGCGAGAACCATTTAACCTCTTCCCGATTTTACCAATTCACCTAAACAACTCAAACCCAAATCAATTCCACTCTCTGTTCTTGGTTCCGTCTCTTTCTCAATCTCCTCCAGAATCGACCCAACAATTCTTCCTCTTCTTCTGCCATTGTAATCCACCATCAACTCAAGTCTTCTCCACTGCTTTCATAAATACAAACCCATCTCAGATTTATTCTCAAGCAACACAGCTACCCTTTTCCTTCGTCTGGATCTAAATTCCATTTCCTGAGCATCAACAGCACCACCAATTCTCTCGAAATAACAGCCACAACCCTGACATTCTTCTGAGCCACGAACGTATCTCTCTTTCTACTTCATCTATAACAGCAGAAACCCATTTTGATCGATAGAAGCAATGACCAATTTCAACTTCAATTTCTCGATTCAATAATTCACAGCTTCAATCGGCAGCACCACCAACGATTCCGAGTCTCTTCTTCTATGTTTCGATCTCTGTGCTGCAATCGATCTTGAACTCATCTCCTCGTTTCCACGAGCTCCAACTCTATTTCTCCCCGTGAATCTTTTCGGTGGCTTCATTCTGAGAGAGTCAACCCATCTCTTCATCTCTCGAGCTCTCGATTCACAATCAACTTCAGCTCCTCTCGATTTCACTCAATTTTGATTCACGATCTTCAAATTTCTCGATTCATGAAGCGTGACCGTCTGCTTTTTTCTTCGATTTGATTCAAAAATGATTGAGAAGATAAATCTTCTCGAATTTAGGGGTCGGTTATAAATGGGTCGGAATATTGGTACTCGGGCTTGGATCCGGGTTCGGGCATGGGTCAATGGGTTTGGGTTTCAACATCCATGAACATAACCCAACCCTTTTACCAACTGATAATAGCACTATGTTTCTGGATAAGGGCTACCAGGTTTGGCGACCCCTTAACTTGAACCTGTCCTTTCTCTAGTGCTCCTCCAAGAGAGTAGCCCTTAACCTTGGCTGGTCTCGTGTGTTTAACACTCCTCAAATTGGGTTGCCCCTTAACCTCATTTGGGCTCCATATATCAATCGCTTTGTAAAATGACCTTTTTGCCCTTTTTGCTCAAATTGGGTGATTTCTTCTTCTTTTCCTCCGTGCGACTCCGAAGTAGCTATAAAACTCAAAACAAGCATAAAATACATAATTTACAAGAAAAATAGCAAAGAAAGCATAAACTACTAGATAGCAAATTAGGTGTATTCTACACCTATCAAATTCCCCCACACTTAGACTTTGCTAGTCCTCGAGCAAATCAAACTAAAAACTCACAACTTCAAAGCGTTCAAGCATCCCAAGCATCCAAAAAGCTATGAGGACATAGAGTTTCTGCATTCTAGTAATAAGAAGTTAGAAATACTAAAGAACATATTCTCATTCTTAAATGTTGAGTGAGAAATAACCACACCATAATGAGAGAACGCGTGTTTGAGAAACGATCAATAAGCATTTCGCCTCGACTTCGCCTCACCAAAAAGGATTCTATGATAATTGCACTCAAAAAGACAAATTTTTTATGGTTCTCACATGTGTGCGAGGTAGGAATGCGAGAGAAATCTGCGACACGTTGAATGGTGGGAAGGACAACTTCCGAAATATTTTTAAAAACCCACATCTTTTAATATTTTGAAAAACCATTTTTCTGACGATCTCTAAGAAAGGAAATCAACCATTTTTATCGAGGATGAGATTACTTACTCACCTTCACATCCGATCGCCAATTATGATAACACCACTATCACGGCATCCAAGAGAAACGTCTTCCGCTCCTTATCTTGATCTTCATGGTCCTCGTCTTCGGTTTCAACTATTGATGATAAACCCTTGAATTTCATAAATCCTTAACAATTTGTAACTCTTTTACCTTAAAATCCTTGTCGCTTGAAACTACCTTATAGATTTTCCTTCCCCACGGCTTATTAACAAAACAAATATTTCTCTTGTTTTTCTCTCTCTTTTTTTTTTCTTTTCTTTTTTTCTTTTTTTTTCTTTTTTTTTCTTTTTTGAAAACAAGAGAAATTAAATACAAAATAAACCATGGCCGTGGAAGAAGTATTTTACCGCTTGATTCTTCACAACTTGTATTGTCTTTGAAATCATAAACTTTCAAAAATTCTCACCTTTTACTTTTCTTCGCTTTCATGAATAAGTCTTCATACTTGAATATAAAATTACCTCATTGTAGTGTAAGTCTTCAACATATATGTAAAATCCGCTCTTTTGTATGTTGCTTTACTTATATTTGAAATTTGCTCTTTTTCTCATTCCGTTGCTTATAAACCTTAAACTTTTTCAACTTTCCTTGTAGATTTTGGTGTCGCTCCTTGTTGATGATGAATGTGTTTCTATGGATCCGTTGTTGTAGAGAGAGAGAATGGTGCTAACTGCAAATCGAACTACAAGAAGGAAGCTTTCATCCATGGACGTCACCCTCATGATTGACAAAATTAGCACTCAAGAGATCAAAGAGTAGTGCTTCTATTGGTGGGAGGTTGGGTAGCTCACCATTCTACCCGATTTACGTACGGTGACACACACTCAAAAGAAGCTCTTTAGTATATGGAAAAAATTCTGGTCGGTGCCTCTCATGATATGAATACGGGTAGTCTCCACTAATGATTGATCAGCAACTCTAATAACGCATTTCTCCCTGCACCAAATTCGCATCACCGGCATGATTAAATCCATTATTTAACACTCAAACAAGCAAGAAATCCGAATGTAGTTCTCTAACATTTCCAAGTTCAATTATGTCGGTCAAAATCTCTATGTAAACATACCTAGAAGTATGCTAGTGACTCTAAAATCTTTAAAAGTTGGAGTTTTTATGAAAAACTTTTTTTTTTTTCAAAATTTTTAATTTTTTTTGTAATTTTTGTTTTAAAAACATGCTTAACCACTCCCCCACACTTAAACCTTACATTGTCCTCAATGTAATTGAATCCTCCTAGTAAAGTCAAGGTGGGAAATTTTAACATGATAAGAAACAAGAAAAAGAAATAACAAAAAGCAAAAAGAATAAGAAATACAAAACCTATGGGTTGCCTCCCATTAAGCGCTTGTTTTAAAGTCGACGGCCCGACTTGGCTCTTGTAAGATTCATTCCCCATATACTAACAATCGGAAAATTTGAGGATCCACCCATAATACCTGTTTTGAAAACAATAACTCCATACAAATATTAGCACAAGAAAACAATAGTGATGTTATCGCTCGATAGAAATTTCCCCCACACTTATTCTCGTCCACACTCGGAAGTGTATAAAGAACATAGAATTTGGGAACTTCCATGGTTTCCTTTTGGCAAACCTGCATGGTGTTAGCATCAAGTGTTTCCAATGGTGGATATCTAGAAACAAAATCATCCAAAAATACTTTCGAAGCACATACATTCAAACCAATAAGAGGTAAAGGAGAAGAATCAATATGCAAAGGGTTAGACAAACCTTGCACAATCTCTTGTATTATAGAATCCTCTTCATCCTTAAAATATTCAAGTGAATTACTTACCTCTTGTATATCGTGGTCCTCTATTAAACCTTGCAACCATTCTTCGTCGTTTTCTACCTTAACCATAGTCTCGGTATCATCATAATCATTAGCAAGTTCAATTGGGTCTTCCACAAAATCAATGAATGTGGTTTCATCCTCTAGTATCATCTCTTCAACATTCTCATCATCAAATCGGGCCATTCACTAAAGTGATTCTCATCGGTATAGATTGTAAAATCTTCTTGTGCGGGTGTTACACCGTTTACAACAATAGGTAAGTCACACCCAATCTCCTCCTTTTGAATAGGTGAAGGATCGTTATTATGATCCGGAGTTGGAATAACTTCCTCATTGTCGGAACACTCATACACTTCCGCGAGTCCCATCTTTCCCTAAGAAATTTTTGCCAAGCAATAAATGCATCTTCCTCAAGCTCTACCTCTTGAATAGGTGATTGATCATTATTAAGATCAAGGCTTGAGTAATCTACACTAGCGTCATCAAAAGTTTCTAAAGGTTGGTTAAGTTGTTCGTATATTTTCTCCGAATTCCTTTGAATTTCTCGATGTGGTTCCTCCCAAACATAAGGTTGCTGGTCTTGTAGTGATTCTTGCAACTTTTGTTGAAGATCCCCAATCATGGCCAACATCTTATCTGCAAAACTAGAGAATTTCTGATCATAAACAAAACTATCCTCCCATCCTTGTAATTGTCCACTTACATACCCGTCATAAGGTTGTTGATATGTATGAGAATATCCATAATGTTCTGTAGGAATTTGATCATAGCCAAAAGATTGGTTTTGATTGTATCCTAAGGATGGTTGGAAGTTATCATAATGTTGAGGTTGAAAACCGTATTGATTGTTGTAATATGCTTGCTCTTGTCCACCATACATGGAAAACCGATACCTGAAATAAGATTCAAAAACCAAGTTAGATACGGTATAGAATCCAATAAAGCAAGAATAAAGCAAAAGAAAAATAAAAACAACTAAAATCATCCATTTGCTCCCCGTGGCGGCGCCAAAATTTGATGCGTGTCGTACCCACAACAAATTAATTAATACTTTACTACCTAATTAACAAGTAATATAGGGTAGTCAAGGTCGATCCCACGAGGAGCACGAGATTCTAGTTGTAAAAATTGTCACGAAAGGGGGGTGTAAAAAGCAAAAGAAAATAAACAAAACAATTAAAAGATAAAGTTGAAAGCAATAAGAGAGACAAGACCAAGGAATCCTTCTTCGTTGCAAAACAATGAATCAAGTTATGTTCTTTTCTACTTGTTATTAGTCACAGATTATCACTAACCGTAGGATAGCAGGTCCGCTTAGCTAGCCCCAAAATCCCTAATTTCACCGAATAACAAAATCCGCTTAGTTATCGATTCTATTCAAAAGAACCACCACGAGGTTCGCTTACAAGATGTAATTCCCTGAATGCATTAAGATCTATGAATTTAGGTTTAGTACTAGTAGTTAAACTCGGTTCGCTTGGTTCACTTTCTAGCGTTGTTTCTACACACAATTGCTCCACGGAATCCCTCATGAGGTCTTGTGTTTGCTACTTATGTAAAGAGTCAAGAAACGATTACTTATCTCCTAACTTTCACTAGCATTAGATTAAACTAACAAATCAATTTAGCATGCATTCTAAACAATCTATCAATCAATCATGAATGTCATTAAGATCATTCCTATTAGTAAAAACAAACGATAATCATGTAAAAAACTTCAAGATAGAATTAAAAACAAAAACTCAAATCATATTAAGAACTAGGAATTCATCCTCAATCAATAAAATTAACTACTCATGTTAAAAAGTTCACACAAAGAATAAGAAAAGAAAAGTGTTGTGTGTGTAGAGATGTGTGTGTAGAAAGGTATGTAGAAGTTGTAGAAAACTTCTCTATTTATAGGCTTCAATATTCTCCAATTCTTCCAAGGATTAGAATCCTTTTCCTTTTGCAATTCAATTTCCAAATCCAAGCTTTTCTCAACTCTTCCACCTTCTCTTTCCAAGTTTGAGTCCAATTCTCCATCCAATTCCAAGCCCAAGTCTTCACACCCATGAGAGAAGTCCATAGAAAATTCCGAATTTTTAGCTCGCCGGAAAATCGGGATTGTGGCGAATCCGTCACCGCCGGCAACCTGAAATTCACTGCCGGTCACTGGAATCTTTGGCGGAATATTCCGTCAGTCTACCATTAGGACTAACGGTCAAACAGGTCAACCGTCAGTCAACTGTTAAGGGAAGTCAAGGGAAGGAAGAGTCAGCTAGACGAGTCAGCTATAAGTCAGCTCCCTAGGTGGCTGACTCATCGATCGAAATGAGTTAGACCGATGAATCTATTTGAATCGGTCATCGCCGAGTTAACTCGCTTTGTAGGAAAATCGACGAGTTACGCTGTTACAGGACATCCCGGCCAATTTTCAGGCCTTCCTTTCTTCACCTGTTAAGATCCCTATCATACATCTAATGCTCCTTGCAATCATTCATACATAGTTCCATTTTACCTAGTTCTTCAATTCAGTGCCATACACATCCTGCAGTGCCTACAGCTCCACCAGGACCCTGCAATCAATCCTGCAACTCCCATTTGCTTCTTTACCTATAATGCACATCTTTGCTTCTTCCATTCAATGCCCATTTCAATTCAATACCTGCCTGAACCTCTCTACCCAGCCACAATTTGTTGCTTAGCCCATAGCATCACTGCCTCAATCTCCATCTCCCCTACAATGCCATTTCAGGCCTTGCTCTCCATCTAGTTTGGCCACTGAAAATCTTCTCTGATTCCACTTTCAATTGAACAGCAACAGTAAACCCTAATTTCTGCCAAGATTCAACATCTCAGAACTCGAATCTGCCATAAACCCTCACTCGAATCGATTCTCTTCAATTTGCAGAACCATTTAACCTCTTCCCTGATTTTACCAATTCACCGAAACAACTCAAACCCAAATCAATTCCACTCTCTGTTCTTGGTTCCGTCTCTTTCTCAATCTCCCTGCAACTGACCCAACAATTCTTCCTCTTCTTTTCTGCCATTGTAATCCACCATCAACTCAAGTCTTCTCATCGCTTTCATAAATACAAACCCATCTCAGATTCATTCTCAAGCAACACAGCTACCCTCTTCCTTCGTCTGGATCTAAATTCCATTTCCTGAGCATCAACAGCACCGCCAATTCTCTCGAAATAACAGCCACAACCCTGACATTCTTCCTCGAGCCACGAACCCATCTCTCTTTCTACTTCATCTATAACAATTAGAAACCCATTTCGATCGATAGAAGCAATTACCAATTTCAACTTCAATTTCTCGATTCAACAATTCACAGACTTCAATCGGCAAAGCACCACCAACTGATTCCAGTCTCTTCTTCAAGCTATGTTTCGATCTCTGTCTGCGGAATCGATCTTGAACTCATCTCCCTCGTTTCCCTGAGCTCCAACTCTATTTCTCCTGTGAATCTTTTCAGTGGCTTCATTACAGAGAGTCAACCCATCTCTTCATCTCTGAGCTCTCGATTCACAATCAACTTCAGCTCCTCTCGATTTCACTCAATTTTCAGATTCACGATCTTCAAATTTCTCAGTTCATGAAGCAGCAGCCGTCTGCTTTTTTTCTTCGATTTCAGATTCAAAAATGATTGAGAAGATAAATCTTCTCGAATTTAGGGGTCGGTTATAAATGGGTCGGAATATTGGTACTCGGGCTTGGATCCGGGTTCGGGCATGGGTCAATGGGTTTGGGTTTCAACATCCATGAACATAACCCAACCCTTTTACCAACTGATAATAGCACTATGTTTCTGGATAAGGGCTACCCAGTTTGGCAGCCCCTTAACTTGAATCTGTCCTTTCTCTAGTGCTCCTCCAAGAGAGTAGCCCTTAACCTTGGCTGGTCAGGTTTAACACTCCTCAAATTGGGTTGCCCCTTAACCTCGACTGGGCTCCATATATCAATCGCACAGCAAATGACCTTTTTGCCCTTTTTGCTCAAATTGGGTGATTTCTTCTTCTTTTCCTCCGTGCGACTCCGAAGTAGCTATAAAACTCAAAACAAGCATAAAATACATAATTTACAAGAAAAATAGCAAAGAAAGCATAAACTACTAGATAGTAAATTAGGTGTATTCTACACCTATCAAAGTGTATCATCTTCAATCACTCAAATCCCAAATCGAGTTCAACCCAACTTCAGTTAACCCATTCAATCACTCACAGATTCAAACCAAAATTCATCATTCATTTTAAGAACCCGCAACTACTCATATCCCATGATAATCTTCAATCTTCTTCTCGATTCACTGAGGTTGACGTCAACAGACTCCACATCTCGGTTCTCAACACCAACAAAACTTAATTTCTTCTCGATTTCAATTCAAAGAAGAATATCACATATTCGAACCCTAATCAATCCACCAAACTCAAACCCCAATTTTGTCTTCTCGTTAAGAATCGATCTCGATTTAATTCTCTTCTCGGTTTCTGGTTCTGAGCAGCAACCACGTTCCCATTTCAGGTGAAGTACCGTGAATGAATGAGAAACACTTCTCAAGTTTTTAGGGTTATAAATCGGGTCCGGACTTGGGCACTAATATGGGCCACCCAATGATCCCAGTTTCTTAATACAAAGGTGCCATAAGTATGTAACATGGTGCTTTTAGCAAACACAACACAAGCTATCCCTTAACCGTGAGCTGGCTGTATTTAATACTTATCCAAAACAGAGGTGCCCCTTAACCGTGGGTCGTCTCCCGATAGTATTTGCCTAGGAATTGACAGTTTTTGCCCTTTCGCTCAAATTGGGTAATTTCTTCTTCTTTTCCTCCGTGCGACTCCAAAGTAGCTATAAAACTCAAAACAAACGTAAAATACATAATTTACAAGAAAAATAACAAAGAAAGCATAAACAATAGATAGTAAATAGGATGTATTCTACACCCTATCAGTGCGGCTGGCATGGTTGGCATGCCTTGGCACAGATACGTGGCTGGCATGCCTTGGCGCAGAGACGTGGCTGACATGGTTTTCCATTGGAACGGTGGTGCGGCTGGCATGGTTGGCATGCCTTGGCGCAGTGACGTGGATGGCATGGTTTTCCATTGGCACGGTGGTGCGGCTGGCATGGTTGGCATGCCTTGGCGCGGAGACGTGGCTGGCATGGTTTTCCATTGGCACGGTGGTGCGGCTGGCATGGTTGGCATGTCTTGGCGCGGAGACGTGGCTGGCATGGTTTGCCATTTGCACGGTGGTGCGGCTGGCATGGTTGGCATGCCTTGGCGCAGAGACGTGGCTGGCATGGTTTGCCATTGCCACGGTGGTGCGGCTGGCATGGTTGGCATTCCTAGGCGCAGAGATGTGGCTGGCATGGTTTTTCATTGGTGCGGTGGTGCGGCTGGCATGGTTGGCATGCCTTGGTGCGGAGACGTGGATTGCATGGTTTGCCATTGACACGGTGGTGCGGCTGGCATGGTTGGCATGCCTTGGCGCAGAGACGTGGCTGGCATGGTTTGCCACTGGCACGGTGGGAGAATTAAGGTTAGGTGTATACAAAGGTGATGTCAGTTAATACTAAGGGTTCTGTCGTGGAATATGACACATGTATAAAAAAAAGATACCCTGGTAATTCTTACGTAAATACGCTGATTGATGCAATAAATGTGCTATTGGTCATAGTGACGTCATGCCAGATGTACGGTTTTACGATTTTATCCTTAAGCTAAAAGCCACCATCAACAGTCGCGAAAATCATTTCCCAACCGAACCTTTGTTCAATTTTTTGGGCTTAGTTTAATCTTCATTTAATCTTGCACTAATCATTTAGTTTAGTTTAATTTTTTTTTGATTTAATCTTGCACTAATCACTAATTATGTTAACCTAATGATATAATTAATCATTACACTAACTTAATTGAAAAGGGTAATTTTGGTATTAATATAAATATTTAGATAAGGGGTGACCTAGATTTACTTCTAATGTCTTACCTAAAATAAAACCATGGTGCCCACAAAAAAATCATGGTCCCAAAAAAACCTGGCAAGATTGGGGTATACTCAAACTAATTGGGGTATACCCAATAAGACAAAATCGGGTCATTTTGAAGTAAAACCAAGCCACCCCTTAACCTTGTTTTTTCTAAATGGCTAATATGCCCTTGGTTAATTAACACTAAAATTCTGATTAGGTTAATTAATTGAGTTTAGATTAAAATTTTCAAATTATGAATTCAGTAGATTAACCTTTTGATCCGTCTTATGAGTTCGATTTGGATCCAAAAATATTGGTTTTGAAAATGCATAAAGCCGGCAAGGTCGTGGTTTGAATAAGCTTCCGACCATACATCCGCCGGGTCAACTTTGAATAAGCTGCCGACCATATATCCGCCAGAATGGTCCTCGGATGAAGAACACACCGACTATCTTGGGCAGCAATCTTACGGTCGGCATGTAAACATTTCCTACCCTTCCGGCTATATTAAACTCGGCATGCAAAGAAACAACATTGCCGGCTGACATAAAACCTAATCCTTTATTCATTCAATTTTGGTTATTACATTGATTGAAACATAAAACCTAATCCTTGTCGACGGAAAAGCGAATGCACTTAGCATGTGCATCAAGCCTTTGAACCCCTAGGCGACCCTTGTGGACGAGTTATAGTCTCGTGAGGGTTTACATAGATGTCTACCCATAAAACCTATACAAAAACTTCTAAAGCCATCAATCTTCGTCCGAGGACGATACACCCTCCATCATATCCGGGGCATACTCCGGGATTTTGGATTCCATGAATTGATAGCTTGCATCGAATGCGAATGCTTCCCCCTTTTCCTCCAAGTAGCGCGCTTTGGCGACTTCATGCTACAAAAACATTCCACAAACTTACTTTGTTAGTGGTGTTTAGTAGGAAGATCAAACAACATTGATCACGTAAAATAAACCACAAAAAAACTTACAAATTGTTCAATGGACAAGTTAAAGTGGGAGCGTTGAAAATTGGTTTTTTGATAGCTAAATAAGCAATTATCGCATTTTCAATGACTATGTGCCTATCGTGCACTTGTTGAACACTTCTTGAGTTAGGATTCCCACACTCTTGGCTAAAAGTGTTGTGAACCCTAGCCCAAAAGGTTGTGGAATCCACCCTTACGGAGGACTGCCTTCGAACTCTAGTCTCCGCATACCAAGCTTTGGTGATTGCCAAATCTTCATTAGAATCAAATGAAGCCATTTCTTGTGTGTAGAGAGCTATTGGGTGAGTTAGATGGAGTGTGTGATGATATGAGCTTTGGAGAGTATATGCAAATATTTGTGTGTTGTTTTGTGGAGATAAGTAGTGCATTTATAGGATGGTGCCCAAATTTGGTCGTTATAGTGTCCAAGTACAAGTGAATCAATGCAATTGTACTTGCAAAAATTTGAATTTTGAACCCGCCGGCGGGGTCGTAAATTTGCTACAATGCCGGGGTCTCAAAACGTAGGAAATGTATGGGTTCATTAGCTTGCCGGCCAAAATACCGCGACATTTTTTTGTTTTGTTTCCCTTCCGACCTTACATGATTTTAGGCATCAGAAGAATGGTTTTTTTTTCAAGATATGACCGGGCAGGTCTCTATTTTCGTACCCTTCCTGATACAAAAATGCCGCTTAGTAGGAATCGTATTACCTTGCTTCAATGGTAACTACACAATTTTTGTTGACAGGCAGCCGATCGACATTTCACAATATTGCTGCCCTGGGACAGCCGACAGGGTAGCTTCGAAAAAGCATGCCGGCAAATGTATTGGCACTTTATATAGCTAAACAAACCATTCATTCAACAACTAGAAATCCAACATTTTTTGTCCAAAATACGAAAACATGTCCCATAAACCGTAAAAAAACCTGGTAAAAACATTTGTCCACACCATTAACTTAAACATTTGTCCACCACAACATAAAGAAATGAACTAGAAAGCATTCATTGGCCACGACCACGACCACGACCACGACGACCACGGCCCGTTTTGGAACACTACCTTCACCACCAGACCACTACTGCTACCTTCACCACCAGACCACCGCTGCTACCTTCACCACCACGAGCACTACGAGTCCTCTTTTTATCACCTTTATCTTGGCTTGTGCATCCTTAATAGCTTTTTCTTCCGCCTTTACTTCAGCTGAAGTTGCTTGAACAATAGTCAAGCATCCTCATTGTCAACATTGCAAGCATAGTCAATGTGCTTGCTTTGCACAGTTCTCCTCTGTCTTTCGCGCAACACAACACCCTCACAAAGGTCTTCAACTGATCCTTCTATATTCAATTAAACAACAAACAAAGAGCAACTATAAAATACTTACAAATATCTTAAGCAATGTTGCTGCGTCTTTCGATTCGATCTTCTTCTTACGAGCGCTTCTTGATAGTCATTGGCCTAATCACGTGGGACGAGCCCAACCCAAGTACCACGCCATGTATTTCTCAGTAGCTTCATGACCGGTGGTCACCTCGTCCAAAAGACTCACATAGATGTTACGGCCCGGTCTATCGTCCCAATGTTCTTGAGTTGGCGCTGGATCGTAAGAGACGTTAATAGTTTTTTGGGAGGTTGTGCGATCATCCCTGTTCACGATAAAGAACGGCTTTTCTTCATCGAAATGAGGTTCTTCTTGGACGTAACCCAATTGTCGCATTACCCGATGTGGATCGTACATTGAAAATCCTTCAAACACGAGTCATCAAGGGTCCATAGTATAATGCAACAACTTTATTTCTCCTTGGGATTAAACCTTGATTTCTATCCTCTCGATACGGATCAAATATCACCTCTTCCATGATCAATTTGTCGATGGCGTCTCGGAGTTGCATAAGATTTTGCGGCATTTCCTTATCTTGAGTACCCTTAAAACTGTACTTTTGGGCTCTTGGCAAACGAACCTAACATTTGTTATCCACTTTGACGTAATAGTTGTCTTTGAACAAAGAAGGGAAATGCTCATATATCCCAACCTATGCAAAAAGAAAAAAAAGTTTAGCAAGAACCTTATCTTACGAGAATTTTGCGAATATAAATGTTATAGACAATAAAATTACTCCGGAAGAGACATGTGTTTCCGTTAACTTGCTTAGTGAGTGCCCTAGAACATTTTGTCAACTCATTGTTCCAGAAGGCGACCACCGCAGTACCCCAAGAATACCCACGCATCTCATGTAAGGGATCCAATAGTTGCAAGTAACTAGCCTCGACTTGGTTTCCTAATCGTCGGGGAAGATACATTTGCCCAGGGTGTATAGCAAATAAGCGGCCGCGGTAGCATTGATTCGCACCGGGTGCACTATTCCTTCCCTATCAAGGATTTCCCGAGTCTTCCATAATCTGTCCCTCAACTTCTTCACATTAAACTTCTTGGTTAGTCGACCATCCTTCTTGTCAAGAACATTATCCGCCTGAACTTGATTCCAATCAAACAATTTCTTGCTCAATTCGTAAATCTTTCCAAAAGAAATGGCATTATCGAAGCCCTCACTTTCTGCTTTTCCATCAACCTCGAGTCCTAGAATTTGTTGAGCATCATCGGGAGTTATTGCCATCTCACCGAATGGGAATAACAGAGTATCAGTCTCTCCGTAGAACCTCTCACAGAATGCAGATACGGTAACTTTATCATGATTAATATTCAAACTCTCCACCGCAGGCCACAACCCGGAGTGCCTCACAATCACTTTCACCTCCTCACATTCCAGGCCAAGATCCCAAGTATGAGTCACTGAACACGAAGCTTGGCGCCTCATGAGACGGATGGCATGCTTGTGATCCTAAATACCAAAAAAAAACAAAATGAAAAGAAATACAAACACTTGACGCAAATTTAATTAAGATAGTTACACACTTGAATAAATAACAAAGACGGATTAAGATTACTTACGATAGTATTATGGACCGTACATGCCCATGAGTCTTTGTATCCAAAAATAACATCTCCACCATCTGCTGGGGTCCCTTTTGGAGGCTCACCTTCTTTCAAAGGCAACCATCAAGTGTTTGGGAGGCATGTGAGAATCGCCCGGTTTAGTGATCACCCTCTTCTTCGTTCGGTTGAAGTTGGGCAGAAGCTTCGGTGGCTTGAACAATAGCTAGAGTTTGTTCTCCTTCTCCATCTCCATCTCCATCTCATTCTTCTTCTTCTTCTTGTTCCTTTTCCTCTTCAACAATTTCATCTTCGATGATATTCTTACCTTTATCTCCATTACCATCATCATCAATACCTCCTTCAACCTCAGGCATGTCTTGATCACCATCATCATCATCATTGTTACCTCCTCCAAAGAGTAGGATTGGTTTCATCAATATCATCATCATCACCTCTTCTACCGGATGGAATTGATTGGTCTTCATCCGAGTCTCGTCTTAATCATTGGGTTCGAGATAGTGGTTCTAAGACCTTTGTCGTTCCCAAAGACATATACCCCTCGATGTTTTGAAGACAAGAGTTTATCACCAACACGAGGAGGGTTTGAAGGAGGACTAAGAGTCAGCTTTCGGAGCTGCTTTCTTCTTTGCCATTCACAATCCGAACAAGAACAATTCAGAAAAAAACATTACAAAGTGGGCGGAGTTAGACATATACAACATATCCTACAACAATGGCCTAAAGGTCGACCAAAATATGAGTTCCGCTAAGACAAAGCCGGCGAGTGTATCATCAAAATAGCCTTCCTAAGGCGCACAAAAAATATAGGATTTTTCACTAAACTGGTCTGAAAGGTCCATTTCCCACACATCGCCGGCCGACAAACAAATAGGAATGGTTTTATATAAATACCCTTCCTGGACGAAAAATTATAGGCATCGAAACATTCTAAACAAGTAGCCAAAGGGTAAACAATAATAAGATGCCTAGCTTCATTAAAAAAAAAAAACGTCGGAATGGTATACGGATGAATAACTCCGGCCACCTGCTAGTAGCGATTCTAAAACTTACAAATTTCAAGTTCTTCAACCTTATACCCTCCCTACCAAACCACGACTATGAAATCCCTAAAGGTCGATAACAAAAAACCTTGCGGCCGTAATCGCCAAATCACAAATTCGAATTTTCTGACCTAATTTGACATGCAAACATGAAATCGAACTACTAGAGTGAGTTTAAACAAGCCCTTACTTTCTTAAGCGCACCATTTCACGTGTTTCAGCGGGTTCAATTACTTCTTCTTCAACCGTTTTTTTCTTCACTTTCTTAGCAACCAAACTTGCAATTCCAGAGTTATATTCATTGGGTTTTCGATTAGTTTCTTTCATACGAGTTGCCTTCTTCCGTGGTGGATCCATTGATGAAGACTAATCGGAGTTTTCGAATCGACGATTTTAACGAATTGATCGACGATTTTTGGTGGTGGTGGGGGTGATGGAGCCGGTAAGGTTGTGGAGGAGAAGAAGAAGAGAAGAAGATGAAATGAAGAGAATGAGAACTGATTTAGGTAGTAATTAGAGTTATAATGAGAAAGGGTAATTTTGTAACTTTACCCATAGACCTCCCCATTTGCTCTTAAAAAAGAGTCCCTTTAAAATTGGGTATACCCCAATTAGTTTGAGTATACCCCAATCAAGCCAGCAAAAAAACGCTTCTTTAAAAAATGTTTATCTAAATCTTACAAGCAATCCTTTACTTATAAGAGTGAAAGTCAGAGAATGATATTTGCTGGCAACGATTTTGTGCAGGTGTATCGCTTATACTTAAAGCTAAGCTCTGACTAATCACGTGCTTAAGCATATGGAAGATTCCTTCAGTTTTGTATTAGTATCAAAATATGTGTATTTTATTAGGCCGACCGAGCGAAGCGAGGGAGGACTCTATATATGGTGACTTTGTGTCAATGTGAAGCGTGACATATTTTTCAATTACACAAAAAAGATTGAATTTTGGTACGGACACCTGGAAAAGACTAAGATGTCCCTCTAAATCAAATTTTACCTTTTTTCCTTTAGTCATTTTCGTAAATAAACCAAAGAGGAAGGGGAATAAGGTATTAGACATTTTCGTAAATAAACCAAAAAGAAAGGGCACAACAGTAAATGTATTTTTTATATATTTAAAAACCTCGTATATTTCAAACTACAAGTCGTATTTTTATAAATTTTATATATTTGGAAAGCCCTTTAAATTAGCTACGCAATGAGCACAAACAATGATATCAAATTTTTGTTTTTCAATTTTTTTTATTATTCTCCAAATTTTGTATCTTTTCTCCTTAAAAATTAGGCATAGCTTAAAATTAGACATATCTTAAAAAAATTTGAAAAAAACTACAAGAAAAATAAAATGATTGACTAAGTATAAAAAACAACTAATTTTAAAATGAAAAGCACAACATATGGTGTTGAATCACCACCAAATTAGATGCAAAGTAAAAATATATCATGGCCTGTCTGGAAAAATGATACTTTCGCGTCGTGTTTAGAAAAATTATACCTTCGTGCCGTCTCAAGAAAAATAATATTTTCACCCTACGGCGGAACTAAATTGTGAACAAAAAATTTAGTTTTATGTCAATTTTTTCGGTCGGCCATCCCACCGTGGTAGCGGTCATCTAGTAGAAATTTTATAACAGTCTAAGGCTAAGTATGACAATTTAATCAGGAATTCTGGATTAATGGTAGTATAGTCGGGAGAAAAATAAACTTTAATTCGTTATTAAGAATAGAATCATTGTCTTGATTTGTGTCAAACCACTGATGAAGTCCGCAAATTTGAAGATCTATATTTGATTTGTGTCAGATATTAGACTTTTGATTTTTGTAAACTAAGTTAAGCATATATTCTAATCGAACGTAGAACGTGAACCACATACTTGTTTATAGCAAATAATTGTGCCTCCCTTTAATAGACGAGGACGGATCCGCTTACAAGTTTAATATCACGTTATCTCACTCAAGATTCTCGTCCCTTGGATCGGAAAGTATAAACGGTCATGATATTTTAGATAAACACATTTCTGTTCCGGGTTTTGATGGGTTGCCCGTGACTTTTTTTTTTTAATTCTTTTTATTCTCTCTCCGAGATATCCTCACCTTCTCTTTCGTAGACATAGAAACTATCAGTAACTTCCAAATCAAAAAGAAGCCATGTCTAAATGATCAAAAATTAGCATACCAAACGCAACAATTTTCTTTGGAGTGGTAGGCCAAAGATGAAAACTTCAAGGAAAAAAAGAAAAGGAAGAAGTTGTCCACATTCATATCACATGAATTTAGATCTGTATCACCAAAATTTGAATAGATATGGTTTGTCTTTAACGAATTTTCGTTGTTTTGGTATTGTCTACAATACAATACAATATAGATGGAAGTACTCCATGAACATCATCTTACACCTTCATCAGTAAGCTAATTAAGTATTTATTATAAAGACTGTTTCATCATGATTCAACTCTTTCACCTGTATAGTGAACTTAAGTTTGTCTGCCTGTACACATGATTTCTCTTATAACTTTTGAGTGTCTTGATGCAAATCCGAGTCAAACCCACTCTCATAAAACCATTGAAACTCTTAAAACCACTTCTATCTCATCCATTCATATTACTATCATCCCCAAAGAATCATAATCTTCTAACCTCTTCTATCCAATTTGCTTTCTGCTAATTAAAAAAAAAATCTTTTTGCTGAGATAATTTTCTGGATGGATATAAAACTATTGATGATTGAGTAAACTTTTTTACCTTTGAAGATTATATGATTTCTGAGGAAGTAAAATTTTTATGTCTGCAAAAGAGAAGGTGAAAGGATTAAAAAGACGAACAGAAAGAGAAAGAGAAAATAAAAATAATTAAAAAGAAAAAGTCACGGGCGACCCATCAAAACCCGGAACAGAAATGTGTTAATCTAAAATATCATGACCGTTTATACTTTCCAATCCAAGGGATGATAATATCGAGTGAGATAACGTGATATTAAACTTGTAAGCGGATCCGTCCTCTAGATAGACGGCAGTCTGTGATCCGAGAGTTTTATTTTAAGATTTACAGGATGCTAGCTGGACTATTTGGCGTTTCTTAACAACATTTTCGGGGAAACGATCGCAAGGACATTTTGTTGTGGTGTTTTTCTTTTTGCTACAAAGAAAAAAGCAAAAAATAACTAAAGTATACTTAGAGTGATGGTTCGAACTTCGAAGTATACTTAGCTAGAAAATGGGCTATCATATTCCTATTTCTTTTGTTGAAAAGAAATGTAATCTCCGTCACTTTTAAAATGACAAAGATATCAAGTACACCACAATCTTTTTGATATCAACCTATATGAAAGCTATCTTGTATGATCTAATATAGACTGTCAAGAAGATAGAAGCCACAAGATATACACTTGGAATATAGAATAGGTATCGAAATCGAAGATAACTATAGGGATCAACCCAATTATTTTGATTAACGTACAAGTGTATCTACTTCAGTTAAAAAGACAAACTAAATAATGCGGAAGTAAAGTAAAATAACACTACACAAGATTTTGTTAACAAGGAAACCGCAAATGCAAAAAAATCCCGGGATCCAGTCAGGTTTTGAATACTGCCAGAATTAAGCAACTTCATATAGTTGAGACTAAGTAAACTACATAGTTCTCTCAATATCTCTGCGCCTACAACCAATCTGGCCACCACACATGATTCCTAAGATAAAATCCATTATCTTACAGGGGTGTATTGGATTGTGATTTAAATGGATATTTACCAATCCTAAAAACTCATAGGTATTCAATTAGGATTTATAATGAATCATTAAATATCCATGGTATTCAATTTGGATAGTTTTAGATTCCACAAATACCCTAGGTATTCAATTCATTTAAGATTTCTTAGGATAGTGAAGGGCCAAGATATATATGAATTTTTATGGATATTTGTAGGCAAAATATGTATGTTATTATCTCATATAAATCTCAACTCACACCACAAGAGTTTTCTGGATTTTTCTGGATACTTTTTATTTTTTATTACATCATGTTTTTCTACCGGTGCCGCCCACCCCCACCACCACTGACCACCACCAATAACAACCATCACTGATCACCAACCACCACCACCGAAAACAATCACCACGGCCACCACATACTCCACTCACCACCCACCGCCTCAACTTATTGATGGGTTTTTTTGAAATGGAAAAATGATGTGATTTAATATAATTCTAAACTGATCCAAATTTATCTATTATAATCTAAAATTTATATATTTATAAGAATCTATAAGATTCTTTAAAGAAACATTATAAATCCACTAGATTCAGGAAAACTAGTATATATTTATATCCATACAAATACCGATCCAATACACCCCTGTAAGTTGCTTCACTAGTCGTGAAAACTTCTTGCACTCAACTCCTTTGGATTGTATTCTGAAACAATAAAGGACTAATCTGTGTTTGGTGACTTCTCTATTAATCTCAAGAAGTACATCAATGATTTAGTTGAGTCAAACAAAGGTTCTTCTGTTTGAATAATATAAACTCCTCTGTTCGGTTTAGATCAACCAAGATCGAGATTATCTTGATAATCAGATCTAGATTTACAAACTATCATATTCCGATCCTGAACAATACCACCAAATGATAGATTGTTATTTTATACGGCTAGCAATAAGATTCTATCAGAAGATAGACAAAGCTAAGTCGGATCCTAGTCGATCAAGTGTGTGCAAGAAGTAAATCACAAAGATCATAAACCAATAAGAAATCTTCTTGTCTTCACATCTTCAATGTCTTCAATGTACTTGCACAAACAAACTTGATTCCAATTATGATAGATCCCACACATAATGGAGTTTGTTAACAATGGATGATCACAAGTTTATCGTTAGATCTAAAGACAGATCTGGACTAACGTTAATCCTTGATCCATGTCCGAAGAGAAGACTCTCAAAAATAATAAAAGCAATCAAGGTTTAACCACCATTAGTCAATCAAATCAATAATCTAAAACTAAAAATAATGCAAATTCTAGTTTCCAACCAACGGTACTATCTAGACGGTTCTTGATCCCACAGAGGTCTTTAAACTAGCAGACGTAAGATATTTCGCCTAATCAGGTTATTCTCCTCTCCAAGATAGTATTATAAGTAATTAATACTATTACTCGGCTGCCGCAATGACTACAAAATGAAGTACCTGTGTTAGGATAAGTTTTTAAGAATAACAAACTTCACTATTTATAGATCAAGGTAGTTTGCACTCCAAAAAAATTTCATAACTGAAAACATCTAAATATATGCAATAAACACCAATTTCCGGTTTTGTTTAATTTTAACTAATAACCTGAAAGCCCTCATGGATGACAACTCAATATTACCCAGCATGCATACAAGTATACTTTACTAATGTATCTTCCAGATATATGTTTTACTTGCTGGAAAAGTAAAACATATAAATTCGAAAATCCTAATTAAAAGATTATCAAATATGAAGAGTCATCTACGGCTAGGTCGATGGGAGTCGAACCTAGTTGTAAAATACATAATTATATATGCAAAATTGACTTTGAAATCAAGAAACACGGTCACAGGGTATTTTAAACCCTGGAAAGAGAGGATTTTTTAGGCCAAATATTGGAGGTTATAAAAGAATATGTCTAAGGCTTAAACAAAAGAATTTTTACAACCCACAAACCTAGGGTTTACCCCTTTCAGGTAATCGTTCATATTCTACTCCTTAATCTTCCTTGTATCATGCCCTCTGTAAAGTCTCAGAGTGGTCAATAAATTAATTTAATTATAAAATTTAAATAATCTGAAAATCAATCATGAACCTTAGATATAATGAACACAAGCGACAAATACACTTATATAAATAATCAAGCTTCATGTTTAAAATGTTGAATTTATATTCTTAACGAACAAAAGATTTATTCCGTTAAGCAATCGCGTGTAAAGACATCACTAATACTACTAAGTGGACCTTGCGCTAAGAGTACAACTTTTATGATTAATCCAAATTCACAAACCCTAAAGCTCTCGTTTACAGTACACCTTGAGTGCACACTTCTCGGTGGTTCAATTGGATAGAATCTGATATTCGAGTGCATCGGTATCTAGTTACCCGTTGGATTTTGGGAATAACAATGCCTTTCGATGCTATTCAACGTTGGTGGTAAATGATTCTAACAAAATATAGATAAGTATTTTGATATGAGTTAATGTTTGGTAAAAGGAGTCCCTAATCATCTTTTCTTCTCGTCAAGTTTTCATTTAGTAAACCAATCCCCTTAGTATTTATTTTTGTTCTTATGTTTCTAATATGAATAGCTAGCATCTCCATTACACTACTCCTTGTGCAAGCAATCCTTATTATCGGGTTATTACTTGTTAGTTTTAGCCGGGAATTTCTAAAATAATTTGTCGTACTTACGACCCACATCGTTATTTAATAATACTTTACTTACCAACTGCAGACTTAAACGACGTGGTAAGTAAAGTTGTAAAGTTAACTCATCTAAGTTTCCAGAGATAATAATAGAAATACCTTCACACAGGGGGGGGGAGCCAGCACATGGAAATGATAGGAAATTGGGTTGGCTCCCAAGCCCGACTATACCTTTTCTAAGCCATTTTTTCTGTATCCCAATCCTAAGTTTTGCCTTTTGCCTACCCTCAAACATTTTGCCTCCTCATAGGCAATTTTCTAGCTCCGCCCGTGCCTTCACATGATGACACCCAACCAAGCACGCCATCTTTTGAATTGCATGACTTGAGATTTTGAATACATACTTTAATAACATGTAACTCATCAACTGCAGTTGGACTTAAACATCACGATAAATGAAGACTTTAAATTAACTCGTCTATGTTGTCAGAGCTTATGTCAACCATCATTTTACCTTTCGACCTTGCACCAAAATAAAGGGTTGCAAATATTTTGCATAATGGGTTTGGTAAAAACCTATGGATCCTACTAAAAACAATTAGAAATATTAATCCTAACCTTAAATTTAGTTTCATTATAGAACAAGCTTCTTCTTTGTATAATATCTTTTCAAATTGACTTACCAAAAGAATACAATTGTTGAAGTGGGTCTCGCTCAACATGTTAATGCTTGTGCTGAAAATTTTGGTTGTCTAAAAGTAAGCTTTCATGTATAAACTACCTAGATATTCCTTTAGGTAAAAAATCTAAAGTTGTTGGAGTATGGGATATAACTTTACAGAAGTTCCAAAAAAGACTTAACAGCTGGTACATGAAAAAATTTATATTTTTTAAATAGTAGGCATGTTAATCTTAGTTACAAATGTTTTACCATGCCCACCAACTTATTAATTGTTCTTATTTCTGCTTCCAAGTTATGTTAAGAAGCATTCTTTACCGATCAAAAAAAAAAAGTTGTGTTAAGAAGCAAATTGGAATAGGAATTGCGATTTTTCCGGATCTTCTCTCTCATGCGATTTTGCGAGATGAATATTTTCATAGTTTTTGGTTTTTGATTTCGTTTTGAACCTCCTTAATCATGGAGTTTCAACAAATACCAAGTTTAGTTCTTCGCTCAAAGACTTTTGTTTTCACTTGGTTTCATGCTGGGCTTAAAATCTTGGGGAGATTTAAAGGAAAAGAATCGTGGATTGTTCTTCCGATACCTTCCTTAGAATGGGTATCTACAATATTATTGGAGGCTGCAAACAAGGATTTCAAGATAGGACATGTCCGGTCTAGAAGATTTAACAGTATGGTGGTTCAAACTTCATGGCTAGATAATGCTATGGGATCTTTTTTACAAGTTATGGTTATTGGCTCATCGAAGAGGTTGTCTCCTAGTTTCATCTGTATTCCGTTCGCAGATAATGGTAGTATTTTACATAAGTTTTCAAAATCACTTCAACATCATACTCAATCAGCTAGAATATCAAAGCCTCCAATTCTGGATAGACTTTCGTTTCCTTCTCTGCAACCAGCTGGAAATCCTAAAATTTGTTTCTATGAATTTGGTTTGGCGGTTCAGGTTTTAAATTATCATTCTGGCTGGAATAAAATTGAAAAAGGTTTATTAAAGAGATTCAATTTGTCTGGTAGCTTAAATTTACAAAGTATTACCAGTAAATTAGCATTTTTCAATGCTAACTCTCAGTCCATGTTTAATTTGTTTAAGGAGGAACAACTTATCACTATTGGCAAATATAAGATCGCAGTTAGACATTGGAGACTGGATGATTCTCTTATTATCATGAATACATATGCAGAATCATCTCATTGGATTGGTATTCGTGGGCTACCATTTGAATTTTGGGATATACAAGCATTTCAAGCTATCTGTTCCGCTTAGGGGAAGGTGATCGAAGTTCATTCTTCAACATTGAACTTCTCAAAACTAAATAGTTGCAAGATCAGAGTGCAATGTGAACTCAGTAAAATCCCAGTAGCAACTTTCTTCAGGGTCCATTGGTTGAGTTTCGAATGGATTCAACCTCATGTGATCAATGGCTATAATAGACCTATTCAGGCAAGGGAGCCACCAAAACTCAAGTCAATTGTTGTTGTTCCGGGAGAGGAGATCTTGCCATCAGTTTCAAATTCTCCAGATTCCCAGGAATCAACATCTTTGGCAGTTAAGACTACACCGACGAATAAGTCTAAAAATCTTTCAAATTCAAACTCTAGCTCATCTAATTCGGCGCTAAAAAATATAACCAAAGTTTGGAGAAGGGTGACTGAGTTTCATCTAAGGGGTAACCAAAACTCTAACTTAGTGAATCAAGTTCAACTGGGTTCAGATGAAGAGACTCATATTACATGGGTAACGGTGAGAAAGAAGAAAATGGGGTCGGGTCGAAATATGGGCCAGATGGGGAGAGTGTTACCTATGGATCCGGGTGGTGAAATAGGTATCGGCTCTACACTAACTAAGATTGGAACTCTTTACCATGACCAGACACAGATTCCAGATCATGATATGGGCCAGATGGGGGGAGTGGTATCTCCGGGTGCGGATTTAGACCCGAATATCGGCTCTACATCATTAAAGGATGGAACTCCTGCCCATGATATGAATGTCTCTGAGCCGTTGATTGTTTATTCTATAGATGAGTCTATGAAATCCAATGCTTCTATAGATATTCATCACAGAAAAGAAAACACTACTTCTGAGTCAGAGCTCGACAAAGGCGATTTTCAATCCAGATTAGAATCTCAAATGGCTGTAAATAAATTGATGGGTATCTTTACTAATCATCCCACGATGATCAATATCTGCAGTGAATTGGTAGAAATAGACTCGAGACATGATGCTTCAATGGAAATTCCATTGGAAGAAGATGAAGATGGATTGGCGAATTATGACCAAAATTTGGAGAAGGAAGAACAAATTGGAGGAGATTCAAGACCAAAATTTGGAGAAGGAAGAACAAATTGGAGCTCTTCTAGACTCTATTGAAGAAAAATCTACAAATATGGAAGTGGGTTTCAACCCAATTGCTTCTAGGGTTTTGTCCTGTCTCTTAATGGATCACAAAATATTAAGTTGGAACATTAAGGATTAGGACAAGACCCTAAAGTAATTGCTATTAGGAATGCTATTTTGAAACATAACCCGGTGATTGTTAAATTACAGGAATCAAAAAAAGAGGTGGTCGATGATGCTTTGATTAGGTCTTTATGGGGAAGTAATAGATGCAATTATGTTTATCAGGCATCTGAAGGTGCTTCTAGTGGTATAATAGTAATGTGGAAGGAGGGGGTAGTGGTAATGGAAGATCATCTTATTGGGGCTTTTTCTTTATCTATCAAATTCAGAAATGTGTCCGTGATTTCGTTTGGCTTTTTACTTGATTTATGGTGCTTCCGATAAAGGGTTACTATAATCAATGTTGGCAGGAACTCAGTGTTAGAGCATAGCTCGGTTGAACCCACCAAGCGGTGGTATGTCAAGTTTGGTTGTCATATTTTAGTGAATCAAAACTCATTTAAAGAGTCGTTTGATTATGTACTAGAGTCAAGTTCGTATAGGTTAGCTTGAAAGTATTAGGATATGAGACATTACAAGTATTGCGAAGACTTGAAGAATTGAAGAAGTAAAAAGCTACAACAAAAACATCATCCTTACATTTGAGGTTAGTGATATTTGACTTGAACTGTTTCATTCCCTAACGTATATTTCAAGTCGTGCATATTGAAAACAAAACTGCGAAGCATGAACACTCTAGATAGACATAGTATTAAGGAATACAATACGAAGTTTATTCCTTAACCATTAAACTTTGTAGATAAGACATCGACATAATCGTTTAAATACTATTGTGATTATGTATGGGTATGAGGTGAGGATTTCATCTTAGGAAACAATGTTTTACATGTGTTTTAAGGAAGTAAATTCATGAACTTGTTTTGTAAATCGAAAAGGAAATCGCCAGGCGTTATTGGTATTGTTATTCATTGCATATCTTGTGAACAACCAATATGTGTGATTAGTATAACCACTCATGACTTGTTTGTTTTCTTGGTAAAACTATTCACAAAGGCCTGACTTTTGTATTGGTATGACTTTTATTAGTGAAACCGATCTTAAGTAATCACCTGAGATGGTATGATCGAGTTTGTGATTTTGTGTAAGACCGACTCTGATTAAAGGGGAACCGATCCTAGTAAGAGGTGCAGCACATCACAAAGGAGAATCGATCCTTGTATGAGGTGCATCATGTTTTAGCAGAAAGGGGAACAGATCCTATGGACATGTGCAACACGTTTTTAGGCAAAGGGGAGCCGATCCTATGGACATGTGCAACAAATTCAAGTTAGATACCATATATATGTGTGGAACCGATCCTAGTACCTAGTCAACCGAATTATGGAAAGCTAATGTGACTATGCACAATACTCACATGGAGGTAGAACCGAAACTTATTTTGGTAGAACCGTTAAACCCATGATTGGTGATTGGGTGTTCTTCATCAATCACATAGTTCTTGAAAGTCAGATGAACCAATTCTAAACTTATTCGGAAATGTGACAAATCGGTTTCAAGATTGTAAGTATGAAAGAGGATTTACAAAGTAAGGATGTAGACATACTTTGAACATGTGCAGTAACGCTTATATTTAATTGTTCAAAGTTATTCCTTAATAGCTAAAGGAAGAAAATCCCAGGATCGAAACATAAATAAGTTAAGAATCTTTTATTTGTGGTTTTTTAATTTTATTTTAGGAAAATGATAATTAGTAATGTGCATTTACTAGTTGAAGTTTTTCCAAAGAAATTTTCGGTCAATATTTTGGACAGATCATTTCCAGGAATTATGGAAATCGAATTTGGAACATATTGCATATCTTGAGAATATTTTCGATTTTAAAAATTCCTTGGTGTCCAAACTTCCTTGTCTATAAATACTTGAAGTTTGTATTTCTGGCAAACTAATCCTTCCTGACAACAAACTTCCTCGGTTGTGTTGTTACTAGTGAAGCCGCCTATTCGGAGAGGAGAGTAACCTAATTAGGCGAAATCTATTACGGCCGCTCGGTTTAAAGTCTTCTTTGGGATTGAGAAGCTCTATTAGTACCGTTTGTGGGAAACTAGATAATTGCGGTTTATCTTGTGTTTTCGATTGATTTGATTGACTAACGGTGGTTGAACTTTGATTGCACCTAGTTTGTTTATGCTTGAGAATCTTCTCTTCTGATATAAGATTCACTCAAACTAGATTGAAGTTTCGATAGGGATCTTTAGACTGTTTGTAGATCTAAAGACGTTTTGTGATAATCCATTGTTAATAGACTCCGTTCTGTGCGTGATTGATCACAAGAGATTCAAGTTATTGTGTGCAGGCGTTTATTGAAGATCTAAGAAGATTTGAAGACAAAGAAGATATTGAAGATTTATGATTTGGGGTTCATAATATTTGGTGTGCACAATACTTGTTTCAGTATAGAGGATCCAACTATAATCGGTTTATCCTTGTGGTAGATTAGATTGATTAGTTGTGTAGATCGGCATTAATACAATTCTTGGTGATTAAAAGTATTGATTGCAAAATCTTAACAATTACCTTTGGTAGTTGATCATAAGATAGATCTAAGAACCTGGCGAAGGAGTATATTGAGATAAACAGAAGAGCCTTTGTCGAACTCACATTACTTGGTTGAAGAGAGTTGCTACCAAACAGATTTGTTGTTCCTTTACTGTTTGGAATACGAACCAAAGGAATTGTTCCAAGTACGTGACTTATTCGTAAGTTGGAGGTGTGGGAATACAGACGGAACTAGGCGAACTATAGGTTTAGTTGCATGGTCTCAACTATACGAAGTTGGTTTGATTTTGTATAACGGCTTAATCCTGAGAGTATTCAATTCTGGACAAGGTCCCGTTTTTTTTTGCATTTGCGGTTTCCTCGTTAACAAAATCTTGTTGTGTCATTTACTTTTATTTTCCGCAATTATAATTATTTTTTATTATAATTTAAAGTAAATTACCCAAACGTTAATTCCTATTTTACTTGATAGTAATCCTATTATGTTTGGTTAAGTCTGAACCTCTTATCAAGTAAACATACTTCGTTGTTGTATTGTCTCGATCTTGTATCCATAGACGATCACACGAAGTGTGAACTGATTAGTTGTATTGTCTCGACTCAGTCTATAGACAATCACTTTCGGAAAAGTTTTAGCTTGAGGTATATTTGGGTACCCTCTCGCCTTTTCACTCAGGGATATCAGATTGCTTTTTGATGAGTCATGGCGGATAGGTGGATATTTTAATGCTACTCTTTGTGTAGCTGATAGAAATTTTCCCGGTGGTAGAATGGCTAACAGTAAGTCTTTTAAAGCATTTGTCAATATATTTTCTCTTGTGGATTTTCCAATGGTGGGGGGAAGATTTACCTGGACTAATTCTCAACAACCACCTCTATTGATAAGGTTAGACAGATTTCTTCTTACTGGTGATTTTTTACCTCACTGTCCAGCGCCTATGCAACTAAGGCCGAGGAAACCAATTTCAGATCATGCCCCTATCATGCTCAATTGCAACTCTGGAGATAAGTTAAAGTCTCCATTCAGGTTAGATAATTTCATTTTATCTCGTCCAGACTTTTTGAGCAACCTTAAGAATTGGTGGGTAAATCTTTCTTTTGTTGGCTCCACTAGTTACATATTTGCTAAGAAGTTGCAAGCCCTCAAATCTTTAATTAAGAATTGGCAGAGAAATACTTTTGGCAATATGCAGTCACAATTAGATAACCTAGAGATTACTATAGATGTGCTAGATAATATTGAAGAAATAAATATTCTTTCGGATGATAATTTAGTATCTAGGGAGCAAGCTAAGCTGAAGCATGCTTTAATCTCTTTAAATATAGCTAGGATGATCAGTCAAAGAGCCAAAGATAAATGGATTAAAGATGGTGAAAGGAATTCTAGTTACCTTCATCAAATTGCTTCCTTTAAATATAAGAATAATAATATAAATTACTTAAGGATTGATGGTAATTTGTGTTATGACAAAAGGAAGATTGTTGTGGAGACTAGAAAATTCTATACTTCCTTGTTTTCTGAGAAACATAAGTCTAGACCAGACTTTAACCAATTGGAAATGCCTACTATCTCTGTTATGGAGAGTATCAATCTAGGAAAACCTTTTTCAGTCGAGGAAGTAAAGAATGTGCTGGACCATTTTGGGGTGAACAAAAGTCCAGGTCCCGATGGATTCACCTTAGAGTTTTATAAACATGCTTTGGAAGTAATCAAAGATGATATAATGTTAGTGGTGAAAGAATTTGAGGAAACAAGTGATTTGAATTGGAGAATTAATGGTACCAATATCACTTGATTCCTAAGTGTAGTGGTGCAGTTTCTCTAACTAATTTTAGACCTATAAGTCTGATTGGTAGTGTCTATAAAATTATCTCTAAGCTTTGAATGAAGATTTTTATGCCTTCTATAATTTCAGATGTTCAAGGGGCTTTTGTGCAGGGTAGACAAATTCATGATGGCATCTTGTTCGCCTCGGAACTTATTGACTCAAGATTAAGGCAGCAATTTACGGGTATTATCTGCAAAGTTGATTTTGAAAAGGCCTTCGACAACGTTAATTGGGGTTGTGTGGATAATACACCTGCGAGATTTGGTTTTGGCTGTAAGTGGAGAAGCTGGATAAAATGGTGTATTTCTACACCTAGGTTTGCTGTTCTTATCAAAGGAGAAGCGACTGATCTTTTTAGAAGTGAAAAGGGGATCAGGCAAGGTGACCCGTTATTGCCATTTCTGTTCATTCTAGTTGTTTAGGTTCTTGCTCTGATGTTCAAATCTGCAGCTGCTCAAAATCTTATTTCTGGTTTCAAGGTAGCGCCTCAAGGTACTGTCATTACTCAGCTACATTTTGTAGATGATTTAATAGTTTTTCTTGATGATAATGAATCACAAATTCAGTATTTAAAGAGCATTTTATTAGCTTTTGATGCAATTTCTGGCTTAAGAGTTTATTTTAGAAAGAGTACTATTGTAGGAATTGGTCAACTGCATAATGGTGAAATGTGTGCTGATTTGTTTGGTTGTGAGCATTCTCAGTTACCACTAAATTACTTAGGCATTCCTCTTGGTAGTAAGTCAAAATGCAAAGTTGTTTGGCAGAAAATTATTCAAAATTTTCAGCAAAAATTGGCAGGCTGAAAAAGATCTTATTTATCTAAAGGGCAGCGTCTTATTATGATTCAAAGTGTTTTAGGAAGTCTCCATGTGTACTCACTACACCATATCCTGGTTTCAGCAACACTTCATTTTCGGAGGTGCGCAACGGATATACACATTGCACAGGTAACAACGTTAATATCCGTTACGCACCAGATAATCCGTTGCAAAATTTATTTATATTTCATTTATTAAAATTAATTAGTGGTGCAACGTATACTTACACGTACAACCGTTATACACTATACGGTTTTTATGTAATATATGATATGTTTATGGGATATTAGTAGTTATTTCTTTTTATTAATTTTATAATTTATTTATTTAGAACACATGTATTTCTCTCATATTCTCTATTTTTCATTTCATCGAATGTCCGAGAGAAGAGAAAAACTTTTCTCTTCTTCTTCACCAAATCTTCTTAGATTTTAGGTTTCTCTTGAAATTAAAACCCTCAATTCAACAAATCTTATAATTTAATCAAAACCCATCTTCTAGAATGTCGATCTACAATCTATAACTTTTTCCTAAACCTAATTGTTTTCCTAAAATCTAAAATCAAATCATTCAAACCTCTGATTCAGCAGTAGTTTGTTGGATTATCATCAGGTATAAACTAGTTTGTGGTTAACTTTATTTTTATCTGAAATCGTTTGTTAGAGTTAGGGTTTTTTATTTTGACCTAACTAGTATCTGAAAGATTTAGGGTTTTTGATTTTGGTGTTCTTTTTTCGTAATATGTAGATTTGAAGTATTGGGTATGTTTTGATTCTGTTGAAGATGAAGTTTTTGTATGTGTTGTATTCATTAATCCCAGTAACTATATGGCTTCTTCTAGTTCGTAGCTGAGTACGCAAAGTCCAACCGCTCTTCTTGCAAGAATTGCACCAAAGCGATTCCTTCAAAAACACTTAGATTAGGCTTAGTTAGAAGCAATCGCGGATTTGATATGACAAAATGGCATCACCTAAGATGCTTATCAACTGTTTCTCTACAAGTTGATTCTGTGGATGAGATAGATGGGTTTCTTTGACTTAAGGTTTGTGATGTTCCGAAAGTCTGGTGGTTGTTTAAGTCCTATCAACTAATTATGTAGTTTATATTTACTAAAAGTTCTGTCTTCACTTGGGGTTTCAGAGCAATCATCAAGAAGCACTGAAGAAGATATTGAAGGGTGAGCCGTTGCTGATAGAGGTAAATTGCTTTAAGCTTGGCTGCTGCAGTTTTGCTGTGCTGTATTCACAATGCCATTTAACTCCTGAATTTTGTTTTATCATTTATTACTATCACTGTCTATACTATCTCACCGTTATGATGGTGAAACGATGAGGCATTACTCACCGAAGTAATCAAAATAGTCTGGAAGAGTCCAAAGTGGCCAACATCATTTTAATAGCTTCCTATCAGTTGTATTCTATGTCTACTTTTAGTTACGAACAACTTCTCATTGGTCTCTCTATCCCAAGTTCTTAAAGAAGATGAAGTTGCAATAGATGAACTCCAAAGCAAATCAAAGACATCAGAGGTATATACCCCAGGCTTGTATCTTGTGCTTGTTTGAGGGTGAAAACCGTTTCTGCTGATTTTGGTAATTTTGGGTGTGTGTAGGTGAGAAACGAATCTAAAACCTAAATAATGTACTGCACGGGAGTACTTTTGATTCGAGAGATCAATCTGTACAATCCTGGCCTAAACCAAGAAATGGTCGTTCCAGACTTGCTTCGGTCACAAAGTGAAGGAGAAGGGTTGGTCTTAAGGAGGGAAGCGAAGAAAGTGTTGAGACTAGAATAGTTGATTCTGGAAGTGTGGGCGTTTTGTGACTTGTATCATAAAGTTGAACTGGATAGCTGGATGAAAAAACTATCAGATGATTTCTGGATATTGTATTGTTCTCCTGACCAAAACTTGTTGTTTGGTGGAAATATGTGAGTCCTATTTATACAAGTCATAGTGAAACGTACCATGGTCTCGTAGGAAGTGGAAATGATTGAGTGGTGGAAGAAAAGAGTAACGTGTAACTGTCAGACGTTATGCTTCCATGATGAGGGAAGTGAATTCGTGTAACCGCCAGTCATTACACTTTCATGATGAAGGAAATGAATTATTTACACCGTTACTTTTCACCACCACTAATTATCCCACTTCATGACACTTTCTTGTAACGGCGCTTTGCACGCCGCACGCTGTAAACCGCCAGACCAATACCTTGATGAGCATCCCCCAGTTTATGACATATTTTGATGTCTCGAGTGTTTTCGTGGAAAACATGTAGCACTTTGCTACGTGTGTCAAGTTAAAATCGAGAGGCTTGCCTCAGGTAAATAGTATGTGATGCTAGGCTCGTTTTGGCTAGTTGCCTAAAACTTGTAGCGAGCTTACCGGTTTGGTGGCGAACTTCGATGGCCGAGATCGCATCTTATGAATAATGGTAGCCGTTGATTGTGGCTACCTTGTGTTGGCGCCTGAAAATGGCGCAGTGGCATTGCGGCATGACTTGTGCATGCCAATGGCACGATGGTGCAAGTGGCGCACGGCGTAGCCATGGTCGCTGGGTTTAGGCAGTTGGTCGCTTAAGAGTTGCCACAAGTCAATCAGTTCGGTGACGAACTTGGATGGCGAGATTGCATCTCATGAAAAAGGATGGCCAAGGCTTGGTTTTGGCGCCGTGGAGTCGGACCCACATGTGGATTGGCAACATTGGCCTTGTTGTCACACCAATCCCATTGCTCCGGGAAACGTTATTTGGCTTTGGTAGAAATTTTCCCAAATTAGGGTTTGGCATGTTGAAACCCTAATTAGTGCATGTGGCATGCGGCTGCGGCATGGCGCTACTTTTGTGCAAACGGCGCTATGGCTATGCCAAAGGAACTATGGCAAGGCCATAGTGTGGAAACGGCCACAGGAGTAGGAATTTTCGTGGGTGGCTATTTATGGAAGGTTTCCACGAAGTGGTATGTTTGAGAGGTAGCATGTTGCGAAGTTGGCATGTTGTGAAGTTTCCGCGGTAGAGTGTCATGTTGGCATGCTACCGCGGTAGAGTGGCATGTTGGCATGTCGACCAATATGTTGTTGTGGTAGGGCGCGTTTGGCTTGTCAGTTTAGCAAGGTGGCGCGGCAGGGTGTGTTTGGCCTTTAACGTATGGTTGCAATTTTAGAGCAACTTGATTGGCCACAAAAGGGGGCCGGCCAAACACAAGGAGCGACCACACTTCTGGTGAGAGTGTGGCGGCTTTAGCGCGTTCTGATTGGTCGATTAGAAGTGGGGCCGGCAAGCATGGGCCATCCACAACTCATGTGTATGTGGCGAGTTTAAAGCGACCTGATTGGTCGAGAGAAATAGGGTCGGGGCGTGGCCAATGGAACTAGCTGGCCTAAGGCATAGCCACGCCTCTCTTTGCTGCCGCGGCTCCCTGTTTTTAAATTCTGGGCGAGGTTCTCCACCTGTTAATACATGGCGGATTAATTAGTTAGGTTTAATTTTGACAAGCAAGGCCTGGTACATTGTGCGAGGCGCGAAACCCTAACTTCTGTAAGTTAGTCAGGACGATTGATTGAGTTCTACGTGTCGACACAGAGCTCTTTTAAGTTCGTTGCCAAAGAGCAACATGTTTTTCTGATTGAATACCTTATGCAAAAATCTTATTCTTGATACTTGGAGATTCGTGCTACTCTGCTGCGAGTGAACACAAATTGTCATGCCATATCAACATTAAGAGTTCAGCCGGAGAACATAGCATAGAAGGCATTCGTGAGGAACTTATATTAAGTGAATATACGCGAGGCGCTGAAATTTACAGAACATCTGGGATTCTCCAGTCTGGATAAATTTCATGTAAGTATATTGAGCGGCTCAATAAATATGCCTGTGGAGAGGTTAGCACACGTGGCTATGTTTCCTTGCAGAGTGACGTCACATCAGATGTAAGGTTTTACGATTTTAACCCTAATCTAAAAACCACCATCAACATTAAGTCCCCTGCTTAGCTCGGAACAATGGCATTGTTGCGGGGTAAGCATGAGATGGTGACAAACGAGGATAAAATCGAAACAACAAGTCATGAAGAGATTGTCAGGAAGATTTGGCTAACCTTTGTCAAGAGGCTCGAAGAATCTGCGATCCTTGCATCGGCGGCTTCGCATAAATTTGTTTTGGATATGGGGTGCTGGCCTCAACACTCCGACTTTGGCCACTAATTGGCAGAGGTGGTACTGCGACTTGGTCCGCGGAACGACGAATGTTGCTAGCCGCCTAGGAAAGGTAGATGGCGTTGTTGGCTTTGAATGATGGATGAATGATGGACGACGCTACTTGCTTGGCTACATCCATGGAATGGTGCTGCTGGTTAGATCCGCGGAGCATCGTTGTTGGCTAGGTCCGTGGAGCGGTGCTGTTGGCTAGGTCCGTGAAGAGGTGGATGGCACTTGGCTGGATAGATCACGGAGAAGCAGAGATGGCACGGCTGGCTACTGATTCATGGAACGGTGGATGGCGCTGCTTTGAACGGCCAAGATGGCGCTTCCTTGGATGGTGGAGATGGCGCTACTTTGAACGGCTAAGATGGCGCTAGCTAGGTCAGGGAATGGTGGAAACTGGCTTCAGTCCATGGAATGGTGGAAACTGGCTTCAGTCCATGGAATGGTGAAAATATGGCGCTGGAACTTTGGCTACCAAACGGTGATTATAACGCTGGAACTTTGGCTTCAAATGGTGATGGTGGAGCTGATGGCTTCAGTCCGTGGAACGGTGGAAATGGCACTTGGAAGGCTTGCTGGCTGGATCATGGAATGCTGGAACGTTGGCGCTAACTTAACCACGGAGTGCTGGAGCCATGGAGAGTTGGCTTGACCACAGAGTGCTGGAGCCATGGAAAGTTTTCTTGACCACGGAGTGCTGGAGCCATGGAGAGTTGGCTTGACCACGGAGTGCTGAAGCCATGGAGCGTTTCTAGGTTGAGCGACTGGTGTTCCTCGTCTTTGGCACGCTTTGGTCTTCGGTCATGGAGCGGAGATATTGTCACACTACTTGTTCGGCTATGGAGCATGAGTGTGGTGCGCCTAGTCATCTATTCATGTTCATGGAGCAATAAGGAATCCTTATTATGTTCAAACTCTAGAAACTGCGTTCATGTGAAAAGGGGTATCGACCTTCTTCTGTTTTTGTGTTCGTCCGGCTCCGTGCTTTCATCTGCAGCATCTGGCTCCTCTTCGTCATTTGTTAGCGGTGGTAGAGCGAGCATTAATGGTAACAAATAAATCTCCAATAGTTATAATCAACGACAAGGAAAGCCAGGAGAACTCAAGGTAGGTGCTCTCGCATGTATCCACCCAACAGTACCATCGATCTTTTCCAGAATGTGTAATAAGGCTCTGACTCTAGAAGAATGAGTGTCTAATCTCTCCAGTGGATTTCAAAATTTACCAAACTCCGCGATCTTGGGATAGATTGATGAAATATATGATCAGCAATGATCATGTCAGGGCTAATCTTAGAGATTGTGGTTGCGTTGTTGGTCCATCCCTGACTTTAGGCTATCTGGTGCATGGACTTTCTGATTGCGATGATGATATGTTGTGGATTCTTGCATGGCCGAAATCCTCTGGAGATATTGGGTGAAATAGACGAGTTGAGAGCGTTCTGTTACCGATGTGCTGCTATCAAGTCTTCAAGATCTTTGTTCCAAGCGACATCCTTTGAACCATCTTTTGAACTTTTGTATGGAATTGGATGCAGTGAGCAGTCCCCAGTTATACTTCGGTTAGATCCAATGGCGTGGCCGGATATGTGAATGTATCTCTGTGTCGTGCTATAGGAGTCTTTGATGTACACGTATGGCTTCATGTTGAGGAATTCCTACGGCTCGTAAAAACTGATGATGTTGAAATTAGAAATAACCTGGTTGAGGGGAGTGAAAAGCATTCCATGTTGGTAGTCCCCATGTGTAATTATCCTGAGCCTATTTTCTCGTGGAAGATGTGTTTCTACTGCATTCACTGGTAAGGCGGTGACTGCGTTTAAACCTCTGAAGGAGGCTTCAGTACCCGACTGTAGCCTACTTGAATTGCATCGCCTTGAATCCATGCTTATTGGATTTGATACAAGCTTATTTTACTCTTCTGGATGTGATGATGGGATTCTTGGAATCATCTCATGGACGAAAATTCTGGATAACCAAGGGGTAGCAGTAAGAGAGTTATGTCGTTAATCATGGCTCCATCTGTCTCTTCAAGAAAAATGTTTCAGCCGCGTCTCTAGAGTTATCTCATGAATGCTTTGATTGTTATCGGAGATGGACCGCGATGAGCAGTCCCCAGTCGCACTCCTCTTTGGTTACTGAAGTTGTTTCCTCTGAGTAGGCTTGGGATCCGTCGTGGGCCTCGTAAAGTGTTGCACACGCCTTCTAGGCAGAGAGGTGATGATATTCTTACGCTACACCTTTGAAGAGTAGATGACCTCGTCGTGGCTACGACTTTTGGGTTGACCGCGTCTTCTCAGCTTTGACAGTGAAGGGATTTCGTGTAAATCCTCAGTCCCCAAGTGTGGTTTCAATGTTTCCATATTGTATGGTCGGTGGGTTGTCCATGATAAAGATATCGCCATTTTGCATCCTTACTGGTGATTCTATTACTTCTTCCATGTGAAACTAAAATATGGAGAAGTACGGATTACCGTTGTAGCGGTTGTTGCTATGGTGAAGCTTTGGCTGGTAACAAGAGCAGCAACGCTTCTTGGCGGCAGCTGTGATCATAAGAGACTACATTGTCATGGCAACAAAATAGGTCGGCTGGAATTTCATGGGCGTCCATGAGAGCAAAGGAATTGGCTGGATGTGTAAGCGAGTAAAACTTCCCACAACTACAAGCTTTGGCGGGATGAGACAGAAGGTGGCCAAAATTATGAACCTTGGTCAAGTCGCGATCACGATCCTTGACAGGGAGGAGTGTCGACTTCTGGAGAAAACGTTGAAGCGGAGCGGCTCTTAGAGAGAAACGTTGAAGAGGAGCGGCTTCTGGAGGTGAGACGTTGAAGCGGCTCCTGGAGCGGAGCGTCTTCTGGAGAGAACGTTGAAGCGGCGCGGTTTCTGGAGCGAAAAGTAGAAGCGGCTCCTTGAGAGAACTCCGGTGAGGGCGCCATTAACCCTTGACTTCGAAAAATGGGTTGAGACGATATGACATATGGGAAGACGGCACACAAATAGTGCTGGTCGGCAAAATCGTGTTTTTCTCCTCATGGGAAAGAATATGCTTCTTATGTTTGATTTCCGCTTGCAACTAGAGTATTGTCGGTTACAATGTCGAAGTTGGAGGCTGCGTCAATCAGCGTGCTGCCAAACTCGACATACTTCAAGTGAACAGTGGTTAGAGTCCCTAGTTCCATCTATCAATCGTGCTTCCTAAGAGAGGTTGGGGTTTGAGAACGGCTTCGCTAGCTGGAAACAGCTGCTTTCCTGATACAGTGCGGTTGGGGGTTGCAGATATGTCTTGATGCTGCACCTTGGAGAAATACAGAAACTCACATAAATGTTTCATCATAAACTGCACGATTTTTTGGACGGAGTCCCCAGAAATTATGCAGCTTCGAGAAGAGGGCCTCCGTGAACTCAGGAGGGTTTGCTAATTTTCTTTGCCTCGATTTTGGAGAAATCGTTCCTAATCTTCACGTGTGATGAAATTGGATTGCTGATTCTTTTCTACTGGGCGTTCAGGAGCAACACGAGCCTCTTCATCTATAAATGTGCGTCTTGCTGAAGTGCTTGCGCAGGATGTTAAAAGTATTCCTTTGTCAGCTCTATCTGGGGTTGACGTGACTCTTGTGGTATCCGCTCCGTTAGTGTCTTGGGGAAGATATGTATCTCTTTCTGAGCTGTAGACATGTCTGTCTGAGCCTTACGTGAACCTTTTGTCTTTCCATCAAATCAAGATTGACAAGAGGAGGTTGATTTCCTTTGGCTCCTCTAGTCTCTCGTCCCGGTGGTGGAGTAGCAGCGGCTCTGGTGACTGTTGGAAGTGTCACCCTTGAAGAAACGTTGGGGTGGCGGCAGCGGCTCTGGCTCTTATGACTGGAGGTGTAACGCCTTAAGGAACGTTTTCCACGCCGCTGGTGTTGACAGGTGGCGTATTATTGCCACTGGAAGAAGCGTTAATACCAAGAGCAATCTCAGTGCTAGCGTTTTCAGGGTTTGTTGCTGATCCAGACCTGAGTTCTACCATCTTGAGATCGGGATTGAAAAAATGAAATTGGAAATTGGAAATTGTAATTGCAACCGAGAGATTAATCTCCCACTGTGGTCGCCAATTGTTTGAGGGTGAAAACCGTTTCTGCTGATTTTGGTAATTTTGGGTGTGTGTAGGTGAGAAATGAATCTAAACCCCAAACAACGTAATGCACGGGAGTATTTTTTATTCGAGAGATCAATCTGTACAATCCTGGCCTAAACCAAGAAATGGACGTTCCAGGCTTGCTTCGGTCACAAAGTGAAGGTGAAGGGTTGGTCTTAGGGAGGGAAGCGAAGGAAGTGTTGAGACCAGAATAGTTGATTCTGGAAGTGTGGGTGTTTTGTGACTTGTATCAGAAAGTTGAACTGGATAGCTGGATGAAAAAGCTATCAGATGATTTCTGGATATTGTATTGTTCTCCTGAACAAAACTTGTTGTTTGGTGGAAATAGGTGAGACGCTAGCTGGCATAAGGCATAGCCACGCCTCTCTTTGCTGCTGTGGCTCCATGTTTTCTTATTCTGGGCGAGGTTCTGCACCTGCTAATCCATGGCGGATTAATTACTTAGGATTAATTTTGACAAGCAAGGCCTAGTACATTACGCGAGGCGCGAAACCCTAACTTGTGTAAGTTAGTCAGGACGATTGATTGAGTTCTAAGTGTCGACACAGAGCTCTTTTAAGTTCGTTGCCAGAAAGCATCATGCTTTTCTGATTGAATACCTTATGCAAAAATCATATTCTTGATACTTAGAGATTCGTGCTACTCTGCTGCGAGTGAACACAAATCGTCATGCCATATCAACATTAAGAGTTCAGCCGGAGAACATAGCATAGAAGGCATTCAGAGGAACTTGTGAATATACGCGAGGCACCGAAATTTACAGAACATCTGGGATTCGCCAGTCTGGATAAATTTCATGTAAGTATATTGAGCGGCTCAATAAATATGCATGTGGAGAGGTTAGCACACGTGGATCTGTTTCCTTGCAGAGTGACGTCATATCAGATGCAAGGTTTTACGATTTTAACCCTAATCTAAAAACCACCATCAACAATTCTCAACTGTATGATTGTAGTGAGTGCATTAGGATGTTTTTTTCCCTCTTTCTTTAAAAGGTTGGTTGTGCCCATGCCAGGCTTCCAAATTTTTAGTTTGAGTTCCCATCCCTAACTGTATGATTATATTTGGCTCAATACTTTCTTTAGTTTGTTTTAATCTCTCATGCCTCTTATTCTTCCGTCATTTCTGCGTCAAATGCAAAAAGCCCTCCATCAAGATCGTCACTGAGTATGCTAAGTATAGCCACTCTCTTGCAACAAATGCACCGAGGCAATCCCTGCTAAGTCGTTGAGATTAGGTTCAATTAGCAAAGAACGAGGGCATGACGTGACAAGATGGTATCATCCATCTTGCTTTCCTACTGATTTGCAGCCCAGTTCTGTTGATGAGATTGATTTTTTTTCATGCCAGCTAGGTTATAGGTATTTCTTACAGTCTCCTTTGCAAGTAAGTTTTTTTTTCTTCTGGATTACTTTTAATTCAAAAATTACACATGCTTATCAATCTTTTATCTCAAGAACTGTATCTTACTCAAGGGTCTTCTTTATGAATTTTGATTTGTTCCCTTCATAAATTGGTATACAGATGTGAGGTGTCTAACAGTCTGTGTTTTTTTCTTTCCTTCTCCAGGCCACTTCAGATCACTATGCCATTGGCTTGAAGATTTTGATCAGCTTGTCTCGGAGATGAATCTGGTTGGTTTTTTTCAAGTCTACTGATATTATGGATAATAACAGTTCGATAATTATGAAATAACTCTCTGAACTCCATGATGAACAAGATAAAGCTCGTTAAGGCGTTTAATTAGTAATAAATTATATTACTCTGAATTATTGATCGTTCCCCTGTAGATTCAAGAAAATTTAGGTTGTATTCAACAAGTTCACATATGAGTTTGAGTATAGGTTCTCCTTGGCTTGGTTACTTTTTCTTAGATCTCTGGAGGTTATTTTCTCTGTGGAATGTAGGTTATCACGAGTTCAGTCTCTAGTTTTTGCAACTCTGGAAGGATTTCACTTTAGTTTTGATACACCGAGAACCGATTTTACTTTGTTCTATGTGCTACTTTTGCAGTGGATGGTAAATGCTCAACAACTGTTATGGCAATACATGTGTATATATTTTCTGAATGACAAGTTAATTAGTTTTTACTCTGAGTGGCAAAGGTATACTCACCCAATCATTCAGTTGTTATTTACCTGAACTTTGTTATTGAAAAGGGGATTTGTTGAAGCCACTGCACTTAGGTGTCTGCGTCATCTGTTGTTTCTGTGAATCCATATTGCTAAGTTTAGGGTATCATTGGTATTCTGGAATTGGTTTGCAGGCTTATCTATGCTGGAAAACAACTTGGAATGAGCCTTCTACTAATGCAGAGGTAATTTTGGTTCTTTTTGTTTGTTTGTTTGTTAGGTTTCGCTACTATCATAAGGTCAGAGCACCTGTAATATGGAGTGTTGATGTTATTTGTGTTTCAATTATCAAGTAATTAGTTGATGCTCTCAAAGTGTATAGATGGGTTTATGTCTTTCATTATAGTATCGGTATTTTATGTTAATCTCATGATACCATTTAGTATTGGTGGACGGAGGAATCTGCTACATTTTCTATGAAAGTTTTCCTCTTTCATCTTATTTCTTAGCTAACGTTGTTGTGTGACGGCACTTGATTTCAGGACAAGCGTTTCAGTAGTTCAGTGAAGTTGCCACATATTCCCCGCCCTTAGATGAAAATTTGCATGCTTGGAGATGCTCAGCATGTTGAGGAGGTAAGCGTTTCTCTATAAATCCATTACTTGTTTATATAGTATATTGAATTCATTAATGTAACTAGTCTTAGTAGAGTTTGTGCTGGTCAGGATATTATATGATAATGTGTCTAATACGAATAATGACAGCTCCATTACATGTTCATAGACCCTGAAAGGGATAACAATCTCCGAGTGTTCAATCACGCATACCTTGGGGGCGAGTCTCTCTAGAAACTGATTTAGGGTCTTATATAAATTGACATCTCAGAAATCCATTGCTCTGTCTTAATCAGCTTATGGCTCGCCATGATGGCTACATCTTCATATTGTTATTATGTTAATTATTTGCTTGAGTTCTCAAATTCTCTAGTTACTAGGGCCACATTGGTGAGAGTTGATCAAATTGTTTTTGTCCCTTATACTAATACTTTGTTACTTTTGATTACAGGCTTAGAAGATCGCTCTTGAGTACATGGATGTTGAAGGTCTTAAGAAGCTTAGCAAGAACAATAAGTTGGTCAAAAAGCTTGCAAAGAAGTTCCATGCTTTTCTAGCCTCAGAAGTTGTTATCAAGAAGATTCCCTGTCTTCTTGACCTGGTGTTAACAAGGCAGGCATTTTTTTCTACCAAGAACTATGCACTTATTAATTTGTTGATGCTGCTTTGTCTTGACTTTTTATTATTATGCTCTTGTTTACTAAGAATTTGCCAACATAGTTATTGCTAATCGTGTTCTTTTAATACCATGAAATGTAGGTAAGTTCCCAACTCTTGTGACTCATCAAGAGTCATTGGAGGCCAAGGTGAGTGAAACCAAGGCTATGGTTTAGTTTCAATTGAAGTAAGTGCTCTGTATGGGTGTTGCTGTTGGTAACGTTGGTATGGAGGAGAAGAGATCTTCCACAACAATCAGCTCAGTGTCAACTTTCTAGTATCATTGTTTAAAAAGAATTGGAAAAATGTGAGTTTTCTTAGCTTTATTTTTGGTGATTTTGAATCGTTTATTCATGATTTTGCTCTGTTATATGCCCTCCTTAAATCTACATAGTATGATTTTCAACATTGGTATGCTAATAGTTGTATATTCTGGAAGCACTTACCCTCCTCACGAATTGTAATATGGATCCGTAGTTCCATTTTGATGATCGGCAGAGCCAGTAAGAATAATCGCTATTTATTCCTGGAAATGTTGATTATCATGCTAAGTCAAATCCAATGAATGTTTTGTAGGTAAAGAGCATACAAATATTTTGAATATGAGATCTGCTGAAAATTTCAAGTAGGATTTTGCAAAAGACTTCTCAGAATGTAACAACAGAAGGTTAGGGTTTTCATAGTTTCAAATTCAGAAACTTGTGTTTATAACATTTGGGATTTTGCATAAGTTGTTTAATATTTTATGGTTTTGCATAAGTTGTTTAATATTTTATGGGTTTATGGTTCATCTATCTACTCTGTTAGTGTATGAATCGTTCTTGATGGATTGTGATGTTCAATAATTGTTCTTGATCGATTTTTTAGTGATATTGAGGTTCTGTCCTAAATCGGGTCTTCTAGTTCATCTAGAATGGTAATGGTATATGAATGCATGTGTAGAATCAGTTTATATTCAGGTGCAGAAATCTGTCGGAATTATACCCGACGCCAAATTTTTTTACCTAAAAATAAGTTTGCAACGGATATAAACGTAGAAAAAGTATCCGTTGCACAATTCACCTGAAATGAGCAACGGATATAACTGCAACCAAACAAATAAAACGTTGACAAAAACCAAAATGGGACCCACAAAAGTGTTATTTTATAAATAATAACCGTTGCACAAATTAAAGTATACGTTGCACAAATTAGAAAAATAAACCGTTGCACCAACAATTGTGCAACGTTTATAAGGGTTGCTCAAAATAATTTGTGCAACGGATTAGCGTTGCACATTAATGCGCAACGCCGTTTTACCAACACTTATTAACGTTGCACAAATTATGCGCAACGTTTATAAACGCCACAAAAAGGCTGTTTTGGTGTAGTGACTATCTATCTATGTTTCAACTGCCGTTGAGTGTAGCAAATGAAATGGAAAAAATTATCAGGAATTTTGTGGGGTTCGGGTACTACTGTGAAGAAAAAAAGTTGGGTTTCTTGGTCTAAGACAAACTTACCAAAATGCAGGGGAGGAGTTGGGATTAAAAAACTGAAGCTTTTTAACAAAGCTCTTCATGCAAAGTGGATTCGGAGATATGGTAGTGAAAAGCAAGCACTATGGAGAAAGATCATAAATCAGAAATTTGGAGGTGTTACAGAAGCACTGTTTCCTAATCAATCTAACAGGCCTGTGTGCTTTAGTTTGTGGGCTGGTATTTTGAAAGCTAGAAGTTTTGTGGAATCTAGCACAAAGTTAGTTCTAGGTAATGGCAGTGGGATTTACTTTTGGAACGACATTTGGTTAGGAGAACTTTCTCTAAGAATTTCTTTTCCTACATTATACAAGCTATCTAGAAACAAGAATGTGATGGTTTGAGAGATGGTGACTGATGAAGGAGCTTCGAATTTAAACCTTGCTAGAGCTTTAAATGAAAACGAAGTTCTGGAAGTGATTCATTTGTTGCAGGCTATTGGCGAACCAAACATTAATTTGGCAGATGAGAATTTGGTGTCAGACAGCAGAATTTGGAGCTACGGTTATGGGAAAGGTTTCTCAGTTCCTAATGCTTATTCCGCGCTGGAAACTGATGGTTTCCTTTCTTTTCCAGATAAGCAGCTGTGGAACTCTAAGATTCCGTTGAAGGTTAGTTTCCTGGTTTGGACTCTGTGTTATAATGGCGCTCATACGTTGGACTATTTATACAGTGCAGGTATAGTTCAAAATGCAAATTGTTTATTATGTGAACAAGACACGAAATCTAACCCTCATCTGTTCATTCACTGCAAAGTTACTTCTGAGATTTAGTCTTACTTTATGAAAAGTTTTGGCGTTTCATGGGTTTTTGGTTGTGATGTTAAGCGAACTTTGTGGGAATGGAGTAATAAGAAAAGCAATAATAGAGTTAAAGGGATTTGGGTTATATGTCGTTTGCAATTTGGTGGTGTGTGTGGAATGAAAGAAACAACAGGTTACACAACATTATTAACAGACATGTCAAGCAATTGATTACAGATGTCAAAGTTGTGTTATACAATTGGACCCGTAACACTGATATTTTCGCTGATTTTCCATTATCTAATGTCCTTTGTAATTGGGAGCTATTTTTAATACTTCCATGTAATTCTAGACTCTAGTCACATATTGTGATTGTTTCTCTTTTTAATATATTTTGTCTTTTCAGTCAAAAAAAAGAAGCAAATGTAAAATATTTTGAGACAGTCTTATAAGGTTTCTTTAACAAGTTGGGTGGGATAGAATAAGGTTTGTCTTCATAAGGAAAGGGATGGTGTTGATGTAAAGAAGCTTAAGCTAGTAAATAAAGTGTTACATGTTAAGCGCATTTGGAGATATAAAAAATACAACACAAAAAAACAAAAGGCATTATGGTGATCTGTTATTCACCGGAAATCTAGGGGCAATATGAAAGCTATCTTAGTTGATCTTTCAAGCATATCAACAAGAGCTTAAAAGTTGGTATTTTAAAGTACAAGGATTAGGTGGAAAATAACTTCGAGTGTTTGTTTCTCCGCTCTTTATAAAATATGTGGAAATAAATATTCAATTCTAAGAAAGATAGTTATCCGCATTGGAATTAATTTGGGTTGAACTTTAACTTTGGCAAAATATTGAAGAATGAGTTAACAAAGTTGTTCAGCTTCTTTACCTTATTGATGAACCAATTCTTTTTTAAGTAAACATAGTCGAATTTAGAAACCCGAAATTTATTTCTTCGCTGCAGGTTGCTATGCTCAATTAAAACATGGTGGCCTGTTGGTTTTTCTTCACAATATTCTTTGGAATCACAAGGTATCTCGGGTTCTTTTTCTTTTTTTGGACTCTTTACTACAAGGATGCTCCAACGTTAGGCAAATAAGGTAGATAAATGTTTGCATAAAGTGTAGAGAAATATCAAGTCTAATTGAATATGAAACTGCTTTGTGACTAGTTTAATGGGTTTTTCAAGTTATAAATTCTGCTTTGTGACTAGTTTAACAGCTTTGCTACACACACCGGGTGTATAAAATACACCGAGTGAGAAAAAACCCCTGGGATCCACTAGGAGAATTATAAGGGTGTTGTTTTTTATTCACTGTGGGACCCACCACGATTGTGTCACTCGATGTGCTTCAGGTAAATATATACTTTGGGTTTTCCAAGTTACAAATTCTACATCATTGAGAAAGAATATAGGAAAACTAAGCATTGGTAGCTCCCATTCTTTATGCTCTTTGGTTGATTATTTGCCTGGCACTTTTAGGGGCGACCCCGAAAGAATTAGGGGCGACACAAAAGACAAAATAGGATGAAAATACTTGTATGCCCCTTCATAATCGGTAGTTTAGTTAGCTACCGATTGCAAAATCTCATTTTTGGCGAAACTCTATATTCGGTAGTTATATAAACTATTTTGACTACCGATTATAGGCTCAACCAAATTAGAAAAATAGAGGATTTTTGCAAAATCTCATTTTGGGGCAACTCTATATTCGGAAGTCAGGATACCTTCATTTACTACCGATTATAGGCTCAACCAATGCAGTTGAAAAAGCTCGGTGCGGGCATGAATACAATGCCCTAGACGCTATACAAAGAGTGCAGGGGGCGTAGCCTCCCGAGTGCGAGACAACGTCTCGTAGAAATTTTTCTACTAGAAAATTGAATTTCGATGAGGTTTTTGCAAAATCCGATTTTGGGGCTACTCTATATTCGGTAGTTATATGAACTATCTTGACTACCGAATATGGTTGGATATTTGCAAAGAGAGTCACTGTATAATCGGAAGTCATGATAACTCTTCCTTTCTTACCGATTATAGGCTCAACCAAAATTCAACAAAAGAGGATTTTTGCAAAATCTGATTTTGGGGCTACTCTATATTCGGTAGTTATATGAACTATTTTGACTACCGAATATGGTTGGATATTTGCAAAGAGAGCAAGGATAATCGGAAGTTAGGATAACTTCATTTACTACCGATTATAGGCTCAACCAAAATTTCAAAAAAAAGGATTTTTGCAAAACCGATTTTGAGGCTACTCTATATTCGGTAGTTATATGAACTATTTTGACTACCGATTATGGTAGGATATTTGTAAAGAGAGCCACTGTATAATCGGAAGTCATGATAACTCTTCCTTTCTTACCGATTATAGGCTCAACCAAAATTCCAAAAAAAAGGATTTTCGCAAAATCTCATTTTGGGGCTACTCTATATTCGGGAGTTAAATAACCTAAATTCCCTACCGATTATGGTAGGATATTTGCCAAAGGTCTACTTTAATCGGGAGTCAAGATAACTTTATTTACTACCGATTATAGGATAGTCAAAATTCAAAAGATAAAGGATTTTACTTTATATTCGGAAGTTATACAAACCAAATTTACTCCCGATTGTTGATTAACTACCGATTGTATAGTTATCTACCGATTGTAAAGGGTAGTTTGGGATTAAAAAAAAACGCCCCGAAAATAACCTACCGATTGTGGAATAACCTACCGATTATGACAGTTTTTGTCGTTTTGTGTCGCCCCTAATTCTTTTGGGGTCGCCCCTAAAGACCCCAGGATTATTTGGTCAGCCTCCTTGGGAAGCATTTTTTTTTTTTATTTGTTTTTATTTTACAGGTTGAGGAAGTTTTGGGAAGCAATAGGTTTCTTCTTACCAGAGCGCACTAACAATGGACCAAAAAAGACACGCGTCGCAAAGTAGAGCAACAGAACGTCATGGGTCCCACCATGTAATGTACGTGGACGGATGGGGATTCAAATACCAATCATTTATATATTGGTAGGACCTACCATCACGATCACGATCACGATACTCAAATCATTTCTTAGTTATCTGCCCTGGTTCCCGCAGCCGAGACACTCTTAACTAACTAGTGCTTTAAGATGGCCAAACGGCCCAAACAGAAAACGATATCTTAGCCAAACTCCAAATGCCATGTAGTATGAAGCTAATTGGTCTTGCTTGCATACGTATTTTTTCACGATTTCATTCTGGCTTTGTCTTCTTTGATTTCCTTCTACTTTTAAACAGCTCCGACTGGCACTTGATTTGAGATAGCAAATAAAACACTCCCAAAAAGTATCTTCAGAGAAATTATCATTGTTTATAGTTTTCTAAACCCGAAACTGTTGCGTGGATGCACCAAAGAAGAAAGATAACTCTGATCAGTATGACTCTTAGAATGTTGCAAGGGTTACTATTATTAGAAGCAATGAGTCATCACATACCTAAAAGGGACGAAAATTACTACTTAAATCTCTAACTTATTCTAAATGATTTAATTAATTTATGATATAAAACAGATAAGTTCCTGAATTGCATCACGTTGGGAACCATTAAAAACTCATCGTGGGGGACCAAGTTCAATTCAACCTCCATGGGACTTAGTGTTGCCAGTTGCCACTAATGTAAGAGACTGCAACGGCCCATAATCAATTGATGGATTAGCTCCTCAATAATTTCCACATTCAATAATCCATGGCCAAGATTTTGGAACTTTGATTTGGAATTTTTCTGATACATTAAAACTCTATCGATTCACTGAGTATTTAGAGCATCTCCAACAGAGGGTGAAGGTTTTATTTTTTCATGACACATAGGATTTTAGACCCTCATTTACATTAAATTCATCTCCAACAGTGGGTCATAGAAAATAGGAAGGGTGTTAAAATAAATATGAAGGTCTTGGAGAAGGTCTTATTTAGACCTTGGGAATGACCTCCACATAATCATTTTAACTATATTTTAATTTTTTTAATTTTTAAATAAATTGTTATGAACCAATAGGAAATAGGGAATCAATTTTATTATAATCCAAAACAACAAATTTTAAAAATAAGACCTCATACTATTGGAGATGGTTCATGAAGAAGAAAGATTATTATTTTTGTCACATACATATGACCCCATAAATAAGGATTTAAATAAAAATTCCACATAGGATTTTTAGCACCCACCGTTGGAGATGCTCTTATCTTCCTCACGGAGACAGGAAGAAATAGTTAGGTTTGAGTTTGACTTCCGGATTAGAAATTGCGGCAATGTGATGAGCTGTTTGTAACCTTTCAAACATCACAAAGTCACTCTCTCATTCTTATCTTTTCTTTAAATAAGCAGCAATTAGAAAAAAAATGCCAAAACAAGACATTATCTAATTTTTTTTTCCTATTTTATTTCTTCAATAATGAATTTATTTTTTGAAAAAAATTATTAATATTCAGTCATGCTGTTAAAATTTTAAAAATGCTCGGTAAGAAAAATGAAATTCTTTTTCTGTATTTGTTCTCATGTCTGTCACTAAAATGTAAAGAAAGAATTATCCAGTTGAAAAAAGAATTTATCTCCTTGAAATTTGAAATATACCTATCCAGAATTAACAGTGCTCGATGGACAAGGAAAAAAGGTTAATAATGGGCTTTTTTATTGAAATATGCCTAAAATTGAAAAAAGCCTATCAAAAAAGCTTGTATACACCAAGATTAATAATTAACAAAAAGCCTGGAAAGAACAAATATTAGGCATTACGCTCTAATTGCCATGGAAAAGTAACACTCTCGCTTGGTTTTTTACATTTTTTTGTTATGAAATTAAAAAGAATACCCGGTCGATAGTAGAGCACGGATTACTAACCAACACTCGATAAACTCCTTTCTAGAGTTTGCATTAGGGTTAGTATTAATTTAATAGTAATATATACTACTAAACTAAGTATGAGTTAAAGATATATTTAAAATACTAAGTATGAGTTAAATATATTTAAATTACTAAATATGATTTAAATACATTTAAAATAGTAATCTTATTCTAGAAGCATTTAAATCCTTTGTTTCCTTAAAGGAAGTGAAGCTTATTCTAAAACTAATTGCCCTTAGGACGGGTTTTATTGCCAAGGGGTGTCACATAGCGAGCGCAGTCTACTGGACGTTGTGGCGATTTAATTCCATCTCCAAAGCACTAGATGAGTAACGGCTTCCAATTATACGTAGAAAGAGAATAACGGATAATGATTTCTGCTTGACCAATCAATCCTGATCAAGACAGGAAACCATTACCCGTTTGCTGTTAAAACATCTAGGAGACAAGGTTCTTCCATTTCCCTATATTTTTCATCTCTAATTCCCTATATTTTTCGTCTCTAATTTTCGGTCTTAAATCTTTTTTTCTTTTTTAAATAAAAAGTTTTCATTTCCAGTATATGTGTTCTTGAGATTTAACTGTACATCGCAATTCCTTATTTAGGTTTATCTTAGGTGCTCTTTTGATACATCGATATTTCTTGATTGAGAAATTTTATAAAGTACCCTTGTTTTTATACATCCATATTTCGTCGATCCTGAAAGGAGTGTAACACCAGACTCGACGAACATGAGAACATTATAACAATCCTGAAATGTGTTGTATAAGGTCGATTCTCCACTAACCAAAAACCCCAAAACACTTGGAAAGGATAAACCATTTTTGGGGAATGATGTAATGAACACAGAAATGCAAGGAAACGATCCTGAACCGAGCTCGAAAAACCTAAAAATGATGTGGTAGATCAACGTGGCAACTAGTAAACCTATAGGATGGTTCCCAATGGGTTGTAATGTAATTTTGTCCTCACCTTGACTGGTTAAATAGTCTTCACTAATTAAGATGAAAAACTAAATTGTAAAGGCACTTTAATTTATTTTTATTTTTTTTTGTCGTGGGTGATATTTTAATGGGGGTAAAAGAAAGTAGTGTATCAAAAAAATATTTCTTGATTCAAGTTTTTTCGTCAAATGAGTCTAAAGTATAGTTTTGTATCAGCAAACCCTTTTTTGATGTTTTTTGTTTTGAATGTTTATGGTTTAAATTTTTTTAAAATCACATAGATTAGATTGAATGAAGTGATTAGTGAACATGTTTTGTGAAAATTCCCATGAAATTTTGAATAACGTGATAATTTTGGGCCAATGGTGTTGATTTATGAGTATAGTTAAGATTTTTGGCTAATGGACCTGATACCAACCCTATCGAGGTGTGGAAGTGCCTGGAGATGAAGGGATGACTTGGTTGACCAAGCTCTTCAATAGTATCTTCCAGTCAAATCGGATACCGGATGAATGGCGAGAAGCGTCATCGTTCCGATCTTTAAAAATAAAGGGGATATCCAGAGTTGTACAAACTACAGGGGCATCAAACTAATGAGCCACACAATGAAGCTTTGTGAAGGCATCAATGATCGTCGGCTTCGAGGGGAAACTTGCGTAACGAAAAATCAATTTGATTTTATGCCTGGAAGATCGGCCACGTAAGCGATTTTCCTGGTTAGGCAACTAATAACGGTACCGGGAACAAAAGCGAGATTTGTACATGGTATTCATTGACCTCGAGAAAGCCTACAACAAAGTTTCACGAGAGGTAATGTGGTGGGCACTCGAACGTAAGAGGGTATCGCCAAGTACATAACCTTAATCAAGGATATGTACGAGGGAGAAGTCACCGGTGTGCGGACGCATTTGACGGAGTCTCGAACCATTTTCGGATCAAGATAGGGCTACACCAGGGGATCATCCTTGAGTCCTTATATATTTGCGCTAGTAATAGATCAAGTTACAAACTACAGGGTGAGATCCCTTGGTGTATGCTCTTCGCAGACGATGTGGCGTTAATTGGTGAGTTAAAGACAGAGGTAGAGTATAAACTAGAGTGCTGGCGGGAAACTCTGGAATCGAAGTGCTCCAGACTCAGTAGGACCAAAACGGGCTATTTTAGGTGCGATTTCGACGACACCAGGCCTGATGTTGGAGAAGTTTTGCTTGGCGGGCAGATTGTGCCAAGGAAAGAAGCCTTCCGCTATCTGGGATCTATGATCCAAAGTGATGGTGATATCGGCGAGACATTCGACATAGAACCCAAGCAAGGTGGGCAAAATAGATATTGACGACGGAGTCCTCTCGGACCGTAAGGCCCCACTAAACCGAAAGGAAAGTTCTACAAAACGGTGATCCGACCTGCGATGCTGTACGAAGCGGAATGTTGGGCGACTAAAAACCCAAACATCATAGAGCTACATGCAACAGAGATGCAGATGCTGAGGTGGGCCTGCGGACATACAAGGCATGACATAATCATGAATGATTGTATATGCAACAAGATTGGGGTAACACCAATCGAGGATATGCTCACCCAACATCGACTACGTTGGTTTGGGCATCTCCGGCGAAGACCACCCGGATGCCCCGGTTCACATATGACGCATCAAACATGCGTAAGGAAGGATGAAGCGGAGAGGCAGATCTAAATTGACCTGGGATGAACTGGTTATACGGGATCTGAGCCGGCGGGACATAGAGAAAGAGCTGACGTTGGACAGAAATGCATGAAGAGCAGCGACCCATGGGATCGAGGTATATGAACTGACCCTCTTACTTTTGACTGTCTCTTTAGTAAGACTATGTAAATCGTGAACATGTAAACCGCCATGGAAAAATTGTGAAGGGGGGACTCCCCCCGTAGCTCTGCGGCTCACATGATTGTGAAGGGGGAATCACCCCCGTAGCCCTGCATCCGGGACATGGAGTAAGTAGATACATTACTTTAATAGTCGTGTATGCATAATCCCATTGAAGTGATGACTACTGCACCCTCTGTACCGAAAACGAATGAGGCACGAAATGTGCCAAGGATTTTCTCTTGTCTTTGTACAAGTTGCTCCCAGGCAGATGAGCCGGCGTAAAAACTTCTAGCCATACTTTTATGTGATAAATCTTTACGAGATAGCACTTCAATTCAAAATCCGATTAATGTTTTTCATGTCATATCATCCTGGATGTTGGAATGTCGAATATTATCAAATTAATGAGCCATATTTTGTGCATATTCTCCAATAATTGTGCACGTGACACTTAAATTCTGTCATTTGATTTATTTTTTATTTTGACATTTATTTGTCATAAGATTATTGGCTCATTTTTCCGTATATATGGGAAGATTATTGGCTCATTTTTCCGTATATATGGGAAGTATCGATCTTTAGGTCTTTTATGGTTGATAAAAATCATCGGAAGTAACAACTTGACTAGAAAACAAAGATAAGAATTTCTTAACCTTGTTTAAACTATATTGTGCGAAAGTAGGGGATGATGATTTAATTGTCTTGACAACTAATCATATTCATATGCGTATTTTTGTTTTTTAATTCCTTAATAGTTCAGGAGGATTATACCATCGATGAACTATGACAGTCTAACTTAAGTCTCGGTATTTACTAGTACCCAAAATTTTGCTATTAAATTGTTGATGTCGTCGTGGTACAATGAAAAAGTCAATGGTTGATGATCAACGACGAAATCGAGATTTAATGTTCGCGAGGGATAAAATTTATTTGGCGGATTCTCAGTTTCATTAATCTCAACTGTGATAAAGAGAAATGCGGCAAAATACATGAAGTAAGCAAAGCACGCATCACACTAGCTTTCATTTGAAGCATAACACATTGAATCAAATCTGTTCACACAATGATAGTAGTTAGTATAACATCTGTTTCAACTCCAGGTAAAAAGAAGACGATGATACAGGAGGAAGTGGCACACGGTAAAGTTAAGTCACGCGAGTGTGCCATGTGAAAAGTGGCACACGGTATAGAAAAGTGGCACATGGTAAAAAAAGATAACTTCGTATAGAAAAGTGGTACACGGTAAAGTTAAGTCACGTGAGTGTGCCAGCCAACTCATGGGATGATTTTTCTTTTCTTGACGATTACATTACACTAACCAAATTAAGCTTTTACACTTCTTTTTTTTCGGGGCAAGGGACGGGAGTTACATCCTAGGTAAGCCATCCCTCTTCCGTCGATGATGATAATATCAGTGACCTGATTTCAATCCTAACTTGTGATCGCCAAATTCTTTATCGATCAAATAAAATAAAAACCTGAATTCTTTAGAGGCGCATCTACCTAATGCAATATCAGAGCTGGCATTTTACTTAAAACCAGTGGCGGAACCACATGAGGACTAGGGAGGACAGTTGTCCTCCCTGGATCGTGTGAAATTATTATTTTGTGGACGAAATTTTGATGGTGTAACAAAATTGTCCCCCTTTCACCACAATATTTGAGTATGATCCCTCAATTTTCATTTTAATTAGGCTTGCACCCTAAACTGCTACCGAAATTGATTGAGCCAGCCTTGGATTCGACTCTTGAGCGAACAACCAAGAGTATTTCTTATCCATTTCTCTGATACATTATAAGTGAGAGTCCAAAGTGGCGAGGTGCTTGAACACCAAAAAATCATAGAACTGTGTATGTAATAAATTCAAAAATTTTGAATCTATTTTTAATGTATCGACAAGTATCAAAACTGAAGGGGAAAAAAAAGGCTAAAAATTTATTGCGGCCTTCGACTGATAATTTTTGGGATGATGTTGTTCACCGTTTATATTTGTTCCCCCAACCAAGATATCTTGGCTCCGCCCCAGCTTAAAACGGACATTATTAGTATATGAAAATGCCTAACATGGCAAATAATGATGATTTCAACTTCCATTTACTCCCTATTTTTTTTTTTGAAGGAAACTATAATTTATTAACTAGCAAATATAGTACATGAGATTTACAATATCATTTTTATCGAAAATATTAGAATCTATGCTAGTTGAAAGAAATTTTTGATGCATGTTATCTGACATGTGTTGAAGCTTTTTAATCATTGCCTCTTTCGCAATATAGTCCGCTGCTGAGTTATTCTTCCTCTTGATACATTTCACTTTTGCTTGGGGAAGGTCGCCCAATATTTTCCTAATCTCTTGCAAGGTATTCTTCGCTGGCCACGAAACGTCTGTGCTTATCTTATTTAATTTGTCCGCCAAAGCTTTACAGTCAGTAACTATGAAGACGCTGGATAATATGTTTTCCTTTAACCACGTGATCGCCTTTAATAATGATTTTGCTTCTGCATGGAATGTTGATGTCGCCCATTCCGATCCCGCTGATAGGTGCATGAAGGTTTTCTCGTCAACTGAATATACAATGAAAGCATATCCCATCGACAAGTCCTCTTTCTTGAAAGAAGCATCAATGAAGATTATCCAATCCGAATTTAGGTTGGACCAAGAGCTGTTGGTAGAAATTTTATGCAGAGTATTTGCTTTACTTTGGATGCTATTTGCCGGGGAAGTTTGAAGGAAATTATTGATTTGCCCTATTAGGTTGATCGGATATGGGTTAATTTTCTCGAAAACTACCGAGCATCTGTATTTCCAGAGGAACCAAAGGATGGTAGAAATTTTTACTTGAAATTGGTTCATATTAGCATCTGATATCCACCATTTAACCTAGGAAATAAATGAGTTGGGATTGAAATTGGAGAGGATATTATTAAGGGATAGTCCAAACCAGACTTCTCTGGCAAACGGACACTCACAGAAAAGATGGGATTCTGTTTCCTGCGCTAGATTATTGCATAACCTGCAAATCGGGTCAATGTCCTTGTTATGTGCTCCTAGTCTAGCAGATGTTGGTAGAACTTTTTGAGACAGTTTCCAGATGAAAAGTCTGATTCTAGGAATAGCCTGTATTTTCCAAATCTTATTCCATGGGAAATCTCGGAAATTATTAATGTCTTGATCCTGATTGGCTAGAAAGATATAAACATTTTTGGCCGAGAATTTACCCGATTGATGATAGTGCCATCTGATGGTGTCTTGTTCTTGATTCCTTGGATTTAGAGCTTGAATTTTAATCCTATCTTCTGGGAAAAAGAATTGATTTAGCTTTTCCTGGTCCCACTTATTTTGATCCGTTATTAACTCTTGAACTCTTGTTGGTGCCTGCTCTTGCGCGCTTGGGCCTATTTGGATTATATCTGTGTTTGGAAACCATCTGTCTTCCCAAATTTTCACCGAAGCTCTGTTTTTGACTTGCCAAACGTAATTATTTCTTATTAGCTCTAAACCTTTTTGAATACTGGTCCAAATCCAAGATAAATTCGAAGTTCTGGATTTTTCTAGAGGGTGCGAGTTTGGAAAATATTTTGCTTTTAACAGTTTGACCCATAATTGATCATGTTCGGAAACCAGTCTACTTGCCAGTTTAGTGAGGAGAGCTAAGTTGAAATGATGAGGGTTTTTAATTCCTAGCCCACCTTGGTAAATGGGCTTGCAAATACCCTTCCAAGCTTTTATAAATCCTCCTTTTCTTTTTTGTCAATCTTTTTTCCACCAGAAGTTTCTCTGAATTCTGTCGAGTTGATCAAGGGTTTCTTTTTGGCGAGAGCGTAACTTGCATTTGGTAGGTTGGATAAGATTGAAGGATAGATTTTATCAATACAGTCCTATCTGCTTGAGACAAGAGTTTAGATTTCCAACCTTGAAGAGTAGCATAATATCGCTGTAGGAGAGGTTCAAAGTTGGCTTTTCGATTTTTATCAAAGGACAGAGGGGTTCCCAAGTATCTATCATTTTTGGTCATCATCGGAACTTTTAGGATTTTAGCTAAAATCTTCCCATGTTTCGGATGTATTTTTGGGCTGAAGTAGACACTGGATTTTTGAAGATTAACCATTTGGCCAGTGATGTTCCCAAAAAGTTGTAAGATTTCTAACATGCTTTTCGCTTCACCCAGGTCCGCTTTTGTAAATAAAAAACAATCGTCGGCGAAGAAAAGGTGCGATATATTGGGAGCTTTATTGTTGATTTGAAATCCAGAAATTCTCTTGTCTACAATGGCTTTTTCTAGGAGTCTAGATAGAATTTCCACGCAGATTAGAAAAAGGTACGGAGATAAAGGATCTCCTTGTCTTAAACCTCTCGAAGTATTGAAAGTAGGACCCGGGGAACCATTTAGAAGGATTGAGAAGGAGGTAGTTGATATGCATTGTAGGATGAGTTTTGTCCAGACTTCCGAGAACCCAAAGGCTAGGAGGACTTTCTCAATAAAAGTCCATTCAACCCTATCAAAAGCTTTTAAAATATCTAGTTTCAACGCTAGAAACCCCTTTTTCTTCTTGGAGGTTTTCATTGAGTGGATAAGTTCATGTGCAATTATGATGTTATCAGTGATTTGTCGACCAGGTAAAAAGGCCGATTGATTGGGAGAGATTAATTTGCCTAGAATGGGTTTTAGCCTATTAGCTAATATTTTGGAAATGATTTTATAGATAGTATTACTCAGGCTAATAGGTCTGAAATCTCCTGGCGTTTGAGGGGTAGAAATTTTTGGGATGAGAGTTATGAAGAAATGATTAGAATCTTTGTCAAGGATACCCGACCGAAAAAATTCTTGGACTGTGCATATGATATCTTTTCCCAGGATGTCCCAGTTGGATTTAAAGAAACCCGGTTGGAATCCATCAGGCCCTGGGGATCCCCATTGATTCAAGTTAGATAGGGTGTGCCAGATTTCTTCTTTAAAGGGAGTAAGAGTCAGGGTTATTCTCTTCAAGAGAGATGCAAGGTTTTATGATACTAGAAAGATCAAAGTCGAAGTTACTATTCGGGGACGATCCTATTTGTTGGAAATGATTGTCCAGAAGTGAGTTGATTTGATCTCTATCTGAAAGCCAAACCACTGAAGGTTCTCTACGAGGATTGATTGCATTAATCCTTTTCCTATTTGAGGCGGTGGCATGGAAGTATTCCGTGTTTTGATCATATTCCTTAAAAAACTTATCCCTAGAAAGCTGATGATAATAATCATTTTTTTATCTTGTACCATTTTCCTAGCTCCGCTCGAAGATTTTTTAATTTTTCTATTTATTTCGAAATGTTTCCGGATCTATGAATACAGTCGATTTTATTGTTTAGGAACTTTATCTGTTTGTGAATGTTCCCAAAAGTATTAGAGTTCCAATGGGCTAAATCGGAGGATAGCAATTTTAGGAGACCAAAAAAAGTTATTTCTCTAGAATTTTCCGAGTGCAAATTCCAAGAGGCTTCAACCATCATGGGATAAGGTGGAGTGAGTTAACCAACATCTAAGACATCTAAATGGTTTCTGAAGCCTAATTTTCTCAGGATTTGATTCTAATAAAATCGGCGTATGATCAGAGCCTACCCTCGGACGGTGAGTTACCTTAGTGTCCGGAAATTTCTGAGTCCACCACAATGAGGTTAGCTCCCTATGGCCGATCATCTTTATGCATAAAGGAGGAAACTGAAAATGCTCTAGTTGTTGTTGTTGATATTGTTTTTCTGACCCACAATTTATGGTTGTGGAGACATCTAAGTCAATCTTTCAACTCACTCATGCTATTCTTTAGTGATATTGCTTGTCGCTAATTCATAATGTTAGAATCATTAGACAGGGAATTTAAAGTTTTTGCATGTTCGCCAGGTGTCCACAGATTCTAAGCACCCACGTTCACGCGTTTAGGTAGTACAATGGAAAGTGTAAGTGCCCATGATCGAGAACAAGAATTCATTTCAGCTAATGAAAATACAGGAGTCCCAAGTCAGATGTACTTTTCCTGCGTGGTGCGCATATCAAATTAGATCTCAAACTAACTCCATATCTCCCTGTAAGCACATATTTTGCACATAAATATTCTTATACCGGTGTCTGACACTGCAGCTACTGTCCGGTCAGTGGCACAAGTGCACGGAAAACAATGACCGATACTGATTTTGATAAGTAATTCCAATATCCCCGGTAATCCAGGGCGGAGCCAAGGGTTGACTAACCCTGGCTCTAGCCCCCCATAAATTGATGAAAACCATTGTAACACCCTTGCATTTAGTTTCATATTCTGAATTTAGCCCACCTTTTAGTTTGGATTTAGTCCACTTAGAGCAAAGCCCCCATAAAAATGATGAAAACCATTGGTGCGATCATAACCAAAGAGCAAAGAGCAAAAAAAAAAACCAAAATTTGGGTTTAGTCCGTGTTGTAACGCAGGAGACTAAAATTTGGTCAGGCGCAACTTTAAAGTTGCGCCCCAATCAGGCGTAATGGTAAGTTCCGCCCCATTTTTTTTTTTTTTTTAATTCGGGCGTAACTCCAATCTTCGCCCCATCAGGCGCAACTTTAATCTACGCCCGACTAAAACCAAACCAAAGACCAAATATACTCTAGTATTTGGTTTTAGTCTGATATTTGGTCTTTACTCCTCTCCGTAGTGTATGCGTTTTCGACCAAAATTTTAGTTTTGGTCTCCCACTGTGGATGCTCTTAAGTCCATGTGTTTCCATAAAATTTTTTTAGCCCCCTCAACCTTAATACCTGGTTCCGCCACTGCCAGTAATTAACAACTCTGAATAATCAACGGGGGCTGAATAAAGATTCCGCCCTAGTTAGAACCGAAAGGTGGATCAAATCGAAAGGTATATAAGTACTAGGTGTGGTTTAAAAGATAGCAAAAAAGCCATGGACCATCCAAAAGAAAAAAGGATAGTCCTTTTCGCATAATAGCACAATGGGCAACCGTGGCCCGTGATCATGCCCTACTACTACTCCTCTCAAGTCTCAAGTATCAACTGGCAAGATGAGATGTGCCCTTTTTAGGTAGTCTCCTTGTTCCGTTTGAAAGTTATTTTTGGTAATCCTCATTTTTAAATACGATTGTGGGGAGCGCAATATAAAAAGAACAGAAAAAACAAAAAATAATGAATGATCTTAGGCCTGTCGGAAAGCAATGTGAACGGCTGAGATTGCTCCATATAGCAGAAGCTTATTGGCTAGATGTCAAATCTGACAAAACGCCTTAGTTTCAATCTCAGTGGTCCACGTTTAACAAAGTTGTTGGCTCCATGATAATCTAAATCTTTATTTCATTTATTTAATTTTTCATCACTTTCTTTTTAAGTAAACTACCTTTTTTAGGGTATGAATCTATAGCCTGTATTCCGACACTTGTCAATCACCAGAGCAACACAGGCTTAAGCTTTACTGAAAAAAACACACAGACGAAAAATAAAATTTCACAGTATCTCTCCGTCTGTCCGACCCCCAAAAAAAACAGGTAAAAATATCTTCTTCTTCGATTGTGTTCTTCTTTCTCTGTTTTTTTCTTCTGTGTGTTAATTTTTGAGATTTAATTTGATATTTTTTTGGTTAATTATATTGTAATTACTCTTTAGATTCGTCTTTGAATTTTTGCTTTCTGAGTTTTTGATGTACAAAGATTCGGGTGCGGGTTTTCTTCTTCTTTTAACTTCGATTTGATCTTTGATTCGGGTTTTTAATGAGATTTCATTTGTGTATTAAGCTTTGATTTGGGGTAGGTTCATGATTTTGAATGATGGGTTTTCATTTTATGCTTCTGTAATTAATTGTACTTCATTTTGTTGTATTAGTTCTCGATTGTTGAATTTGTTTTTCAAGATTGAAGAAGAAAAGAGTTCAGAAGAAGAAAATCAGTGATTTGATTTTGATTTGAGATTGTGTGAACAAGTGGTTAGTGATAATATATATGAAACAGTTGAGTTCAGTTAAGTAAGTTATTTTACTGATTCAGTTGATTTTGAGGGAGAAATGGGTTCAAATTTAAACTTTAAGAACATGGGTGAAGCGCCACCAGAAGGAAGTGGAGCAGGAAGGCCACCAGGGGGTTTTCCATTAGCAAGACAAACATCAGTATATTCATTAACATTTGATGAGTTTCAGAATACCATGGGTGGACTTGGAAAGGATTTTGGATCAATGAATATGGATGAATTTCTTAGGAACATTTGGACAGCTGAAGAGGCTCAAGTTATGGGTATGGTTCCGTCAGCTTTCGGTGCTGGTGCCGGTGGTAGTGGGGTTGCTGTTGAAGGAGGATTACCTAATGGGAACCTTCAGAGACAGGGCTCGTTGACGTTACCGCGCACGTTGAGCACTAAAACTGTTGATGAAGTTTGGAAAGATTTGTATAAAGAAAATGGTGGTGTGCTTAAAGATGGGAATGTTAACGTTAATGTTAATGATGGTGTCGGTGTTGGTTCGAATATGCAGCAAAGGCAACAGACTTTAGGAGAAATGACTTTGGAAGAATTTTTGGTTAGAGCTGGGGTAGTAAGAGAAGAGCCTCAATCAGTTGGAAGACCTAGTAATACCAATAACAACAATGGATTTTATGGTGATTTACTTAATAACAACAATAACGGTGGTTTGGCCCTTGGGTTTGGACAGCAACCAAATCGATCAAATGGAATTCCAGTTAATCGTATTAACGATAATAATACTTTACTCGCCAATCAAAGTCCAAATTTGGATATGACTATGAATGGGAATAGGCCATCTCAACAACAGCAGCTTCAACAACCACACCATCAGCTTCAGCAACCGCAACAGCATCAGCATATTCTCCCGAAGCAACCTGCCGTCTCTTATGCTTCTCCCCTTCATTTAACTAACAATGGTCACTTGGGTAGTCCAGGGATTAGAGGAGGGGTTGGGGGATTGGGGGACACCATGATGACCAATGGGTTTGTTCAAGGTGGTGGAGTTCAAGGTGGAGGACTAAATATGGTTGGCCTAGGAGGAGCAGGGACGGCTGTTACAATAGCAAGTGTATCACCTGCAAATCGACCTCCTTCAGATGGGCTTGGGAAGAGCAATGGTGATAATTCTTCCTTGTCACCAGTGCCTTATGTTTTTAATGGAACTTTAAGGGGCAAGCGAAGTGGAGCTGTAGAGAAAGTTGTCGAGAGGAGGCAGAGGAGAATGATAAAGAACAGAGAGTCTGCTGCGCGGTCACGTGCTCGCAAGCAGGTAAATTTGTATTTGAATTTATTGACTATGATTTTTGTTTCATTAATCTATTGTTCGGTATTGCGTTTGTCTATGATTTACAATTTTTCGCCCGAAGAAACTGCCATGTTGTTCACGCATTGAAATTGAAGATATACAATGAGTACTAGTATGGAACTGTAACCGAGAGCAGCTAAACAACTCTTCAAAGAATAAGCATTGCATATTCTGTGCAGTATATTGTTCCCCTTGCAATTTGTGAACTATGCTAGGTGGGTCACTTAGGTATATATAAAACTGCACATCCACGAGTGATAACTTCAAATATGCTTAGGCCAGCAACATAAATCTCATTCATGCCCGTCTAGAGAAATAGATTCTGATACTAAAATTTTCAAAAATTCCCATAACTTGTTCATTGACCTTTTTGGGTTTTCATTTCCAGGCTTATACCATGGAACTTGAAGCAGAAGTAGCGAAACTCAAAGAGGAGAACCAAGAGTTGCAAAAGAAGCAGGTACGTATATCCGATAAAGATGAGGTACATATACTAAAAGCAATATGTAGTTCTCGGCATTTCTTAGAAATTTCAATTGAATTATGTGATTATCAAACCGGTTGTTAACTGTACTTCGGTTGGTGCAGGCTGAAATTGTGGAAATGCAGAAAAATCAGGTATTTAGTTTCTTCACTCAAATTTTATTGCCTCAGTTATTTTCTTTTCATCCAGCTTCATATAAGAAAAAAACTTTGCAAACCGGCGACGCCTAACTGCCTTTTGATAACCAGTGCTTTGTCTTAATTGGTCCTTCTAAACAAATTGGATCATATTGCTATCTTTATTTTCTGAGTCTCAAAAAGGGGTTAACATAATTTTTCCCTTTCATACTTGATGTGTTCAGGAATTAGAGATGATGAATCAACAACCTGGATCCAAGAGACGATGCTTAAGGAGGACACAGACTGGTCCTTGGTGAAGCTGAAGTATTCCTTTGAAAATAGATAGCCTGGTTAGATTGTGTTAAACCTCTTCTTTTTGAAGGGTTAGGTAGTTGTACATATAAATAGGGAGACGACTGGGTTTGCCGTGAGCTGAGTACTTATATTGTTGTATTTATTTTGTAGATTAAGTTTTCCCCATTTTTGTAATCACTCTGCTTGCTCCTCTTTTGAGCATCAAAGGGTAGCTTAGGTAGTTAGGTTACGAAAATGAATAATTTAGTGCAGCGAGTATGGTTTGGCTATCTGTTAAAAACGTATTGTCCATTCTCAACCTGTTTAAGTATGTCGACACTTTCTTAAAGCTTACTAACAAGCATAAAGTGAAATGAATATCTGTACAATTGTGTTCATCAGGATCCGTTAACAGGAAGCATGCAAACACTCACTAATTATCACCGATATAACAATAACGAATTTGAAGCTAACTTGTCGGTAATATATTTATATTACAGCACATTCATTTAAAGGAATTGGATGCTGGGTAACCCAATTCCTAGGGAATGAACGGGGCAAATAAACTATTTGTAATTAAGAATTTTGATTCCTAAGAATCTAATTCCAATGCATTGGTTTAAGATAATTGATTCGGGATAAAAACAAAGATAATTGAATTACCTCAACCAAACATGAATTTTTAGGATTTGAATCGAATTCCTTGGAAACCAATTCCAGGAATTGAATTATCCTATAATTGAATTCTTAGGTTTCCAATTTTCCCAACCGAACGAGTTGTTAAAGTGCTCTCCACTCATACAAGATATCAGCACAACCGAAGACTATAACGCCGAAGACCAAAGACCGAAGACTATAACACCATCATCTGGAATTAGCCTGGGTGAATGGTGATGTTTGGTGTCGGCAAATGCATATTTTTAGTAGGATAAGCACTGCAAAAGTGAATGGGTAGGGTCAACCGCGTTTCATTTCAAGTATCTATTACACGACAAATGGAGCCTCTAAACGAACAACCATGAAGTACAACTTAAATTATTTTCTAGGCAAATCTCAGACAACCATGAAGTACACCATATCAATCAGCTTTTTTATCTTCTAGGAAAAGTTGGGTGGTTGGGTGTTAAAATTGACATGTCAAAGGCTTTTGACAGGGTCAGTTGGGAATTTTTAGACAAAACTTTGTTGCAATTTGGGTTTAGTCGTGATTGGTGTGATTTAATTTTCCAATGTGTTTCCACTACTTCTATAGATGTGTTATTGAATGACAAGCCTGGACAGTTCTTTAAACCTACGAGGGGTTTGAGACAATGAGATCCTTTATCTCCTTATCTCTTTATACTCCCTCCGTACCTATATTATATAGGCGGAATTTTCATTTTCCCTTGTACCATTATATGGGCGGAGTCCAAATTTCAAAGTGAGTTTTTACTTCTACTACCCCTATTTATTTGATTGGGAATCATCACAATTGAGTGTATGTTTCTAACATTGGGAATATAATTACGGGTAAAACAGAAAAAAAAAACATAGAAATTTATAAAAGCAAAAAAGTTTCTTAATCTAAGAGATTTTGTCTACTCCACCTATATATGTGGTACGGAGGGAGTACTTTGTATGGAGGTTTTTTCGAGATTGCTTTTGGCAAATGAAGCCTCAGAACATTTACATGGTATTAAAATGACTAGGAATAGCCAACCTATTTCTCATCTTGTTTTCGCCGATGATTGCTTGTTGTTCGCTAAAGCTGACCTAGGTGAATGTCAAAACCTTTTAAGTATTATTGATCAGTTCAGTAAGGCCTCGGGCCAACTAATAAATTTCAATAAGTCTGGTCTGTTTTTTAGTAAAAAGGTTCACCCGAGACACCAAAGAATGATGACAAGATTGCTCAAAATTAAGAAAATTAACCATAAGGATTCTTATCTGGGGGCTCCTCTCTTTGTTGATAGATCTAAATTGAAAACCTTTGATACCTTAGTTGAGAAAATGGAAAACGAGAATTCATGGGTGGCGAGTAAAATTCTAGCTCGTTAGTAGGATAGTTTTGAACAAACATGTCTTATCTAGTATTCCTACTTTTCGATGGGGTGTTTTCTAATCCCTTAAGAAAATAATAAAAAAATGGATGACATTCAAAGGGATTTTTGGTGGAGTAAGGATTCTAACTCTAAAGGTGTCTATATTAAATCTTATGCTTTTCTTTGTAAACCAATTACACAAGGAGGGCTAGGATTTAGAGACACTGGCAAGGCCAATCTTGCTATGCTCTCTAAGGTAGCTTGGAGATTGTTAGATGAACCCAATGCAAAGTGGGCTAAGGATCTTAAATCTAAGTACTTTCCTAAATGTTCTGCTTTCAATGCAAAACCAACCAAAACTGGTTCTTGGATTTGGACTTGTGTTAGGAAGGGTCTAGCTCTTGTCAGACAAAACTCTATTTGGGAGGTAAGAGATGGAAGTTCTATTGATATAAGAAAAGACTGGTGGATTCCTGGCCTTGAGTTAACCATTGCTGATCTTTGTCCTAATTTTGATTCTGAGCTTATTTTGGTCTCTGATTTGATTGATGATAATTTACCACCGTAGTTACGTTTTATACCCAGATCTGATTTATGTACTTGACATGTGATCCACATAAAATTGAACCGAGACCAACTCAATTTCACCCTGATTTGGAGAAGCCATTATACCCAAACTGATAAATCACTTGAAAAATTTCGCCCGAGTCGATGGAACACGAGAAATATGTTCTCCGTATTTTTATTTGGGTTTGATGTGTCTTAGAAGGTGAGGATATTCTGGGTAGTTCACCCAAAAAATTCTTTTTTGACACATGTACACAGGTGCCGACTCACCTAACTAGATCCCACGAAATAGTTAACGAAAGGAGGTTTTACTAATTTAATTTCTGTAGGGGAGGTAACTCAAATTATAATCTTTGCCAGGGGAGGTAACGCAAATTACCCCTTTTTAGAATTTTATTAGCCACAACGAGTGGGAAATTATTGTTTATCAAACTAACATTCCAAGATAGAGTAGTTAAATGGAGGAATCAAAATTGGTTTGTGGGAATTCAATTTTCCTGATGCGGTTCTCAAGTACATAAATCAAATGCTCATGGAAGAGAAAAATGAAGAGACGAATTTTATCTTCCAAGAAGACTCTCGAGCTCTTCAATTTGCAGAAAAACCATTTTATGAATACCCCACTTGTTCTCCTGATAGCAACCTTGAAATTCAAATTGAGAATTTTTCTCATAACAATAGTAGTGAGAATGCAGCTGAAACTAGTTGGATTGGTGAATTTGGTGCATATGAATTGTTAGCTAATAATACCCAAAGTGTTCCCAAAGGATTGCACTTTTCAAAGCGTCTCCTCAATTGTCTTACAACCTTCCAAACAAGATCAATTCTCGCTGCGTATGACTAGTGGAGTCAACATCTCAAAGTATGGGCAAGGTTCGTGTTCCCGATGTGCATTCGTGAGAGTGAATCCATTTGGTAGTTCAGAAAGGTGCCGAGGAAGCAAATAAGTTTCTTCCGGATAATAACCTTATTATTAACCTGGAGCGTAATGGTTTTTTTACGGTGAAAGTAAAAAAGAAGGCCGTGAAGCCGGTGATGTAGTCGTTGAGTTGGACAAGGATGTGCGACGGATTTCATCGTATGGGTCGAGAAAAAAGAAAAATGTGCACATGGAAGATATAGGGGAATCAAAGTTGGTTTGTTTGACACTGTCAAATTTGGGTTTGTAATCGAAGAAACTCTTTTTTTTAATGCAAAACGAGGGGAATTTATTGATTAGAAATATAAGAAATATTGTGCTCCATATCCTCCAATATTGCACTAGCAATAAAACTTGGGGATAAGCATTCCAAGTTTGAGAAATGCTATGTACTCTAGCATGTTTTGCCACTCTATCAAAGATGCTTTTTTATTTTCCTATTGATATATTTGCAAACCCAAAATGGATGTAGTGCTAGTTTATATTGAATATCTTGGATCATGATATGATTCTCCCAAGCTGCCTGTTGGATTTCTCCATTGACTGCATTCATCACCAGCCTTGCGTCCATCTCAAAATGTGCAAACTGTATATCTAGCTCTTCTGCATGCTGCATCGCGTGGAGAAGTCCCCTACTCTGTTGCCTCCGCATTTACGAGTCCATTGGCATAGTCGCATCCTGCTCTGATGAAATCACCTGCAAAGGATCGCAAGATTAGTCCCCATCCTGAGTAAGAAATAGAGTTTATGATTTTAAATGAAGCATCACAGCAAAATGAGTAGTATGGACTAGGTGGTGGTATCCAACTAGTGATTGTGTTCTGCACAATATTAGTAGCTACTACATGCTGAGCTTGCATTTGTTTTCCTGTACAAGTACTAAGGGCCTGAACCAGCTTAATAACTTCCACTGTATTTGGTTTTTTATCATCAAAGACGTATCTGCATCGTGCTTTCCAAACCTCCCATGCTGTGTTGGCCATTGTCACAATCCAAATATCAATTAAGTTATTAAAGTCATTAGTGAACCATCTTTGTATCCACTCCGCACCGTAGCATTAGATACTTATGGCACCCGGTGTTGTAGACCATATAGCACGCGCAAAGGGACATTCCTGAGAATATGCTTAGTAGTCTCAATGCCTTGGTTACAAGTTTTGCACTGTCCACCACCGTAGTTCATAACTCTTGCCATTCTTTCATTCGATGGTATGATATCCATACATTTCATATGAAATGTTTGATTCCTGTAAAGTTGGGATACCGGAGATGTTTTTCCATACTTGATTAGTTGCTTCATCAATAATAGTGTTACCATTTTTTAGAGCAAACCATTGTTGTAGGCCGATTTTGTTAGAGCATTGCTCGGGTCGAACTCGCATGAGTTGCTATCTCAAGCATGTTTGTCAATGTTAGTGATCAAAACTATAAGTCTTGATTTCTAACCTATGTAGCTCAAGGTCTCGACTAGGATAGAAAGTGTAGTTGAGCTCAAGAACTCCATGGCAATCATCATACAAGACGAAGGACTACTCGAGGAACCGTGAACTTCATCGACTAAAAGTTATGTGGAGACTCTGAACTTATCTATCACTCAAAAGTCTATTTACTCTATCTCCTACTCTTGAGACAAAAGTCGTTTAGACGTATAGACTTTCATTATACACATTTGTTTTCGAGTCGAGTTAACTCGCCTATCTATTTCTTGAAATATGTGTTGGTAAGCTTTCGATTTAACCGAATTCATCTTTACCTAGTGACGAAAGTCATGATATGTTTCAATCACTTTGGAAATTGCTCTGACGAAAATGGTCTCATGAATAACGCTATATAACGTTCTTCTCGAGAATGTTTCAATGATTGAAATAAGAGTTTAGATTACATAACCATTGGTAAGATATAAGCATTGTCAGTGGAAACACATATATGTATAAGTCCGTATTCCTTGAACCAAAGTTTGCGAACTTTGCTGATCAAGAGAAATGGAAGGGCGCAAGCCAAGTCCGCGAACCGGCGGTAGTTCTCGACCCGAGAATTTCTCTGGAGTTTGTGTACTCCTTCCATGAGCTCAAGTCCGCGAACCCAAATCAAAAAACTTGAGTAGGTTATATCTAAAACCGGTTGTTCTTGAACTAATGTTTATATAAACTAAGGAATGATTTTGCAAACCGTGGCTATAAAGTTCATGAACCGATTTGAGTGAATCAAACCGTTTTTGCTTCAATTGTGTCTTATGTAGTTACATAAGATCTAAGCAATTGAACAACTCTCTAACTAGTTCATTTGAGTCATTTGAACTAGTTATGGTGAAGAATAATATGGTAGATAAGAGAGTGTTCATATGGCTAACCATTTGTCAATTATTGTTGAACCAACAAATGTTAATGTTTGGGTACGGCTCATAAACCCAAAATTGAACATTTCGTTTGTGTATAACAAGCTAAGTTTTCGATCCAACGGTTGAGAAATATTAGCTTGAATCCAATCGTTTTTCATCTAACGGTGAATATTGAATGCTTTGTTACTAAGCTAACATTGATTGCAAACCCCGATTTGAAAGACTATATAAGGGAAAACTTTAGCAACCTGGGAAACCTAATCCCCACACTTTACGTGGATACTAGTTTGCTAAGCTAGAGTCGATTCTCCTTTAACCTTTGGTTTTCTTCTTCTAAAACCAGGTTAACGACTTAAATACTTCATTGGGATCATGGGGTTTAACCATACTACTTTTTTTCTAGCTGTGTGATCCGACATTGCGCTTCTATCGTATTTAGTATAATTGAAATAATTGGCTTGAGATTTATATCCCGATAGGCAAGATAGAAAAGAAATCACAAACACTTCGCCTCATCGTTTGTGATTTCACAATATCTTTTTCGCTACGTCGATTAAGATTATCAGTGAGGTGATCAATAATACTAGTCAGTTTCTTCGAATATAAGTCCGGTTATTGATTGGTTCCTGCTCACCTTGATTTATCAAAAGACGGAACAAAACTCATAGGTTTATTCGGGGAGACGAATTTATCTATTCTATAGACTTTTCTCGTGTGATACAAAATATTTGTTTATTAAAGTCTCCGACTTTGGGTCGTGCAACCTTAGTTGTGGGTGAGATCACCTAAGGGAATCAAGTACATAGGATCATGCTGACTCAGAGGCGTAGAGCATAATTGTACCTTGGATCGGGTGTGAGATTGATTGGGGTTCAAACTACATACCTGCACCCGAAGCAATTTGTAGTAGGATAGAGTCCTGTAGCTACCTAATACAATGTGTGTTCAACTGACTAGGTCCCTAGGGTTTTTCGCATTTGCGGCTTCCTCAACAAAATTCCGTCTCTGTGTTATTTCTATTCCGCATTATATTTGTTTATATAATTGAAATACCATAGGCTGTGCGTTGTCCAATCAATTAGAATATCCGACCTTTTGGTTGTTGACTTAAATTGATCGACACTTGGATATTGGTCTTTTGGTACCATCCAAGTTATCTCTCTTGATAAAGACTAGCGTATTTCAATTTGCTTGAGTAAAGATCAAATCGAGAGATTGAGATATAAAACTCATTGATATACTTTTTATCTAGATTGAGTCCGACTCAAGTTTAGTTGATTCTCTAGAAAGTATATTAGAGTTTGTCCATACAGATTTCTGCTTAAATATTGGGTGTGGTTGTTAGACCCCACTTTTTCAATTGGTATCGAAAGCAGAAAACACGTTTTTAAGACCTTATAAGTGTGTTTGTAGCGATCTACTCTATGGACAGAGGTGTTATCTCAATTAACGTACCACCTCGCCTTTGATGGCTCTAACTACTTATGGTGGAAAATTGCTATGCGAGCTTTTCTTCAAGCACGTAATTTTCAATCATGGGTATATGTTGTTAATGACTATGATCCTCCCGTCAGTGGGCAGCTGGGTGATGTAAACGCTCCCAAGAATATTGGTGAATATGAGGTACCTGCGAAATCAAAATTCACCCATTATCCAAATCTTCAGATTATGTGACAAACCGTACTAAGTCGGAAATATCTTAGAAACCGATTTTGAAGGTAATACCAGTGGAAAAGGAAGCTAGGCTTTCAAAACCTTAATTCCAATTGGGAAAACCTTCGTATGGCAGATGAAGAAATGTTTGATGAATTTAATCAAAAAGTGTCTGAAATTGTTAATGCACCTTTTGCATTGGGTAAGACTATTCCTGAAAAGGACATTGTGATGAAGATTCTCAGATTGCTGCCATCCAGATACGATTCTAAGAAGCATGCCATCGTTGAGGGAAATAACCTCGATAATCTCTCCGTAAATACGCTGGTTGGGAAGCTTAAATGAACATTCATCCAAGACTAAGGATGTCGTGGTTCAAAGCACTAAAGAACACTAAATTACTTGATAAAAATAAAAAAAGTGTATATCTCAAGATGATCACTCCAGAATGATTCATCGATGAATATCTTGACAAATCACCTCGATGATCACAAGACAGCTTTAGTGGAAATTTCTGCTGAAGAGAAGTAAACGGTTCTCCAGGATAAGCCTAAGGCATCACCAAACCTCATAATCGTGTTCTCCTAAAAAAAGGATATTGATGAAACTGGATGACGAGGATATGTCTCAAGTTGCTTTATGTAAAGGATTTGGTCATTTTGCAAATGAAGTGCCCAAATCGTAGAAAATACACTGGGAACAAAGGTCTTGCTGCAACTCTTGATGAAATGTCTGACAACTATGATTCTATGAAGACGAGAAATCAAGTATTGCACTTCTTGAAAAGTATTGATTTTGATAATTGTAAATACATACATCAATCTTGATATTCTTCAGAAGATAATCCAACTATTCTGGAAGATAAAGTTGATCCATACTGGAAACTCACTTATAATGTTTCAGTTCCACTATGTGCCTTAGCTGCGTACATCTCTAAATCTTTACTTTTATCCTAGATTGACGTGTTCATATTGTTCTCAAAGGGGTCATCAACTTTCAAGGTGTTACAAGTACAAACACCAACTAAGGCACGCTAAACAAACTTCAACGAAAAGCAAATCATTTAACAAGGAAGCTTAAACTTGCTCAGAAGACCACTGAGGTATGTAGGATTTTATCTTCATCTAAGAAGTTAATTTCCAAGGACAAACCAAGACCATTAGAGAAGAAAGTATGGTCAAGTCGGTTTGATAGACAAGTCCGAGGATTCCTATCATGAGGAAAATGGTGGACAAATCATGTCACCGCAACGCAATTTAATTATGTTGATTGATGAAAATCTTTGTCTCATGTGCCCGATCAAGAGACAATGATTTTGTACCTCAGCGAGAAAGTTTTTTCTTTCTTTTCTTAGTTTTGATTTTGTGTCCCAACAAAAAGAAAGGGTACTATCGACAATTCTACTCTTCATAGTTGAGAGTGGTCGTAACGAACTCCGTTAAAGGTTTTGAAACCGTAGATCGTAATATCGCAACAACCATACCTCTAGATCAATAAACGAATGCATAAGTAAAGTGTCGCGAAGAATAATATAAATGACGCAATGAATGACTGCAACCTAAACCACTTAGAAAGATGCCAAGACCAGTGAGATTTAGAGAGTGGCGAGATTTTGTATTTGTACACT